>KZ805303.1:549296-634960 GCA_003073855.1 Periconia macrospinosa
CCCCAGCACGTTGTCATTAGAGTTTTGCAAACTTTAACCCTTCGCACGTTAAAATAGCATCCCTTTTTTTACATCTGTTTATTAAAGGTCGAGGTATACATGTTAGTTAAGAAAAAAGGTTCTCTTAAATGAACGCCCCAAAAGTTTCGGGCATTATATCTGAAACCCCAGACATAATAATGATATTTCGCCCATCGGAATGTCGCCGATCCGGGAGTGCCAGTGTACGAAAAAGGAACAAATGAAATGTTCAGGCTAAGTAAGAGGCTTACTATTTGCTGAAGGGGAAAATTAAATCAGCTTCCTCAGCCATCTCGCATTTGCACACACACACACACACACACACACACACATGCGCGCGCGCGCACGCGAAATGAGTGTTGGTAGTAAAAGTGGAATTTTTTGTTATACCGTTTTGGAAATTATAGAAGGATGGATGTATACAAGTGTGAAGAAGGGATTGTCGAATCGCATCATTTGCCCCCGGCTAACATGTGCGCTTAAGCATGCAGCCTAAAAGGGAGAAGTGAAGAAGCGCACGGACCCGACAGAATCCCAACTGGGACGATCCGACATGGTCAGAGACGTTGTTGGAAGGGTCTACAACGGCCACATTGGTGCGATGGAAGGTAGCTAGAAAGATGTCTGTGGGATTGGAAAGGCGCGAAAGCAAACCGGATTACCAAGATATTCAAAGAGTTTGTGTGTAAGACTTTCTTTGTGTCTAAGATGGAGAACGGGGGAAAGAGGATGGGATGCACAAATCGGGATAGTGGCGGCGACGTAGGCAGATCACAGGCGCTCGCGTGTACGATCTCTGATGGGGGATGCATGTGGCTGATGCTTTTTTAACCACTGACCCCCCCGACTTGACGGATTGTCTCTGGTTCATGACCACCGGCATCCATGTGTGTGATACCTCCGCCCTGGTTCCGATCGAGGGCAGGCAGGCAGGCAATGGCATGCGGTGCGGTGCGGTGCTTCATGACCCATCCATCCTTCATCATCGCGGAGCAGGGGGGCGGGCGTTGTTCCTGCGGAGAATGGTTACTTTGACTGAGCATCTTTTTGGACTTGTAGTTATCGCTGTTTGATAGTCAGCCATGGCAATTGCAAGAACCGTTGGTGTTGGCAAGTAAGGTTTCAAGTTGGACGTCTGATGGGTTATGGGCTGCGGCCGAACAGTCTTCGCTCGCTGGCTCCCCCAGGGACAGACCAGGACGGACGGGTCTTGGTCTTGGTGTCTAGGTAGGTAGAGGGAAGGGACTTGACCTGACTGACTGACCTGACTTCTTGTCTGTCGCTCGCTCTCGCCCGCGTAGTCAAGTCGTAACCGTTGCCTGTTGTTGCCCGTGCTCGACTGGCCCGCAACTCACTTCTCTTAATACCAGAAGACCCCTCAACCTTTGTCCACACGTCAACTCCTTCCTCTCTTCCTCTTCCTCTCCTACATAATCCCACCGTCAACCCTTCTGTACCTATTTCCATCAGTAACTCGTCTCCTGTAGTCGCTGCCATCCCCATATCTCTGCACACGAAGCCGCGAGCCTGTGCCGCTCCATCTCCCTTACTTTTAGATCCCCCTCGCCAGGTGCAGGCCCTGTGCTCGCATTTCCTTGTCGTGTCCTGCTCACGACATTGACCATCTGGCGACTTTGGTGTTGAGTTTGCCTCTCTCTCTCTCTCCCTCTCTATTTCCGCACCCTCCAACCCCCGACCAACCAGCCCGCCAGCCAACCACCATCTTTCCGCCCTGGTTATCTGGCCGACATTCGCTCTCTGCGTGCGGCGGCCAACAGCGGCGGCGTCTGCTCCTGTTGTTGAAAATTATTAGCTGGACCTCATCCTTTGCATGGTGGTTGTTGTTGCTGTTCCTGTCCCAGGCACCGTCTCCAGGGGTCGTTTGAATATCTCGCTGTATACTTCCTACCCAACTTAATTCCCGTGTTCCATTTTCCGTTTTCCCCAGCATGGACGCCATGGAGGTTGCGAGCTCGCCTGGTAGTTTGAGTTCCCCGCCCCATTCGCCAGAACAAGGCACCCCAAATAATTCCACGATCCGCGTCGCCACGCCGCTCTCTTCGCATGTTGGTGTTGCAAATGCAAACACCCCTCCCGCACCCACTCCCACATCCACCACGTCCACGCCAAGACTGACTGCAGCCGGTATGTATTCCTTTCATCGCTTTGCATCTCAACACTACTGCTCTGCACTGCACTGCACTGCACTGCAATGCTAATATTTGTATGCCTTCAGGACTTCCGCGCAAGAAGCCCGGCCCCAAACCCAAAATTAGAGATCCAAATGCGGTCGAGGAAAAAAAGACCACCAGGAAGCCTCGCAAGACTGCTGAGCCAAAGGAGCAAAATGCAGCTCCTGTACCGCGCAAAAGGAGGACCAAGGCATCGCTAGAAGCTCAGGCCCAGGTGCAGATCCAGCCTCAAACTCACACTCAGATTCAGCCGCAACCACCACCTCCTCCTCCACCTCCACCTGCTGCAGCAGCACCACCGTCTCAGGAGAAGCCATTGACCCAGCAGACCGTGCCGCAGCAAACAAGACCCACCGAGCCGCCCGCTTTACTCCAACCAGAGCAGCCCAACACGGTTACGCAGCAGTCTCCCCGCCTGCTAAACAACTCTCCCCAACTGCACAGTAACCCCAATCTTTCCCATGTCACTGCTGCACCCTCGACTCCCCGGCCTACCAGCTCTGGCCAGCGTTATGATCCCATTCGCGGTGGTGTCTTTGAGACCAAACCGCCTGCTGCTGCCACCGTCTCTCCCCCAGCCTCCTCAGCATTGCTAAATCGTGCGAGCGCCTCTCCATCCATCACCTCATTAATTGACCCTCCGTCTGCATCCAATTCTGTGTATCCGCAGCCCGCCAGGCAGCAGCAGCACAGTTCCGTCACGTCTGCACCTGCCTCGCCGGCTGCTCTTTCCATGCGGTCTGTGTCGCTCCTTCCACACCAAGAGCAGCAGCCCAAACAAGCTCAGCCGCCACTTCTACTCCCAACCCAACCACAGCAACACCAACAGCCATCCACTCACCCGGCCCCACCACCACTACCACAATCTGCCTTGCTCGGTCCAACCCCCATGGAGATTGATTCCGACGTCAACCCGCGAGCATCGGTCCCTATGAAGAAATCAGATTCTACAAGCGGGGCCACTCCTTCGGCATCAAACGCGCCAACCCCACCCGTCAAAGCAGTGCGCCAGAAAGACGCCCCACCGCCACTTCCCATGGGCAGTGGTCTTCTGTCAGGCACTCCTTTGGGCCCTGCCGTCGGCGGCAATGGCCCCTCCGAGCAGCCTCAGGGAGTCAACATCTGGCTTTCGTTCCCTATCAAGAACCGCGAGTATTTCACCATCAACTTTGCTCAAGAGGTGGAGAAGAAATATGGCTTTGCTGCCCTGCATCCTCGTATTGCTGCTCGCAAGGAACGCCAGCGCCAGATCACCGCAGCAGGTGCCGCTCTTGAGAAGGCTCACGGCATGGGTTCCGCCGACGATATGTCTGTCGACTTGTCGGAGAACGAAAGCAACAACGACGTTACCGGTATGGATGATGATGGATCTGGTGCTGGAAACGGAACGAAGAAACGCCGCAAGAGGAAGACGGAGGACTATGACAAGGAGGATGATTTCATTGACGACGCTGAGCTTGCGTGGGAGCAACAGGCCCTTATGGTCAGGGATGGCTTCTTCGTGTATAGCGGCCCGCTTGTGACCGAAGAGAAGGTCACCATTGAGAGGTATGTTACACGAAATTGTTGTTCTGCTGCATCGACTTACATGTATTCCAGGGCCGATGGCACTACGAAGCGTGGACGCGGTCGCGGTCGTGGCGGTGCCACACGAGGTGAAACTTCTGGCCGAGGCCGCGGCCGTGGAGGCGGTCCTGGCTCACGTGGTGGTACGACTGTGCGTAAACCGCGTGTGACCAAGGCAGATCGTGCTTTGATGGAGCAGGAGAAACACGAGCGGGAGAAACTCGCACAGGGCATGCTCATGCAGAAGTCGTCGACTCCTGCCTATGCCGGCGCTGGTGGTGTTTAAACCTCCGTGGGGTTTGTATCCGCTGTATCACAATCATGCATTTGCTTTGTAACATTATATGCTGCATTCCTTTCGCTGTAGAAAAAGGGTGCCTAGGGTGGGCGGTTATTTGCAGGTTTCTTCAAAAGGGCGTTCATGGTGTCATGGAAAGTCGTTAGATATGGGTCAGGCGTTTACATGTTTAGGACTCTCGTCGTCGGGGTGAGCCAAGTTATACCTCGCATGCATGGACTGTCATTAGTTAACGGGTCTGGTCGTTTTCGGTAACCCATTCATTTAGTACGTTTCTGTTCAATCCGATAATACGTCGTTTATCAATTGCTTTGTCTAGTTTTGCATTCTCGTGAGGCTTTGTGGTGTTGTTCTTTGTCTCGAGATGACTCTTGGTAGTAGTAACCTTTGTAGGAACGTAGGAATGTATGCCCATGTAAAAAAAGAATTAAGATAAATGACGAGGAAGAGGAAAGTTTTCTAGTGGTGACTCTCTCGCTTTGTTTTTGTTTTGGATTAGAAGGGGGGGAAAATATTGCGGGTTCTCTCTCTCTCTTTTGCCTGCAGCCTGCGCGTGTCTTTTTTGCTCTTGCCTTTTTTTCCCAGCGCGACGACGACGACGACGAGGACGACGACGCTCAAAGCTACCTCTCATATAAACAAACAAAAAACAGAAAATTCGCGCATTCACCTTTCCGCCTTCTTTACCTTTTACCTTTTGTCTCTCTACCTTTACCTTCTCTACCTCACCCCTTCCTCTATTTTATTGTTTAATAGAGATAGCTCACCTCCCTTCTCCAACCTTCCTCCCACCGTGGACTGACTCTTACCACCAACCCACACCAACAGCCAACCTCCAACAACAGTTGCCCAACCTTACACAATTACAACCTCTGTATCCATCAATCCACGCAAACGATCCCGACACCACCATCTCCTATCCACCCACAATGCCCGACGACGATCCCCCCGACACCAACACCACCACTCCCAACCTTCCCAACCCAAACCGCAACCGCCAAATCCCCGTCCCAGCATATTACCACACACAAATGACCCCGCACTCCCTCAAATTCTACGACGGAACCTATCTCGTCGATTCCAAGACGGGATGTGGGTTCTGGGATGAGCACAATATGTATCATCGATGGGACGACATGGACGATGAAGAAGCAAAGTGTCCGCCTACGCCGCCTCCTGCGATCCCTCTGGAGTGTTTTGAGGACGACGACGACGACGACGACGATGTTACGATCCTTGGTGAGGGTGAGAGTGGCAGTGTGGACTCGACGCTAAAGCATGTCAGGACCGCCGCGTTACCGTTGTTACCCCTTGATGTTGGCGAATCAGTCTGTTTGCCGCCGCCGCCGGAGAAATGTGGTGTTGGTGGTGGTGGCGTGCTACTTGGTGCACCACCACCGCTGAACGCTGGGACGGGAGGGGTGGAAGGAGGGTATGATGGTGATGGTGATGAGGGCTTTGGTGGTGGTCATGGTGGTGATGTTCGACGGGATTCTATATTCGGGAAGATTGATGGCGGCAAGACTACGACAACAACGACAACGAAAACGACACCTGAACCCACGCCCCCGCCCACGCGGCCCGCACGCACGCCCGCGCAAGAAGGAGTTCAAAGTAAGGGTGGTGAAGAGGACGATGCTAGCCCCCCTGAGAAGCACGTTACAACCGCGACAACGGCACTTCATCGCATCGCATCGGTCGATGTCGTCGATCCTCCATTGAAAGAACTCGCGGGTCTTTTGCAAGGTATTAAAGTTAAACCCAAGACGACGACGACCACCAACAAACACGATGACAACAACAACGACGAAGACGATGATACTTCATCGCTATCTTCCGTCCCGTCCAATCTCTCGGATTGGGATACTGAGGATTTGGTACGTTATTTGCTCCCCACCCCCCTCCTCCCTTGACAATTCTTTTCGCATATGTATGTATGATTGAGAGATCTTTGGAACTAACCGCGCGCGCGCGCGTGTGGGGTATGTAGGTCAACAAGGATTTGAGTCGGACGCGTGCGGCGAAAGGAGAAGAAACTCAACGGATATTAAACGTCGTCGTTGGAGGAGCTAGTACTGCTGCGGCTACTAATACTGCTAATACTACTACGGCTGTAGTTGGCAAAGTTGAGAAGAAGAAGAAGAAAACGACGACGACGACAACAACGACAACATCGCGAGACTCGGCGATGCGGAAAACACGCGGCGCAAAGCAGACGGCATCATCATCGTCGTTGTCGATGAGTGCGGGGAAACGCATGACGAGGAATTCTAGGGGGTGGGCTTGAGATATTGTGGGGATCTCTGGTTTTTTTTTTTTTCTTTTTTTCTTTTGTTTGTTTGGGGGAAATGTGGATGAACGAACGAACCAACGAATGAACGAACGAATAAATGGTTAGTTAGATGTTTGGAAGTGTGTGTGTGTGTACATGTAATTGATACCCCCTCCCCTCTTTCCTTTTTGTCAACTACTTGTGGAGATTTGTAGTACCCCCCCCTGCGCACCCTATGTTTAAATAATATACATATGTACATACATAACTATACGAACACACCATTGCATTATGAGACAAAAAAACTATATATATACGTGTAAGTACATAACCCACACACACCATCATCCACATTAACATCAACATTCCCACCTACCTACCTACCCTCTTTATCTACATACATAAACAATATAGCATAGCACGCGTGACCTTATCCTACACCCCCCCCCCCCCCCCCCCCCTTTAGAAGAAGTGTTTGTAGATTTGCTTACTTGGGGATGGGGTTTTGGAGGTAGAGTGTATAGGGAGGGGAGGGGATAGATGTGTACTGTAGATGGGAGAGGTAGGTAGGTAGGTAGGGTAGAGAGGGGAAGAGTGGGGAAGAGGGGTAAGTAGGGGTTTATGGATATAAGAGAGGGGGAAGGGGGGTAGGAGGGAAAAGGGGGGTTAGAGGAAGGGTTAGGAAGGTGAAGTAGGTGAAAATGGTAGGGGAAATATATAGAAGATTTGTTTAGGTTCTTTTAAGTTCAAATAGAAATATAAAACTAAAAAAAAAGAATGTATAAGAATAGTAAATAGCGTAATTTTTTTTTAATGAATTTATATACTTGGAAGAAACGTAAATAGTAGATGTATTTTTAGAAGTTTAGAGTAGGGTTGTATAAGGTATTAATTTCTCCTACATTTAGCATGATGCATCGTCGCCTCACACGTCGGTGTACACGCGAAGCACGGGCACGGTACGAATCGTTTTTTTTCCCTGCCCGCCGAATATGCCTTGCCCTCTTTATAAGTACACGTACATGGATATTACATAGTTGAAACAAAAGGAGATGTTGATACAGCGTCCCACCAAAAGAATACTCTCTTCTTCTGTCTTGTCCATCCATTTTTTCTCTGCACGGCATCCTCTTATGCAAAAAATTGTCGACACAACACCCACCCCTCCTTCTCTTCCCTCAACACCCCACTACGACCACCTAATCTTCATCTTCCACTCATCCAGCTTCGCTTGCCACCACGTCTTCCCCGGCGCCCTTTCAATCTCCTCCATCAACCGCTCATAATGCTCCGGGTTACTCGCCGGCCTCAACACATCTTTCGACAAAGGGTATTTATTCGTGTACCGGTTTTCTAGCAGGGAGAAGAGAGCGTTGAGTTGTGCGGTTTCAAGGGTCGGGTTTGGAGGTGTTGAACGGGTGGGAGAGGGTGTTGGGGCGGGGGTTTTGGAGGAGGTGTTGGCTGGAGTGGGAGGAACGAGGGGTTTCACGCCGTAGATGGAGGCGCGGTGTTCGATTGCGCGGGTGAAGGGGAGGTTTGGGCGGAGTGCGTCTTTGGGCCAGAGGGTGAGGAGGCGGGTGTATGCTTTCGGGATTGTCTGGTTGGGAAGGAGGTGAGTTGGAGGGATTGATTGCTTGCGACTTTTTTTTTTCTATTGGGGAGGTTTGGGTCGCTGGGAGAGGGACGGGGGCTTACGGATGTTGCCATGATGGTGTGTGTGTTGATTGGAAGAGGGGTTGCTTATTTTTGGTGATTGGTGAATGGTGGAGGAGGGTGGGGAGGAATTGACGATATGTCAATGGCGGAATGCTTCAATCACAATGACATTGATGTCGATGATGATGTTGAAAGCTAGCGGTCGGATTCGGACTAGCGGCTGCTTAGGGCTGGCTAGGGCCGGGCTAGCCTATCGTATCCCATGGAATCTGGATGGCGCAAAGGCCAGACGAACGCTCAGCAGGTGGTACGGTATCGATCCGTACATAACTACAGGCTTACACGCGAGATGATTTGTGATGATTTTTATTAAACGTGTTTGTGGTGGCTGTGCAGCTTTGTCGGCTTGGCCCTTTTCCATACAGTTCCAGGCGAGCGGAGTTAATTGCATAACCATACGGCGTAGGGTACGAAACGCGACTTGAGGATTGAACATTAAGCACCCACCACCTGACTTGCCAGTAACTCCGTCCACCTGCATTGCACCACACACCCCCGAAACCTTCTATCCACTTCACCACAGTCGCACAACCACTTCTCCTGTCCTCTCCTCACGCCTGTCTGCGCCCAGCCTCTCGTTCCCCTTTGTTCTGTTCTCCCGCCTCCTTGCTTTTCTTCCTTTTGCCTCTTTGCAGCCTTCACCAGAATGCCAGCGCAGCGTTATGAACGGGTACGTAGACCGACTTCCGCTAACCGCCCCCGGGCCCTGAAGGCGGCCGACGGACGAACAACCATCGCACCGCCGCCGCCCACACCTCCCCAGGGGCACAACAACACTTATATCTCTCCACTCCATATCCTACATACCAGACACATCAACTAACCATGCGGTACACACAGATAGCAGGAAACGACGACGAAGACCACAACACAACACCCTCCTCGCCTCAAGCGCCCTACCCTATCCCCGCCTCGCCACCACCCTCCTTCCACAGCCGCACCTCTTCACCCTCCGGAGGCGCATCGCGCCGTCTCCTTTCTGATGACCCTCTCACCTCTGAGGCCGACCGTACGCTTGCCGACACATTCGATGCCGAGTCCGACAGCGACGATGAGGAAGCCGTCGATGATAGGCAGCGGTTGATGCGGGGGAACCCTGAGGAAGCACAGAGTAATGATGACGAGAGTGAGGTTGCGCGGAGAGGGAACTTGCCAAGAAGAGTCACACAGCTGCCCGCTTTCACGCCGCAGGCTCCGAGTGGGAGGGTCGTGGGAGGTGGCCAGAACGATGGTGTTTTCGCAAATCTGAGCGCGAAGCCGACAAGGGGGGAGGATGCTGAAGAGAAGCCTCCTGTACGTATACCTACACCCTTTGCATTGTTGTTGGGAAATGAATGCATGTGGAAAGGCTAACATGACCACAGACATACGAACAAGCTGCGGCAGACGCTGCACCCCCGTACTGGGAAACCACAATCCTTGCGCCTGGCGCTTTCGGCGACGAAGTCTTCGTCGAAGGTCTCCCGGTCGGTTCCGTCTTCTCTTTCGTTTGGAATGCCATGATCTCCATGTCGTTTCAATTCGTCGGTTTCCTCCTCACTTACCTCCTACACACCACCCACGCCGCAAAGAACGGTTCCCGCGCCGGTCTTGGAATCCAACTAGTGCAATGGGGTTTCACGATGAAGAGCGCTGCTTCCTTAACACCGACCAACGACAACCCGAACACTGCCTTTGACGGCGGTGTCCCGAGCGATCCCAACTCCCACGACTTCGACCCCAACGCAGTATCAGACCAAGGCGGCAATGGGTCGAACAGGACGCCCGTCAACTCGGAAATCAGCTCGAGCGACTGGCTGGCGTATGCACTGATGATTGTTGGCTGGTTCATTCTCATCAAGAGTGTCTCCGACTTCATCCGGGCAAGGAGGCATGAGCAGCTCGTGCTGCAATCACCAGATCGCGGGCTAGGCGTTGCGGTGGTGGCCGAGGGCGAAAGTCCCGAGAGGAGTGTATAAGAAGTTTCTTTCTTTCTTTTTCTTTTCTATCTTATGGGATACGGTCTTGGTACTCGCATTGCTTCTTTTTTTCTCTTCACTCTCCCTGCCAGCTTCTCTTTTGTCTTAGCTGTTTTGATTCTAAGGACCTGAAGCACTTTTATGAGCTTAGATAACTCTAAAACACGTACCACGTTTTCTTTCTTCTCTCTTCATCTCGATCTGCGAACCAAAAAAAGAGAAAAATATCATTTTTTGCAAACATGCATCTGTAAACCTTGATTATATATCGTAAATCCAAACTTTTTATCGGGTTTCCCCGTTTCCTTGCGAGGTTTCTCTGCCGAAAATCGTGAGATGTGGTGGATATATTCGTATATTTACCTGTGGACGTTTTCTTAGTAGTTTACTGTGACCTGTATCGATACCGTGAGTAAATACATACATATTATTCAATCCTTACCACGACGATCGATGTAACAAATCTTCCATAATTTTTTCTTTCGTAACGTTGTTATGTCGAGAGAACGCTACTAATCCATGTGGCATTTTTTTCTTTTCTCTTTTCTCTATGTACACTGCGAAAATATGTTGCATCCATCGAAAAACGAGAAGGAAAAAAAAAATATCGTCGAGTGGACTTTCCTTCTCTCTCCTCTCCCCAGCTCTCTCTCATATCTAACATCAAAAACCCCCGCAAAAAGTGAAAATGAAGACAAAAACTTCCGGACTCTCAAAAAGAAACCCCCTTGCACAACCACCGTCATCACTACCTTCAACGTCCAACGTTCAACGTTGTACTACCGGTGTACTTCCGCCCACCCACTCAAACCACATGGACACCTACAGAGACTCCTTTCTCACCTCTAATAACTCCTAGATCTAGGATGACAGGATCCCATTTCACTGTTTTCATTTTTTTCAAATTTTGAAACGTTTGAAAGCTAGGTTTTTTTTTTGGCGAGTGGTCTAAGGGGGATTTAATAATATTTAGAGTTGAGTTTAAACATTTTCAATTCCTCTCGTGCTAACTAACATGTATTTCCCCACCCTAATCTTCATCTTCTTCTCAAAATCCCCCCCATTCCCACCTTTTTCTCTCAACTCAACCCTGAAAAAGCCCCCACTCCCTCACGTCAAAACTCGCCAAAACCCGCTCGCGAAGCTCATCCGCGTCCTTCATCAACTTGGTCGTCGTTTCGCCGCCGTCGCCCTCTTGTGAGGGTGGTTTCTCGTACTCGCCTGGGTAGTGCGGGGCGTTGATCGTGATGAGGATGTCGGTGCCGTGGTCCTTGAGGCGCAGCAGGAGGAGGTGGATGGCGATGTAGTCGGGCGCTTTGCGGTGTGCGGAGGAGGGCGTCGGTGGGGGTGGGGTTTGGATGAAGGTTAGGGTGTGCACGGGGTGGGTGCTGTGTTGGGGGTTGTGGGTTAGTGGTTGTGTGTGGTGGGTTGGGTTGGGTTGGGTGAAGGGGGGTGGGGGAGGGGTGAGGGAGGAGGGGGAATAGGGGAAGGGGATGGATGGGGAGGGGTGTTGTGGGGTTGTATGCTGGAGTTGTTGGTCGGATCTTTGAAAAGAGAGAGAGAGAGTGTGTGTATGTGTGTCTGTCGATGTAGACAACCACACACACACGTCTTTCCCTTGAAACCCTTTATTCCAACCTTTTAAAACTCCATTCATCATTCCATCTCTTTCCCACCTCCCTAATCCCCTTCCCAAACACCCCAAAAACAAGAACATGACAAAAAAGAGAGAAAAAAAAAAGTAAAAACTCACGGCAACTTCTCCATAACCCCCTTTCCCTGATTCAACAAATTCGTCGCATCCCCCGTCCCATCCACCAGATCCGCGAAATGGTACTGCAGCGCCTCCTCATCGGGCTTGTCCACGTACTCTAGGATCTCGAAGATGACGCCCGAGTAGCCGTTGGTGTCGAGGTAGACTTCTTGGTGGTCGGGGACTTGGCGGATTTGGCTGGTGTGTGGTTTTTGGTTAGAATATTGTTTTTTTTGTGAGGGGAAGGGGAGGGAAAGAAGGGATGTTTGGTTGGATTTTGGATTTTGGATTGGTTGGGTTTTTACTGACCTTGTGTCGCCGTATGTGGAGGGTAGGTCGACGGTGATGGCGCCGCCGAAGAGGGGGGTCGGTTTGAATGACATTTTTTTTCTTTTCTTTTTCTTTTTGGGAGTATTGAGCGTTTCGTATGTGATTTGGTTGTGTGGTGGGGTGAAGGGAGATAGTTGTGGATTTTGTAGTGGAATGCGTGGATATGTGGTTTACATTTGATTCTTTTATATGGTTTGTTCTGGTTTGGGGTTGACGTTTGGTGTTCCTTTTTCGGGCTGTCAAGGTAACGTTATTGCGCCTTACCTTAGGTAGCGGTTAGGCAGGCTCAGGCACCAAACAAACAGCGGGTGCCTAGTCTAGGTTCACTACATTTTATTTCACGTCGCACGGTACTTTTTGAGGCGACAGATGACAGGAATCATGGTAAAGTAATAGTAATGGTGATTAGTGTGCAGGTTGTATTAATTTCTATTGGTGAGTGATTGATGTCTTGTATAGGGTATCATTTTTTAGCTTTATTGCCGTCTATTCGTCCAATTGTTAATTTTTTAAAACGCCTTGCAATGCTTTCCATGTCCATATCCCAAGAGGCAAAAACCTTCTCTCTAGGCATCCGGACATCTCAATGCCTATGGTTGCCTGTTGATACTGTAATAGAACCAACATAGTTTTGTCGACTCTTTCAAATGTGCGCCCTCGATTATTCTGTTTCTGCACCGACGGGTCGTTCACCCCTCAACCTCAACTGGTCTTGCCACCTCGTCCACTTCCATGGCCGCTGCTGTTCTTGTTCCATTATCTGTTCTCAGGCCCACGGCGGCCTCTGCCTCTTTCTGTGAATACGGTTCGTCGCGAAGCTGCTTCACTCTGTGCTGATGTTAATGATCCAATCCCGCATGTACATATCAAAAACACATCCATGGGGAAGACGTCGTACCTCCGCTTATGCACCTTTCCTTTGTAATGCGCGGCGAAGTTTGTTTCGCTCTCGAACCACTTTGCGCATTCCTTGCAGTACCACTGCCCTAGGCCGGGAAGGTCTTCGGGGGCCTTGGACTCTGTATGTTGGGCCAGGTGTTTTTGATCGTGCAGGTCGGCATGGATCTGGTCAAGGTCGCGAGTGTGGCGGCGCGTCTTCTTTTTGGACTTGTCGCCGCGAATGGCAGGCATGGCGGAGAGAATGGGAAGGTTTTGGGTGTTTGCGGGATGGGAGGTCCGAGGGTGAAGGTGGATGCAGTTCGGCCGCGGATACGGCAGTTGATAATAGATTTGTGAAATGTCGAGATAGTATCGTGGAGGTGATTCGTGAATTCGGCTAGGCAGGATGATCGGGGGACGTGCGGCGAGCTGGACAAAGCACCCTCGAGGTGTCTGCAGGTTGGCAGAGATTTTCTTCCCTCGCGTTTTGGGGCGTTGCGTGGCTTGGCGCGGATGGGGTACCGGTACCATGAATTGATGAATCCATTGCCGCACGGTTACAACGTCCAGATTGCACCCACCTACCTAAGTATATGTAGGTGTGCAGTGAAGTGTCCAGAGAGTGCTAAATAGCTATTCAGACTCTTGGAAAATGGTTGGAAACGGCAGGTTATCCTGGACGCTGAACAAGAGCTCCAGCTGCTGGTGCACTGCACACTCGGCATGGACCGTTATCTGCTACCAATAAGGCTGCTAGGGGAGCTCTCCCTAAACAGAAACGAGGTGCGCGGGGGTGTTTGCTGCTCAGGCCAGAGAAAGCATGCTGCGGGTGACGCCATAATGGCGCACCTCGCCAGGCATAGTTATCAGCAGCCATCAATGTGTGCATCTGATAACTTGGACAATTGTGACATTGTAGACGTACAACACACAAGATGGAGGGCTTGATCAATCGCTTCAATAACTCTGTACAAGTACCTAGTGAAGAGAAAGGACAGACTCCCCGGGAGCTGTTCTGTTGGACAGCTTGCACGTGAAACGGACGACGGGAGAATTCGCCCGCACAGGCTCGCGGCAGCCGCAGCTGTCCATGCTCGTTGCAACTTGCTGGGCATGGCTGGCAGATGGCCGAGGTTGCTTGCCGGGGGCCGAAGACAGCCCTGCCCAATCAGAGCATCCCATTTGCAAATTACTCAGCGCCAGCGGGCAGGATTTCCCTCATGCTTCGGTGCTCCAAAACCCAAACCATCACCTCTTCACTCCACTCCATCCTCTCCATCCAAACCAGCCCACCATGCAGAAGTTTGCGAGGCTGGGCCGCCTCGGCCAGAACCTCATTCAGAGGAGGCAATTGGCTACCATCAGCGATGCTCCCCTCTCCAAGAAGGTCGAAATGACCAACTGGGAGAAGGGCCACTACATCAACTACCAGAAGATGAGCGAGAACTTGGGCATCGTGCGCAACCGATTGAACCGCCCGCTCACCTTCGCTGAGAAGATTCTCTACTCTCACTTGGACGACCCCCACAACCAGGACATCGAGCGTGGCTCCAGCTACCTCAAGCTCCGCCCCGACCGTGTAGCTTGCCAGGATGCCACCGCCCAGATGGCCATTCTGCAGTTCATGTCGGCCGGTATGCCCTCGGTCGCTACCCCGACCACCGTCCACTGTGACCACTTGATTGAGGCCCAGGTCGGCGGTGACAAGGATTTGGCTCGTGCCACCGACATCAACAAGGAGGTCTACGACTTCCTTGCCACATCTTGCGCCAAGTACAACATTGGTTTCTGGAGGCCCGGCTCTGGTATCATTCACCAGATCGTCCTTGAGAACTACGCTTTCCCCGGTGCTCTGTTGATCGGAACCGACTCGCACACACCCAACGCCGGTGGTCTGGGAATGGCCGCTATTGGTACGGTAGCCCCCGTCTTGCAAACTCTACGACATCAGACTGCTAACTTTTGATGCAGGTGTCGGAGGTGCTGATGCTGTCGATGTCATGGCCGGTCTTCCTTGGGAATTGAAGGCTCCCAAGGTCATCGGTGTCAAGCTCACTGGCGAGCTCTCTGGCTGGACTGCTCCTAAGGGTACGTTTTCGACTTTTCAGTGGCGTAGAATCTCCGGATTCTGCCTGCGGAGATCCCGAATCTTTTTCCGTGAGCTAACTGGGCTATTTAGATATCATTCTCAAGGTTGCCGGGCTTCTCACAGTGAAGGGTGGCACTGGTGCCATCGTCGGTACGTTGCTCCCATCCGAAGTATATCAGGATGTCATGATCGGTGGCTTCTGAGGCTTCAAATAGCTTTTGATAGCATGTCTGGATGAATTTTGACTAACTTTTGGGTGTAGAGTACCACGGCCCTGGAACCAACACCTTGTCGGCCACCGGTATGGCCACGATCTGTAACATGTAAGTCAAAACCTCCTACACACGGGTGCAAACAAAACCTATATACATATATACTCCTGGGTTATAACAGTGGCTAATGAGTGTAGGGGAGCTGAGATCGGTGCAACAACCTCGCTTTTCCCATTCAACGATCGCATGTACGATTACCTCAAGGCCACCAAACGTCAAGCTATTGGTGACTTCGCCCGCGAGTACTCTGCCGAGCTCCACGAGGATGAGGGTGCCGAATACGACCAGCTCATCGAGATCAATCTTTCAGAACTCGAGCCTCATATTAACGGCCCCTTCACACCTGACCTAGCGACTCCTATCTCAAAATTCAAGGAGGCTGTCAAGGCGAACAAGTGGCCTGAAGATCTCAAGGTTGGTCTCATCGGCTCGTGCACCAACTCCTCTTATGAGGACATGACTCGCGCTGCTTCGATCGCGAAGGATGCCATGGACCACGGTGTCAAGGCCAAGTCACTTTTCACTGTCACTCCTGGTTCGGAGCAAATTCGCGCCACTATTGAGCGTAAGTTACACCCCGTGTACAGAGTTGTGTGGCATCAAGACCCCACGTGGTGTGGCGTATTGCGACACCGATAATGCACTGTAATGTCCCTGCCAGAATGTAACTAACTTTGTAATCACAATATAGGTGACGGTATCCTTCAGACTTTCGAAGAATTCGGTGGCATGGTTCTCGCCAATGCCTGTGGCCCTTGCATTGGTCAATGGGACCGCCGGGACGTCAAGAAGGGTGAACCGAACTCCATCATTTCATCCTACAACCGTAACTTTACCGGTCGTAACGACGCCAATCCTGCCACCCACTCTTTCGTCACTTCTCCCGATCTGGTCGTTGCCATGACCATTGCTGGCACTTTGAACTTCAACCCCTTGACCGACACACTCAAGGATAAGGATGGCAAGGAGTTCAAGCTGAAGGCACCAACAGGTGATGGTCTCCCTGCCAATGGCTATGACGCAGGAAAGGACACCTACCAGGCTCCTCCCGAGGACCGTGCCTCCGTTAACGTTGCCGTTTCTCCTACTTCCGACCGTCTCCAGATTCTCGAGCCCTTCAATGCTTGGGATGGAAAGGATGCCAAGGACTTGCCCATCCTGATCAAGACTCAGGGCAAGACTACCACCGACCACATCTCCATGGCCGGTCCTTGGTTGAAGTACCGTGGCCATCTTGACAACATCTCCAACAACATGCTTATCGGTGCCATCAACGCTGAGAACGGCGAGGCTAACAAGATCAAGAACAAGCTGACCGGCGAGTACGATGCCGTCCCGGCTGTTGCCCGTGACTACAAGAAGAACGGTATCAGGTGGGTCGTCGTCGGTGACTGGAACTACGGAGAGGGATCTTCCCGTGAGCACGCCGCTCTCGAGCCCAGGCATCTTGGAGGTCTTGCCATCATCACCCGTTCATTTGCCCGTATTCATGAGACCAACTTGAAGAAGCAGGGTATGCTTCCCTTGACCTTCATTAACCCCGAGGACTACGACAAGATCGGTCCCAATGACAACGTCGATCTACTTTGCACCGAGCTTGCCGTTGGCAAGCCCATGACTCTTGTCGTCAAGCCCGCTGATGGCGGTAAGCCTTTCGAGATCAAGCTTGCGCACACCTTCAACGAGGGCCAGATCGAATGGTTCAAGAACGGCAGCGCGCTCAACACTATGGCCAAGAACTCCAAATAAATGCTACAAGCCTGAACTAGAGCATACAAGACAACCATCACTGGGGATGTAGATATAGAGAGGAAGCGACATATGATTCAGCATACGATGGGCTGAGGAAAACACGAGGCTGGGGAGGATATTGGATTGGGACTTTGATCCATGTAGCACGACTGAGCTTTCCTTTGATATCATCCGGGCTCAATGAGGTTGGGTCTGGCGTGTACTTTTTACGGTGTTTAGCATGCAATGTTTTGATTCATCTTCCACACTTCAATGATCTGTTTGTTCATGTCTACGTTAAAGATTGCTAAGTTGAATACGAGATATTTGAGATTCATAATTACAATCCCTCTATCTGGCACAATTGTGCCAAGTATACAATTTACCTTCGTGTGCTCACTGGCTTTTTGCGACACATGTAAGAACTCTGCAGAGGTCAATTTAATTCATCTATCACGCTGTTTTCATATCTTCAGTTACGCGATGTACCTTTTTTTAAGCAAGTCTTCATCCAACCTGCATATAACCCCTAATCACGATTTGGTGGTGTTGAAAAGCAGCATGCTATTATTTTCGACATAATCTTATATTTCTGTTATTTGAGGTACATGTAGATCTAGAACCCGTGAGCTAGTATATTATGGGGTTTGGCACACCCTAGGATTAACGGTTAACATAAATCGAAATCTAGATTAAACGTTGATAGCCTGTGGAAGGTGCGTTAAAAGGCTGTTTAACAGTACGTTAAAGTAGAAAGTGCGGACCGTTGACACCCTGTTCTAAGCCCAGCCCAAACCCCTAATGTAAGTTTAGACGTATAAAGGTGTTACAGTATATCTCGCTGTGTAGTGTATGTTTTTAGAATGCATATTAATTTAATAGTATTATATAGCGGTATACTTTCAAGATTTACTAGTAATAATGTGGAACGTGCTGGCCTGACATGATTTGTCTCCTGCTTCAATGTTGTTTTTAATGTTTTTAAGTGTACTTAAGTATTATGAACGGGTATCTTTGTACCTGGTATTAAGGTTATTTTCTTGGAATGCTGACTCTTTCGAGTTACGAATGATATATTTCAGAAGTTAGAGATACTGACTACTTTTAAGCAATATATTACATACATTCATGTGGATACCGCAGCAGAGTCGTGGTGCATAGATCACGTGACCATGCGCTAACGACCGTTGCCCCGCAACCACCAATAAATAAACATTAGCTCCAAATTGCTCCTCCGTCATACCAAAAATCTATTCTTCAACAATTGCGCAGCAATCATTATCACTTCACACATTGTCGCAATGGCTCGCCTACGCAATCTAGGCAATGCACAAGCATCTGCCTATTTCCCACCACCTACCGGTAGCACGCGATCTAGTCCACGCAAAGCGGCTCACGAATCGCCATCGAAACGAGAACTCCGATATACATCGCTGAACGATTCAGAAGACTCCTTTTTAGTTCCAAAGGCCAAGGCAGGAGCAGATGGAGAAACTTCACCGGCCAAAAAACAGCGCGTGCTGAGGCCGGTTGCGAGTAACAGTCGCCTTCTCAGGAAGTTGAGCGATGAGAGCTTGGCTGCCACACCGAATAGGAGAGAAAGGCGGGTGCGAGAAAGCGGACTGGGGCGGGATTCAGGAAGCTCTCTGTCGTATTCCAAAATGCTCGCGAAGAGTATGGCTAAGAAACAAGGAAGAAGGTTGGATGCAGGGTTGTCCTTTGAGGCAAGCATTATGGGCTCGCAGATATTTGAGCAGCAGACTATTGCAGACGAGGACGAAGTAGAGAAGAGCATTCTCTGTGATGAGGAGAATGAGGTGGAAATGGATCAAGGAAATATCGTTATACACATCGACGACGAGGAGGAAGAGGACGACGACGAGGAGCCCGTCGTGAACGTGAGACGGAGGCGGCAACAGCCTAAAGCTCGTCGCGTTGTCACAGACTCCGAGGAGGAATCTGAACTAGAAGACAAATCTGTTTGCTCGAAATCTCAGAAAATTCCTTCACGGGAGGTTTCACACGAAATCGAGAACGAGATGCCTCCACCACTCGCGTCTATGAGGCCTCCATTCAGGAAAGGCCGCAATCAGATTTCGAACTGGGCACAGGAAGTTATCGACCTCACAGGTTCACCCGAGCCTCCATCGTCTTTTGCCGTCGAGCCACCAGTAAGAGTGCGCTCTGCTTCCCTGGCCTCCTCCCGTCCGACCAGCTCCGAGTCGCACGATGCTGGTGCAATTCTTCACTTGTGAGTTAGCCACCGATTCACTTGTCTTTTAAATTATACTAATCAACCTGCCAACCATAGTTCACCCACTCCAACTAAACAACGATCCCCACGAAAAGCTCCACCAGTCTCTCGCCCGAGTACACCCCCTGCGCCCCAAAGCCCGTCTAAACTCGTATCGCCATCCAAGAAAAACATCCGAATCCCTAATGCACCTGCTCTCCGACCAAGTATCGATGCATTTTGGGATCCGGCAGTTGTGAACGACTGGAACGATAAACACTCTCCGTCCAAACCACTTCTCTCACCTCGGAAACAGAAGCTTTATAAACAATTGGAGATGCAGATGGGTTCAATCAACCTCTCTGATACCGAGAGCGACGAATCACCTCCATCGCCAACAATGTCACCGAGAAAGAAGGCGACTTCTCCAGTGAAGCAGCCCAAGGCAGGTGCTGATGCTTCGGCTCCAACTCCAGCGATCTTGCGTGCCCAGCGTAAAGATTTCGCTGCCCGAAAACATGCCATGGCAGAGGAATTTATGATTGAATTGGACAACACCATCACTGGAGGTAAAATAGCCGAGCTATCGAAGTCCACTGGTGGTATCAAACTCATCTGGTCACGAACACTCAAAACCACAGCCGGACGCGCCAACTGGCGTCGCGAGCAGATCCGCTGCCGAACAGGATCCTCTCCCACCGACTTCAAGGTCGACATACGGCACCACTGCTCTATCGAGCTGGCTGAGAAAGTCATTGACGAACCTGAGCGCCTCTACAACGTCCTCGCTCACGAATACTGCCACCTCACCACCTTCATGATCAGCGAAGTCCGAAACAACCCGCATGGCGCCGAGTTCAAAGCCTGGGGCGCCAAAGTCACACGCGCCTTCTCCCAGAGCAATAACGTCGAGGTCACTACAAAGCATAGCTATAAAATCGAGTACAAGTACGTCTGGGAATGCGTGGCGTGCGGTTACGAATTCAAGCGCCACTCAAAGTCCGTCGACCCCGTGCGTCATTCGTGCGGACGCTGCAAGGGCAAACTGGTACAGACGAAACCTACACCTAGAACCCCCGCGGCGGGCAAGACGGGTGATGCAGCGACGGGCAAGAGCGAGTACCAAGTGTTCGTCAAGACGCATTTCGCTCGCGTCAAGAAGGAGATGGCGGAACGCGGCGAGGACACGCAGATGGGCAAGGTGATGGAGAACGTAGCGAGGCAGTATCGCGAGGACAAAGCGCGGAGACATGAGGAGGCGAAGGCAGCGACGCAGGTCAAGGTCGATGAGGTGGAGATTGCGCTGGAGGGGTTAAAGATTTGATGGTGTTGTAAAGAGCGTTCTTTTGTTTTGAGCAGTTTTGGGATCTTTTTGTATCCCCCCCCCCCCTTTTTTTTTTTGCATTTTAGGTTCTCTTCTCCCCCCGTCCTTTTTTGGTCATGTGTGTGTGTGTGTTTTGTCGTTCGTGCCCTTTGATAAATTTCTTCCTATTTTGAAGCGTCTCGGCCTTTTCTCTTCTCTCTCTTTCTCTCTCTATATCCGTCTCCCATGCCCTTTGGGAGCGTAAATGGGGCGGGAAGACTTTGGATGATGAGCAGCAAGCGTGATGATGATGATAATGAATATTCGAAAAAAACAAATCAGTGAGATTTAAAATCGAAGGCTTTGATTTAGGTCTATCGAAGTTCACTGTCAAGGAATAAAAACAATTCATCTAACCCCCAACTTCACTGTTCTTTTTGCATCTGTCTTTTGTCGCTAACGGACTGGTACTTTTGACTCGTTGCGATTCTGTCTTGGAAGGTATGATCCTATTATTTCGGTAGTATAAGTATGGTATCATTCGTTTTTCAACGCGTAGTTTCCGTGAGAAAAAGAAGGGTAAGTACGGCAGGCCAGACTGTTAATAGCTGCTGGCAGATACATGAATCAAAGGTCGTCTAGATTTTTATAGAGCTAATAGGTGATTTACTCGTGCAGAGAGGATTTCGGTCTCTATCTAGCTATTATGGGACTTTACAGATTAGAACTGTTGAAAGTGCACTAGAGATCTCATACAACGGCAAGTAAATGGAGTTTGTATGTTCTGGACGTTGGCTGTTTTAAATTTACATTACACATTTTTTACTTTCTTGTTTAATCTGCTTGTGACTTTGCGGGAGATTCCCAGCATTCGTGTGTATTGTTTCATTCTGTATTTGAATGGAGTTTGTGGACGTGATGGACAATGATAGACACCGATAGATCTCCACCAGAGTTTCCTCTGGCTTCACCCTATTCAAGCATAGTTCACCATCTTTCGGGTCCCAACAGCTATGCTCTTACTCAAATCCATCCGAAGACATCAGGATCGGTCGATGGTGCACTGCCTCCGATCGTGCTGCTAGATCCCCTTACCGCAACCCATCCACAGACGTCTCCGTCTATTTTCATTCAAGTAGCCACTCGCTACAAGTCATTCCAGCGGTAATTGGTATTCTAGGCTCATAACTATAAGTCAAAATCGCTATTGTCTGTCTTTTAATCAAGAACTTACACCCCACTGACCCTAAGCGCATATTAGGTAATACAACGGACCGTCACACCCACATCCACTATATCCATAGGTCTGAACTTGAGCGATGAAGACGAGGGAAAGTATTATGACCATAATTTGGGGTCTCATGGTTGATTGGCTTGGGAGGTTGGTGTTGGGAGAATGGATTGCCTAGTGGTTTTAAATGAGGGAGGGGATTGTGATGAGACGATTGGAACTGATTTGATACAATTGACATAGGGAAGATCACGCTAAATACACTTCTATAACTGTATGGCATGTACAGAGCCTGGAGTACCCATCTCTCCTGATTCTCGTTGTCATGTGTTGCTAGCTGTTCACTGAAACCTCTCAATGAATCATTCAAGAGTTTCTACCGAGGAAATACAAACAAACCCCCACATTTCTGCTAGGGAAGAGTAGATGCCGATGATGAAATTGACTTTGCCTTCTTTCAAGGGGTAAACGAGGGTTCTTGGGCACTGCCTAGAGTATGGGATGAAATTGTAAATGAGTTGAAGTGTTGTGGTGACCCTAGAGTTGGAAAAGGTGTAGAATCGGTGAAGGGAGACCATATGAGGATGATATTGTGAAGAGGTCTGCCTAGCTAGCTACCTAATTACAATAATAATGCGTTTGCTATACAAATAAGATGAAAGGAAAGGAGAGATAGCAAATAGCTTTGCTACAACTATCAAACGGAGTGATTGTCACACTAGCTGTTTGTGGACAGGGTGAAGGGAACCAACAAAAGGATCAAAGTGTTGGGTCTGGCTTCGTCGAGCAACATTTCTCAATCAATTTACTCGGTTTGGTGTCTTTTTCTTAGATAGGTAGAGATTTACCTGAAGGGATACAGAGAAATATCTTGGTCCCATTTGAATTATCATAATTGAGCAAAAATGACAAATACAATGATTGAAGGGTATGAAGGGCAGCGTCGAAAAAGCCAAGAACCAGTGGGGAATCAACATCACGCCAGAACCTCCGCCGTTTTACCGCACAGACTTTAACTTAGTCGTTAGACTTTGTTTTCTTTGACGTTTCTCTAATCATGAGGTGCCCAGAACCCCTCGAGTTCAGCTGGTTCGGAAACATGTATTCCCGAACCGCTATCTCGTCATCAGTCTTCTTATCTCGCCACCTCGACGTTTTTTGCTATTCACGTCAGCAATACACGCGCAATCTACGAAGACCCTATTCAGCTTGATGATGATGCGTTGACTCTGCGCCTCCGCCACTGCCGTGACATAATCAAGATCGTAGTGGGATGAGCTAGTTCGCACACTCAATACGAGCCGGTAAGCCATGCGCGCCACTTCTAAGTTTCACGGTTGCCTACAACAGTTCAGACTGGAAAACGCGTGTTCTCAAGCCACGGGACTCATATTCAGGGCCTGGATACATTATTTCTAGTGTCCTCGATAGTGTCGTTTTATCTTACATCCTCTACTATGATGACCCTTGACTCAGTATAGTCCGCGTTCGTATACAGGATCAACATGATACAAAAATATCTGCACAGGGGAGAGGGGAGGTCGGAAGACCTGCATTGCTTTCTTGAGGGTCTTCTGATCATGGCTTGATCGAGCCGTACCGGTAAACTAGCCACAAGAATCGTTGGTTCTCCATCGACTTGACCTTCTTGTAGAGCCCTCAGGTGCCTTCGGACGCCCCCACCGTCTTCCGGATCGTCGAGGATGGCCATTTCAACTAGGCTCAATGCCTCACACTCCCGATACTATAGTCTCTATAGCAATGCGACATTGACACGACATGACGAATCGCGTATCATTTTGCGTCGTACGATTTTTCAATAGACTCTCTCTCGTATCAGTTCGCCTATTGAGACCTCTCGATAGTCGGAGCGAGTCTAAGCAACACCAACTTACTCATTGGACAAGTCAAACGGGAAACCAACCCACAGCTCTGGTAAAGCGACAATGACTGGCAGATGCATTTCCTGCTTAAGCAGCAATAGTAAGATGCAAATCCCTGTCTACTTACCGAGTGGGTTCTAGGGCATGTTCCGAAGCAGGCCTACACACACGTGAACAGGGATCCAATACGTTATCTTCCGTACTCAGCCCTTCGTTTATGAAAGCCTGTTGCAGCTCGAGCATGCGCTCCACACTCCCGCGTCGCATATGTATGCAACCGCTATCTATCTAGCATCAGCTAACCCAGTACATCCAGCACAGCCAGCACAGCGCATGCATATGGATGGTTTCAAAGGCCCGGGTTTCGGGCTCTTTATCAGCATGCTGCATACATACCTGGTACATGTCAAGCTCCCTTTCGCCGGAAATCCCGGCAACCACCTCGATTGCAGGTACATCGTGCAGGGTCGATCTTATCAAGAGTCACAACCTATTTCGAGAAACAGCAGGTCCGAAGGGTGCAGATATCGTGGTTTCATTTTGAAACCTTGTCCTATCGTCTTATGTTGACTTATCATCAGCCCAAAAGAGCATCTTGATGGAGCTGATCGTGCAGAGCCTTGCTCGTTTTGACATGCCTGTTGAAACATGCATGTTTAATGTTTTTATATAGAATGCACTTGTAATGCACACCTAATGGAGCGTTTTCCATGCATCCGTATACGAAGGTCTCGAGCTTCCATTATGACGTATCAAGAACTCGACAATCTATCCATGGCCCTCCCCTGCCCGTACCAGCGTGTCAAAACCAACCTCAGCCCACATGGGGGTACTGCATACACCCACCTGCACTTTCTCCCTTCAGCATATCCCGTATACCCACACCGAGCTTTTCTCTCTAGAACATCCGACCAAGAGATGCAATTGGTGCTGGCGGCTGGTGGAGCCGTCGTTCGGGAAGGCTTCCACTACCCTACACGGTTTATCTTCCAATTGCTATCCCTTCCGGTTGTGGGAATGCAGAGCTTTGGGGAGCGAGGGTTTTCTCCTCGGAGCATGCCTCTTACCAGCCTCCCTATCGCTCGGCCGAGGGTGCGCCGGCGCGGGTTATGACGAGAGGTTGGTACATTGATACCGTATAGATGTTTTTTATACAATACAAAATACGCCATAGTGATATGTGTGCGAGGAAGGTGATAGTTGATAGTGAGAACGAGATTTTCGGGTAGAGGCATTAGGCGGACAATCACTGCGTAGATGGATCGCGAGTGGAAAGCGTGACAAGAGTACCAGAATAACTGTATGGGCTGTTGCGATGAGAACACCAAATGCTTTGAAAAGTTTTTCTTTTTTTTACTTTTTTTTGTATTTTTGCATTTGTCTATAAAAATTGTGCTCAAGGGAGCAAAGAACAATACAGGCCGCAATTCAAGCATTGCCCCCCGCTCCCCCGCGCAGCGATTATGAGTGTCGCAGACTGGTTAAAATAATTGAATGACTGAAGAGAAGTAAAGAAAGGTAGAGAGAGATATCTTGAAAAACCACCGACGCCCCGAATTGACCACGATCTATTACCCGCATTCAATCAGAAAAGCAGATAACTCCTTGCTGTATGTGTAGGATGAAACCCTCGAAAACGCCCGCAGACCTGAGATTCAACTCTTGAATGTGGAACTGCATGCTGTAGCAAACTGTACATAGGAAAATGGGAAACAATCTAAATTCTTGCAAGTTGGTTTATAGCTTTAGCCCTTTCTGAATGAGCTTGCCCAATGTCACACCCTGAGAAAATGTCAGTAAGATTGTTACAATAGAGGTGGAGGAATAAACATACGTGTTCACCCTTCATCATTGTGAAGTGGTTGCCGCCCATGACGGCATACTCGAAGTTCTCCTTGGGGAGTAGCTGAGCCCAGCCGTTATCATCAAAGACGGTACGGTTGTTGAGGAGCCATTTCATGGGAGCTGGGTCCTCTCCCTCGCCAGGAGGAGGACGTGGGTCGTCAGGGTTGGGGCAGACGCCATCGGTGCACCAGATAGCGAGGACTGGTGGTGCCCTCTTGGGGTCCATGGGGATCGGGTCGTAATCTTTCAAGTTCTGGATGGCAGCAGCGAAATGAGGCAGAAGCCACGATGGCGTACCGCCGGGCTTTCCAGTACCGAGAAGACCGATTTGATCAAAGAAGATGTGGAGACGAGCAGGAAGAGGATCGAGAGCGACAGGGCAAGGAGCGTCGATGAGGACTAAGCTCTCGACCTTGTCTCCAGAGTTAACCAGTTGCTGAGCCACCTCGTAGGCCATGACACCACCTGCAGACCAACCACCGATCAAGTAGGGGCCTTCAGGCTGACGGCGCTTGATCTCAGCAAGGTAAAGGGCAGAAACTCCCTCGACACCTGATGTCCACTTTTCAGGAGACTTCATGAAGGGACAGTTCAAACCGTAGACGGCCATGGAAGGGTGAATGTTGGGGATGGAGACGTAGGAGGTAGCGCTGCCGGAGCCATCGGGGACAAGAAAGAACTTCTTCGTGGCGGTCTTAGCGTTTCCCTGAAGGAGTACAGAGGTGGCAGGTGGAAGGCTTGAAACATCGACGACCTTTGCAAGCTTCTTGTTCACTTCGGACAGCGCTGGAGGCTTCGTGGGCTTGATTGGTTTAAGGCTTGACTTGGGGGAGCTAACCGCTGGTTGCTGTTGCACCTTCGGTCGCATGCCAAGTGCATTCTCAATGTCTTCAATAGTGACATTGGTTGTAAGGAACTCAGATGGAAGGTCGATGCCAGTCTGCTCGCGGAGAGCGCTAAGAATGGTCAAGCTCATGAGAGAGTCCATACCCATCTCAGAGAGATCAAGCTTGTCGGTTATCTCTGAAACATCAACTCCCATCTCCTCTGCGACAATCCTGCGGGCGAGGCTGGGGGCGCCATCTGTAGCCGCAGGTAGCTCGGAGATCTTCTCATTGTCATTGCCATCGACACTGGGAGCTGAACTGGCAGGAGTGCTGTTGGCACCAGCCTCGTAGGGGGTAGACAGATCGGCGCTGTCATCAGTCGTATCTGACTCGGCGTCATCAACAACAGGCGCACCCCCATCGAACTGCGAGAAGTATTTCTTCATATCGCCGACAGTTGCATAGTCAGTGAAGAGAGTGGAGCTGATATCCAACTCAAGATCTTCACGGAACTTCGCCGAGATGGTCAAAGACATGAGAGAGTCTACCCCAAGATTCTCGAAAGCAGCCTCTTCGACAAGCTCCGACATATCAACATCTGTCTCCTCTGCGATGATCTTCATCACGCGGCTGACGACAGAGTTGGCGGCTGCCTTGGGGCGGGGGGCTGGCTTAATAGCCTTGACCGTTTTGGGAGCCGGCTTAGCAGGGGTTTTGACGGCGGGTGCAGAAATAGACACTTTGGCTGGAGTGGCTTTAACCGGAGCAGAGTTGGATGCACCTTTGGCAGTTCCGGGAGGTGGCAGCATGACGTTAAGAGCCCTGCGAGGGATGTTTTGGAACTTCAGGCCCAAAACCACACCAATGACTTCGCCCTTCTCCATGATGTACACATCACCGACAGAGACGTTGTTTGGAGCAGGCTGCATGCGAACGTAGGAGCGATACTCGGCATCGGGGGAAAGTTTCTTAGAGATTTTGACGGATCCCCAGCCATGAGAGATATAGACCGAGTTCTCAGAATCAAGGTGATCAGAGGCGTTGACGATGAAGCCCGAAAGATGAGCCAAACTATCAATCCAGTATGGCGAGCAGAAGAATTCACCATCAGCTGGAGTGGTTTGGAACTTGACGGAGGCAGTAGCCTCTGTCGTCTTCCCATCGAGGATGACCTCTTCCATTCCACGGTAGTTGTCGGCGTATGTGACAAGCGCCTTGAAGAGCTTGTAAGCCATACCACGGAGAACCTTGTGGGCGGCTCCAGTTTGAAGCTTCTGGTTGAGAAGGTCAATCTGGGTTTGGACCATGAACTGCGTACGGGCCCACTCCTCCTTCCAAACATTGACATCTTCATATTTGACACTGCCGTGTGCGTGTTCAGCAAGGATCTTCGACCCGTCGGCGGTGACAGTTCGGAACTTGAGGGATACCTGGTTCATTTCGAGATCCGCAGTAGCCTCAATTTGGAGATGCTGTCCATTTGGTGGAGGGGGATACTGTGGGATCAAGCCCTTGATGACCTCCATTGTCGATACATTAAGACCAGGTGTGGGCATATTGGGGCGCAACTGCCTGTAAAGGTAATCGGCGATGGTCATAGCTTGATCCGCGTAAAGGGAAGATGGGCAGAAAGGATTGCCGTTGACCTGATGGCCAGTGATAGTGGCTCTCAATTGAGGAGTCGAGAGATCAGACTGAACAACCACAGTTCCAGAATTGGCATGGAGTTCCTCTCGGACAATACGCTGGCAAGACGTGGTGGAAAGTTTTGACTGAATCTCCACGGGAGCCTCAATAACCTTTGGCTCAGCAACCTTCGGTGCCTCACCCTTGGTAAGGGTCCAGTTGTTGTGGTAGTCGAGCCAGTACTTCTTAGAGTCGAAGGAGTATGTTGGCAGAGTGAGGAGCTCCTGAGCATCGTTGAAACTCTTGTGGTACTCATTGAAATCGAAGTATACACCAGCGAGATAGAGCGTAGCGATGCTGTTGGAGAGGGTCTTCCAGGGATCCTCATTGCGACGAAGTGACCCGGCAGTGCAGGGTGAGTTTCCGAGGGAAGCCTTGACCATTCCGCTGCAGACGGGATGAGCACCTACCTCAACCCAGGCGGTCTTTTCATCAAAAGCCTTCTCGTCTTTACCGGTGACGAGAGCACTCCAGAAGTCGACAGTCTCGCGAGCGTGACGAGCAAGATAGTCGGGACCGAAAGTGCCCGCTTCACGGATGACATCGCCAGTCAAAGGTGACAGCACTGGGACTTCAGGTTTGTTAAAGGTAACGGAAGCCGCCACACCCTTGAACTTTTCCAGAATGGGCTCAACCTGAGCAGAGTGGAAAGCGAAGGGCACGTTCAGCTTGGTGGCTTTGAATCCCTTGCTGGCGAGGAGCTCGCTGGTGGAGCCAACAACGTCGACAGTGCCACAGAGGACTGTTTCCTCAGGTCCGTTGATGCAAGCGACCTCCGTCATCTTGTCGCCAAGGGCCTCGCGAATAGTCTCGACGTTACCCTTCACAGCAAGCATTCCGTGGGTGTGAGAGGAGCACTCCTGCTCTAAGAGCTGAGCACGACGACCGACCAAGAGGACCATGTCACTGGCAGAAAGGACACCGGCAACGTGCAGAGCAGCATATTCACCAAGGCTGTGGCCAACAACAGCAGTAGGCTTAACACCCCAAGAACCCCACATGCGGGCAAGTGCAACTTGGATGCAGGACATACCAAGTTGGACAACCACGGGGGAAAGCGTTGTCACATCGGTCCCATCCAACAGTGGGATGATGGACGGAAGCTGATGAAGACGAGCGAGGTTGTCGAGCTGATCGATATCTGCTTTGAAGCTGTCCAAATCCTCGTAAAGTTGCTTGCCGAGAGCAGTATACTGCGATCCTTGGCCAGTGAAGGTGAAGGCGGTCTTGGTAGGAACCATGGCAATAGGACTGTAGCTGTCCTTCAGTTGAGCCTCCAGGGCACCCTTGACCTTCTTGATATCATCCACACAGACGGCAACACGATAGTTGTGCTGAATGCGGCGAGCTGTAGTAGTATACGCCAAGCTGGTCAGCGTTGTCTCAGGATTCTCGTCAAGAAACTGGATGAGGTTGCGGATGTTGGTCTTGAGCGAGGCAATGGACCTGGCGGAGACAGTCACAGTTTGCATTCCTCTCGGATCGACGGCCGCGGGGCCGAGGGAAAGTGGTCCGTCTTCAAGGATAATGGCAGTATTTCCACCGGCGGCAGAGAAGTTGTTGAGGAAGATCTTGCGAGGCTCTGCACCCTTGCGCGGGAAATCTACCTGCTTCGTCTCGATGTGAACGTTGCGCTGGAGAAGATCCTTGGGGAAGGTCTTGTTCATGACACCCTTGATACCGACGTTGGCAGGAATGGCGTTCTTTTTCATCATCATAAGAACCTTCACCAAGGAGTTGATACCAGATGCAGCTTCACCATGGCCGATATTGGCTTTGATGGCACCGAGATGGAGAGTCTGATCAGGCCGACGTTGGCGGTGCCGGGGGGCGAAGGCATTGGTGACCGAGGTCATTTCGATGCCATCGCCAGCTTGTGTACCCGTACCGTGCATCTCAACATAGCTGATGTCATGTGCGTCAATCCCAGCGTTGGCGAGAACCTTCTTGTAGAGGAACTCCTGGGCACCTGCGTGAGGGTGTGTAATAGATACAGCCTCAGCACTGTGGTTGGTGGCAGCACCAAGGATGCAGCCCAGGATGTTGTCTTTATCAGCCACTGCATCTTCGTAGCGCTTCAAAATGACTGTTCCGCAGCCATCACCTCGGCAGTAACCATCCGCATCATTGTCGTAGGTTTTGCAACTGCCTGTCTTGGACAAGAACTGACCCTTGCTGAGACCGGCGAAAATATCGGGGTTCGTCAAGACGTTCAGCCCACCAGCGCATGCAGTGTCACAGTCTCCAGCCCACAGAGAGGTACAGGCCAGCTGGATCGCTGCGAGGGATGACGAACAGGCGGTATCGATGCTGTAAGAAGGACCCGAAAACTTGAAGTAGTAATTGATCCTTCCAGGCGCAAACGCACGTACACCACCCGTGATGAAGTAGGTGTCGACATTTTCAGCAGCGTTAATTTCACGCCAATCGTCCGAAGTTTGGCCATAGAAGGTACCAATGCGGTGCAATTTGGTAGATGGTGTTCGGTTGGGAACGTAGCCCGACATCTCCAAAGCTTCATAGGCGGTAGTGAGGGCCAAGCGACCCATGGGATCCGTCTGAGCCGCCTCACGAGGCGACATGTTGAAGAACCGAGGATCAAATAGGCCGGGCTCATCGATGAAGCAACCGTAAGGGGTGTGACTCTTGTTTTTGCCTTTGCCGCTGGGGTCGCAGTGGGCATTGGCATCGAAGCGATCAGATGGAACCTCGCGGTGAACATCGAGGCCCTTCTCAAGAAGTTCCCAGAGCTTTTCATGGGTAGCGGCACCCGGGAAACGACCCGACATGCCAACGATGGCAATCTTGTCACTCTGGGTATGACCCTGGGAGTGCTTTGTCTGCACAATCCATGCTGTGTGGTCTATGACGGTAACCGAGGATTGCCCACCTGCTTTGAGAGCAGAGACCAGGCTGTTGGCGACATTGGACATACCCACAGCAAAGACTGTAGATTCAGAACTGCCAGAAGATGTCACTTGTTCGACGGTCTCTTCCAGGAGGCTATCCCATCGGATAGGGAAAAGAAGAATCTCTCGTAGAGCACTGCGGACCAGTTCCAAAGCATTTGTTGCAGAGTGACATTTTCCATCCAAAGCAGAATGGACCAATGCCTGAGGACGGTAAGATTGAAGAAGTTCAGAAGTTTCGCCAGGAAGAATGCGCTCGATGTTGGCCTCATCGTAAATGTGAGATGCGTGGTATGGAGCGTAAACGGGAATAGGGACCCGTGTGCTCTTCTTGAAAGCATCGGATTCTTGAAATAGGCGTCTCGTGGTGGATGGGGGACCGCTGATGGTGATTGCCATCACGCTAACAGCGCTGACATAGGCTTGGGCAGAGACAGAGATATTTCGCTCTTCATGGAAATCTGCGATGGCCTTCTTCGCATCGGTCTCGGAAATACCCGTAACGATGGTCGACCAGCTCTCCTTATCGTCTGTGGACCTCTCGAGGGCATCCTTCGCAGCAGCTGCGCAAATTCCTGCGCGGAAGGCAATGCGAACAGCCTCGACAGCCAGAAGAACCAACTCATCCAAAGTTTTCGCCGATGCAACCACAGATGCCGCGATCAGACCGGTGCAAAGACCAAGGACCCTGACGTTTGCCAGGTTCGGTTGCTGTGTTGGGTTGTCGCCGTAAAATCTACTACCGTCAGTTAAGCTCGTCTGCACGACTCATGAAACATACCCAATATAATGGGCAAGCTGCGCAAGGGTAACCATGCACGACTCCAGTTCGGGTATCTTCACACCCTTTTGGTAATATTGCTCTACCAGATCGTTCATGGTGAGGAAGTCAGGAATCTGCTCACGTTGCGGTCGTGGCAGCTTCTGGACCTCCTCACGAAGGATCACGCTGGTACGCTCTAAAAATGTGATGAGCGATGCATTGCTCTTGTAGGTGCACGCCTTCCGCAGGAGCGGATACTGGTCGGCAGTCTGATCTCCAAAGATGAGAACGTTCATTATTGCGGTGGTGGTATAGGGTTATATTAAAGTATAGAATGAAAGAATGAAGAAGTGAGAAAGCAAAGTCGACCAACGCGACAAAGAGAACTTCTTATATGAAGCTGTTCGTACTTAGAGTGGCTCGGAGAAGATGTGAGTGTCTTCTGGATTCGGAAGGGGGTATTGAGTTGAGGATGTTTCTCTGAGTAGCCTTTGCAACGAAGGGATAAAGTACTTGATAAGTAACAAGTAGATGCCTCAGAGACTGTTGCGGGATTGAACTGAAAGTCTGAGGGAGGACTGTCGAGCACTCTATATTTGTAGGGGAATTGAGATCCTAGCAAGAATGGAAACAAGGATAGTAGGCTATGCTAGGATCGCGCGATGACAAGCGTGGTGTGTGTACCGGATCCACGAAAGCTCAGATACAGGGCCCATGCACTACCACACGAAGTACAACAGCAACATGTGAAGTGGAATGGTAAAGTGGAGCAGCCCTCAATACTTCCCCGGTTGGTGCTTGTCATGATCCCGAGGAGTGACGGCGTCCAGAGCCCGGACGCTCTCCGTCAGCACATGCGTCGCTATGATTAGACGATTCACGCTAGACATGCTATCCAGCCGCTGAGGTGTTGAGCATGCGAGTCCATGCGTCAAGGGAGATAGCATAGATGCGACGTGGGAACTGTGTGGTAGTCAGGGCGTTGTCTCGAGGTTCGGATTGACTGGTCGGGTCCCCATGTGCCGGGGTAGGTATAGAGTCTGTGTTTCTGTCAATAATGTCAGCTAACATAAGATTCCATACGCAAAGGGGATTAGATTAGCGGAAATCATAACAAGCATTCAGAAAGATGAAGTAATTACGCAGTGGACCGCTACATGGTTTAATGGGGGCTGCGGTTCAAAGAACTACCGCGCCGTAGAGGATGCACCACCACACACAAACATGACCCCCAGGCTTTCTCAGATCGAGCATTTTGATGCTCATCATTGTGTTTGATTCATAAAATCTCGATCTTGGAATTGCCGTACTTGATTTACAAGCACTCGCATGCCCGCAGCCATAGCCATTGCTGGCTGGCCTCCGCATCCGAGGCCATGGGCCAAACGAGTGGGCAGGCATGGGTACCTGAACCTTGCGAAATGCATATCTTACTGTGTACATTGTACGGCTAGAAGCATGGTGAGTCGGATGGAGTCTGTGGCGAGTGAAGACCATGATTTGGGAGACGACCATGGGTGCTCGAGTCTGCCTGTCTGGACTCTGCAGCATGGACAGCATGCTACGTGGGTTCCAGCAGAAGAACAACCTATTAGGACATCACAACCGGTGGATTGGGGCTCAATGCAGCTAGCTTGACCTTACAAGGAGCCAGGTACAGGAGCGGTAAAGGCTCGCTTTCGCTATGGAACAGGTACAATGTTGACTCGGGCAGGATAGTCCCACGGGTCATATTCGGGGTCATATTCGGGGGCGAATGTTTCTTGCGTTTGACCATTGTAGACAGAGCTTAGAGCTAGTAAGCCAGAAGTGGCGCAATTCGATAAGAATGGATGTTTGAAGGTCTTTGCAACATTCCATACCCAGCCCCAACTGGTACGAAAGGACTATTGTTTTGCCGCCTTGAGCAAAGCAATATGCTTCACAAGAGCAATTGTAGGGTAGCGATTCTAGTCTGCTGTGCTGCTGGCGATCATGATTAGTTCCCGCTCAACTCGGTCTTCCCCACACCGGGTGCATGGCTGTGGCCGAGGGCGCTCGAAGCCGTGGATAAGCTATAAAGTGCCTGGAGGCTGAGGTTGTTGTTCCACGTATTTGCATTATCTGGACGTTCTCGACATGACCCTGACAGGATGGAGAGCCGTGGTCCTGCATTCACCAATTCAGCTGGGCTGGCTCACGTCGACCTTGGCTTTTTTTTGCCGCCGGGAGCAAGCGACAAGGCGTGGGATCGGATCTGGGAGAGGCAACCGATAAGAAATTCGCTCAGAATCCAAAACATGATTGTGGCAATGCTCGCCTAGATGTCCATCTTGGTGGATCAGGTTGACTGCGTGTGGAGATCTTCTTCCATCTCATGGATGACCATTCGAGATGTGACCTCTCTTGCCAAGACACTTTAGCCACTCTCGGAACCCCGCCGGAGTTTCTGATAGGCCGCAATCAACCTCATCATTCCAGACAGTATCCATCTCATCTCATACACATAACTACACACACTACAAAAACACAGACATAACTCACACGTAGATCGCGTTCCGTAACATGAACTCATAAAACTGATCGCACTATCAATCAAAGCTTCGTCTCCCTTGGAATTAGGGCCCAAATCCTTTGCGCCGCGAATTATGACCGATAAACCTTAGCTCCTTACATTACTCTCCTTTCTACCATCCCTTCCTCTTCGAGATATCATCGAGGGATCTTCTGTGGTTGACAGCGGTAGACTCCACCAGACCCAATTCTTGGAAACTTTGATTGGGAGGGATTTCCCGCCTCGACTACTGCATGCGCTCCAACACAACCCAGCCAATTGTTCACACTATGGCAGTCATTTACTTTTGTTAGCTGGCTCTCATCCATCCTCAACACTGTTTACTAGCCACAGACGTTATATAATTGTGCGGAACACTTGAAGTCATTCGCTTCAGCCGACAATGCGCCACTCGGCATCGAATTGCGAACGTATCGCCTCTTCTGACAATAACGTCAATTTGACTAATATCCCTACATGCCTGGTACCTTTCCCTGGCCATATATTGCGTCTAAAGTTGAGAAATTATGGAAACTTCTGTTTTGGTTTTTCTCTGCGCAATATTAGCACCACCATCTTTGAGTCCTTACTCCACGCTTATGTTATATAAGTGACCTTCGATGAAGCATGCGCTACAGGCGTGGGGGGTGTTCATAATACAAGTACACTGCCGTACAAGTACTACAGTACGTTCAATCCTGGAGCAGATATTCAGTGGCCTCCTTTCAACGGTTTGGAACCTAACACAATCCTTAACCTTATTGCTGTTGGTGACCCTGTCCCTTGCCCAGGGGCTGACTGATCATTATTTCTCCATTAGCTTCAAGTAATAACTGGGTGACATGTGATCAAGTTTTTCGCTTATCCCAAACGATTTAGAGTCTAAAGGAAAATGCTTTCGTGATGGTAGTCTCCTAATACCATATAATGAGTCGCAGAGACGTGCTTGACTGACCGTTGAACCAAAAACTTCTGTTGGATTCAGCACCCTGCGTCGTGTCTGCAGCTGACATATCATCCGTGGGATAATCCGTGTAATAATCCCACCTTCTTTATGATTACTATAATTCCATCAGTTCTCCACATCCTAGATCCTTCGCTGGCAGACTCACTGGGGCGAAGCCAAACTGAGTTTTAGACCCGAACTGCGATGGCGATATCAATTTGCCGAGCACATCACTATCTCAACGCCCTGGTCACAGTCTTACTATTTCTTGGTCAAACTGCAACTTAAAAAAAAGTCTGCTGTTCTAGACTAATATCAGGCTACAGTCAGGGAGTAGGTCGAAAGGAGACTTAACGACAGAGATAGAGAACGGCAGAGACAACCCCCTCGCGCGCTCAGCCCAAAATCTAATTGGAGCAGATCCTTTGGGCCACTTTATTGGACTAACCAATATTGTACAAAAATCCTTAATGCTATGAGGAAATTTTGAGATGTCGATCAAAATTTTGCGATTTACTACCGCGTTTTTGCCGTTGACACTATGTGGATACACTTTCTTAGTTGTTTACCTTGGAATCAAGAAGCACATCCGCACTCTAGCAACGTTGACGCTAAGCATGCACCGCCTATTCACTATTTTTACCTCGAGAATCGTTCTACCCCAAAAACACTTGAAACGATATACCTTGGCAACTTTCGGACAACTTTGGGGAGCCTGCTTTTCTGACTTCTGTTCGCGCTTATGTCTTTTCTGAGGCAATTACTTTCTTACGTATCCTGACTCACAGGACTGCATTATCAAAACTGGTCCGGAAATAGGACTTTTATCTATCCTAAGTAGGCAATATCACTAGTAACTCGAAAAGGCAAGATCAGACAGAGGCGAGTATGCGAGTAAGCAAGCGGATCAATATCACGCCGTTCAGACATTTAAAAATACTAAGTGTGTCCGCTAAAATCCACAGGGTCACAGCATTACCATCACCGTCGCCGTTTCCCTGCAACTCCTCCTCAGCCACAGGATAGCGGGATACACCTTTTTTTGTTACCATTTACGTGAGGCGCGATCCGTCCGAATAGCGGGTATACTAATCATTTTAGCGAACTACACGCGCCGAGCCGCCGGTTCCATCCGAATTAAAGAATCGTAGAGCGCCCCATGTTTCATTCCATCGCTGTCTCATCTACATATATTTCCCGTTAGCATTGAGCCTAGTCTCTAACTTTGACGGTTCTGAATCTTCTTCGTTCATCCACTTTTCCGCATTGACTTCAACTATCTCAGGGTCCCTCGTATCTCTTACGGCCCGCCCGGGTAGTCCATTGTACCCACTGGTTTTGAAACAACCATGATTATTGAGAAAGCTTGGTGCAAGTCGCATTCTGTTACCCTGCCTGTAGTATAGTTACGTCATGAGTTCCACCCCAAGATTACTTCCCTCTAGAGACTTAGTGACTTGTGTAGGCCGCACGCTAAGTGCAGCTGCAACAGGCAACCCACGCTATGCCGTTTTCCCCCAGTGCTCGCTAGTGGTAGCTAAGCCTCCGATCCGTTACTCCGCGCTCAAAAGAGATATTTCGCAACGCTACACTCCGGTTTCGCATTCACGCTCATCTCCATCAAACAGGCTATACCTAAATCATATTTATCTTAGGAGTGGTACACTTGGAATGCAGCTAAATCAGCATTGTACGATTAGACGTTCTTTTCTTGTTTTACACCCGCATGATCGATCAACCAACATCAATTGTGCCTCTGTCATCTGATCATACTGTATTATATCACACCCTCATTCTTGATTCTTAGCACGGCTGTTTTGCCGTCAATGTCCCATTCGATAACGGTCAACCTGAAAACGATAGCATCATCTACCGGAACCGGTGGGTGGGGTTGGCGTCACGACGAGCGAGCCTTATGACGTTATAAACCTTGAACGACTTTCGGCATGTAGATAACGACTGTGTACAGCGCGTGTTGTTCTAATGTCATTATGGGTCACTACGGCATGCGGGTTCTTAGTTTTTGGTTGGCACAATGCTGTTTCCCGTTCCGGAACCCGGCCTTTTGGGCCGATGGGTCGACTCCACGTTATGTCTTCTTCGCGTCTTAGCAACCAGCACCATCACTATCCCACGCGGGCTGTGGGTACACGGAAATGCAAGGTAAGAGCATGTCTGCAATGTACAGTAGTGGTATCGCTTTCTTCTTTCGGTGAATGTTGGCCCTATTGACCCGCCCTTGCGTGGAGCCCGCGGACTCACATTTGCGTGTAAATCATAGATATGATCTTGCATACTGCCTGCTGGGTTAGATCAGAAACAAAGAGCAACAGAATAGTAATCCTCGTTGGATTGCCGATAGGAGGGATCAATGCTAGTATTGGTACCGTTGTACAAACTGCCAGACGTTACTCTCCCTATTATTGATGTTCCGTATGCGGGTGATCTACTGCTAAGGAAGACCTGTATAATTCATTAGATAGCTTGCAAAGGGGAAAAAAAGCAGGTGAAGTTTGAGACCAGGGCCTCGGAGTTTAGCTATTATGAATCATCAACATTTGCAGTCGGTTACACGGCTTGTACTTCCTTACAACTTCGCGTCAGCGAGAATGAACCCGTCCTCGTGGCGTCTCGTGACGAAACGACACTGCATTCAGCCAGGGTTTTGAACACCATATTAATTCGCCATGATTAAACCCGAGAACTTGTGTGCCGTATCAGTGTCGGCGATTGTCGGTCTCGCCGGACTCTGCAATAGTAGAAACCGTCATTGTGGGTGACATCGTAGGCTCCATGGGGCTGAGGTGGTAGATTGCGGATTCTACTTCATCCTATGCTAAGCCAGCTCGCAGAATCATGAGCACGTTGAAAGCCTCCATACTCGTATTGCATACTCTAGCCGGTTACACAACATTAGTTGTGGTTACGCTGGGTGACACGAGCGCGCGAATACAATTGGAGAGGCTTTAAACTCCATACGCGAGTACGAGAAATACTGTGTTGTTGACAGCTTCGGTAACTGTTTGTGTATGCTGGACCCTGCTTGACGCTCTGGTCTATGGAACCGATGTAGTGCATGTACACTTCTGCTTTCAGAAGCCAAGCTGTGAACTATTGGCGTTGAAAAGAATTCTTTCCATGCAGTAGATATGACCTCATGATTCAAAATGGTAGTTGAAATCGTATTCTACGAAAATGAGTTGAACACAACCCGGCGAAGCCGTTATTACGTTCGAGCCCCCGAATGTAAGGACCACTGATATTCCTTCGGAACTTGTGATCTCCGTCCGGTTCGGTGCGGATATAGCAAACGAACTGCTTGGCTAGATAGTATATGATACGACAGGCCATGGCAGCTGGGTGTCCGGCTCACAAAGTAGCATGTACGTGACATGCAACATAAGCAGTTCGCAGAAAACGCTCACCGCCATGGAAAGGAAGCTGTGGAACTGCAATATGTCGACGCGGGTACTCTTCGACCTCGGATTTTGCAGACTCGCCTTGCGTATGGCAGCAGAGAAGGCTTCTAGCTCATGTAGTGTCACGGACAGGGTTGAGATGCGTTATGAATCATTCTGGTGAATATCCCTATGGCGCTTTATCATCAACTCGTGAATTCTATGTTATCGCTTCGGGATGGCGAATTATCGCGAGCGAGAACACTTAATCGGTGGTGCTGATGACTTACGGTCACGAGAAATCATATCAATTTCTGACCAGCTCGGACTGTTGTATATAGATACCATATGCATTTGAAAAAATAGTCTAGGTCTATATAGCCCACTCGTACACAGTAACATGCAAGATTGCGATTCGATACCACTGCTTGCTATAACATCAGAAATGGGCTCCAAATTATGGCCACTTGCTCCGCTTACGGGTTCACTCGCAGGTTTGACATCGGGAACGAGTATCAATATATCTTGTAACACTAAACACGTGGGAAGAGTAGTGTATGCTGTCCCATGGGGAAGGGTCCTTATGCAATATTTGCAGGTTACGTTGCATGCCGAATGTTTAGTACGTGTACCAAACATCACTGTGATCGGTACCAGACTGATGGATGTGTAGTAGAAGCTAACAAAGGAAAACCATCGAATCTTTTTGACTACATAAATCAACATTGTTTATGAGAAACCAGAGGTCCGGTAGATATAGAAGAACCCCATTCTTCATTTCCAATACAAAACTCCCAAACTGCCCGGTTGAAAATCCCATAGTCTTTTGGATGGTCCCATTTACCTATATTAATCTCTAGACCGAAGAAAGAGATGCCCCACTGTTGTGCAACTATGTGATAATCGAGAACGACGTACGAATTGCCAGCAGGAGTCCACCCATTCCATATTTACAAGCTGATAGACTCTCACTACATCATTGTTACATCAAGGCAGACCGACTACTCTCGAGATGTTGGGAATGCCAGCACTGCCTCTCTACACGTCACTACCGTTCAGTGCTGCTTCCGGAATCACCGACTGCAGCTAACAGACATCGAAAGATCATGGAAAACCGCTAATGATGGGCATCCATTATCCACTAACTCGGCAACACTTGAGCCCGAGAGACTTTCTGCAGGTACATACAGTACATGACAAACAGTACTACAGCATTAGTTCGTGGGCTGAGTAATCAGCCAAGGAGGCAAGTGTGCTATGAATAGTTAGAAACCAACAACTGGTAAGCACTTGGCCCTTGCTTCTCCAGTGTAAGACTTCGGCTAACGCAATTGAACAGGTGAGATTCTGATGTTCCTGTCAAACCACTATGTGGCTATCTGGACGCGCAACGCAGCAGGCAGGGACTGGGCTCTCTGCACGTGGCACGGAGTTACTGTAAGCAACTGACGATTATACCCGTGGGTCTCGCAGTATATTATGTGAGATGACTATTTTCTCATGGGCATTGATAGCGTTGGGGGAATTAATGTTTATAGCTAGTTGATTTGATGCACGTTTTCTTAAGAGAAGGGTGAAACGTTGGTGTACGCCTTTCCCGCGTGTGCCTGACTTCCATGGAGCATGAGTGGCCGCTTGCTGTTTTAGATGCAATAAGCCTACTTTACCTTATATAATGTGGCTATGTGCTGACGACAAGGCAGAAAGCGAATACAGAATTGCAATCTTTGGCATCTCTCACTGAGACATACCCTAAAAAGAGTACATGATTACTACTGTACAAAAACAGGATCGACCGTTGCGCCTCCTTGTTATCGTACATATCAACTAGCTAGAGACAAGCATAAAGACGGCGACCCAAACTTAATCCCTAGTCTCGCTTACTTACAGTGACTAACTACCGGCATCTAGCTGTGAAGGAAGATGGAAAGAAGAAAAGGCGCTTGCGCGCGGGCTCGCGCGCGGAGGGGTCACGGCGTACATACATAAGTCCATGTAACCTGTGGACCACGAACTTCTCAGCCTCTGTAGCTCGCTCGCACAACCTTGCTTTCGGGTCCAGCCACCAATAATGCCCACAGTAGTTCTTGCATACGCAGTAGCAGATCTTCAGATATTCCCATATTGACAAGAACACAGCTGTAGACCTCAACACGATCGGAAGTTCAAGGGAAGATAAGGTGAGGGATAGCTCGAAGAGGGAAAACCCACGGTACAACCAGTTTTGCAGCGCTTGCTTTCTTTTTCGAGAAAGCTTAAATCGCGTGGTGGCTTGTCCCTTTGTAGCGGTGAGCTAAACGGTAACAACTCACAGTACACTGCACGTTATGACAAGCGGTAAAATTTCTGCTATGCGTGCTTCATTTGCTTTTTCTCTCTTTTGTTTTCGGTGGAGTCTGGAAAGAAATGCAGGAAGGTGTGGTTGAGTTTGTTTGGTGGGCTAACAATCAACTCTGGCACCGTTGCTGCGAGGATGCGGAGATCAAGAAAATATTGTTGTCTTGGTGAGTGTGTGGCTGAAAATCCACCCATTTTGATACATGATCATATTGTAGGCATGGTATGAAGTCTCTCCGCACTTGGGTCCAGGTCTAGAAATTAAGCCAATTGTGCTCAACTGAGATTTATGCGCCCTGCCATCACTTACATCCGCGCCCGCCCGCATCAGACAACAATTGGTTAGAGATGCGTGCTTTTTGGTTGAGGACGGCGGTGGGGTGCAAATCTGTAATTGCGTGTAAGAGAATATAAATCCACAGGCTTTATTTTCTTCTTTGGGACGCTACTCACGCAAGTATGTCATTGACTGTTATTGAACAACCATACAAAAGCTAAGGACGTTAATAAGTAATTGCGTGTATCCATGGTACTTGTTACACAACCAATCTCCCTTGAAGTTGCACCGCGAGCGGGCAAAAGGAAAAGCAAAAAGCAACGACAATAATTTCCCGCCTTGAAATGATGGACACGGTGTGACTTAATATGCATATACATGTAATGTATTTGTCACAACAATTTTTTGAAACATTGTGTGTAAGCTAAGTATAATTTACAGATGGTAACATAACGTATCTCACGATGCACAGAAGCGTTTCTACGTAGATCCAAGGAAGCCCGGAAGCAGACACATCTCCTACACCCTGGAGTCCAAGCCTGACCGCGTGCGCATGGCAATCATTCTACAACTAAAAATATGTCGCATCCTAGGGATTAAGAGCCTGTCAATCAAAGTTGATGCGAAAACCAATTTCATTCCTGAACCCTTCCACGTGCCTCGCGTCCCGTCGCGGCTAAACCGATCCTAGTTTGTCGCCATATCATCTCGTTGAGGCTGGAGACCTCGGTAACTGCACTTGGACGTGTCAATTGGCTCCGCACGAAAGAGATGTGAAATCGCCTCAAGCAGTACCATCATTAGCTTTAATTTAGTAGCGTTCAGTACAGCAACAATCGGTCCAGTGTGTCGTGGCAGATGAGCAAAGCAACTACGAGGGCAGCAAAAACAAAATGGCCACATTTTAGTTTATTGAAGAACTCCTGGGAACGCGGCGTAAAGAGGCGCGCGCTTTTTTCTAATCGTCTACCCTGCTAACCATTAAAGGCGCTATGATTTTTCCTTGTGTAGGTGGGGGATCGGCAAGGGTCAAATATCAATTCAGCCCAGCCACTGAACTACTAGCTATTGCTTCTAGAAATCACGCGGTTGTTTTGAAAATGTGGCTGTGGTCCCTGAAAGATGTTTGTTTGTAAAATTTCTTGTTTTTCTTCTTTTATTTTTGACAAATACTTTGTAGAGTTTGAGAGATTTCAGTATTTGAAGGGTAACATTGAGACACACTAGACCTGACGCACGCATTTTGAGTCTCACTCTGAAATTGAATGCATTGAGTTCGTTCCCCCTTAGAGGTTGCTCAAAGAAGAAGAATATTAGCGCAAACGTAGCGGTCTACTCGTACCATCAGTCGTTACACGTCGGTGGCTGTCTGCGAGGGATGGCAAGCCAACGCGACTCATCTATCTCCGTCCTTACATGCGTACGCGCAATACGGTGCGACGTGTTGCTACGTGTTTGACCTTTCTGGCATCTCCAAGAAAAATAAAAACATCGAACTTGCGACGAATCGACCGCGATCGGGCAATGAAACGATAGTTTCCCACTCCAAACAAATAGAGGGAAAAGTGGATACGAGCATATCTCCACTGCGGTTGAAACATGGCATTCTTTTCTGGAAGGCAGTCGATCGAAATTTCGCAGTTGAATTACAAAAAAGAAAAGTAAACTTTGTTTATGCTTTTGGGTTAACTTTTTGATGAACTCCAACGGTACCAATGGCGTGCATGTTTCGTTTTTCCCTACCCTCTAGTCCTTGGACTGCACACCACGGATAAGAAGGCCTGTAGATAGGGTGATGATGCTGATTTACTTGCCAATACAGACAGTTTCCTCGAGATTAAGAGTCATTGTATTGGGGAGGATGAGACAAGTCCATTGTAAGTACACAGTAGATAACGACGGCCACTTCCGCTTTCGGGGCCCCTGGTTGATGATCGGCGGCTAAGGACTGTAAGCGAGAGCTAATTCTGAGGGGGATGTCTTGACAAGAAAACAAAACTAGGGCGGTATAGATTGTTTGAGATCTATTGGATGTTTTGTTAGTGTGCGAATTGTATTGTTGTTCAATCGGTGAAAATGTAATGATAGCGCAAGAGTACCCACGATGTGCCTTCTAGAGCTTTTTGGGGGGAAGACTTCAACACCGTATGTAATGATGAGATCGGTGGCTGCTGAGTAGTCCTCGAGGGAGAGACTTGTGTCGCGGTCATAATTAGTACTTGGATGCGGAACGTCCACGCTAGGGACGCCCGCTAGAGTGGAAAGGATGATGATACATAGCCTCCACAGTCGTGGGGCGTAATAATTGCAACTGTAATCCAAGTAGCGCGCTTGTTGCAAACGTGCAGCCGTCCCGCACGGCGCACACTATACCATAAGCTGATATATTTAATTGTCCCGATGACCCGGTCATCCCATAACAAGAGAAAAGTATTGTACAGTATATTGACACTGTTGAGACGAAAAATCGTTGGGAGTGGTTAGAGTCAATGAATGATGCTGAATCGACACGCAGAAACAACACGACAATTGTTCGAGTCATTTTGAGTTTGGTTGCATTTTCAACATCAATAGTTACAACGAACCCCAGGAGAAGATTGTACAGAGCAGATAAAAGGTCCTCTCCTTTTCTTTCTTCAACAAACCCCCTATAACAGGTGATGGATGGGGACGCATCGTGAATCGTTGTTTCCTTACAGAATTCGAAGGATGATGAGAATGAATGCGGTCTATATTTCACTTGGTGGTGCGAAGAAGGGGAATGGTATAATCGATAGATGTGACTGAAGGGAGGTTGGGCGAAGATTCCGAGACACGAACATGGTAATCACAAAGCTTGAGTGAGGCATCCCTGGCATGGCACGCGGCGGGATCCCTGCCAGCGTGGGATAAAGATATCTCATCCCACAGTATGAGCTAGCTGCTTAGGCGTGGCTCACTGGGCGTAGCGCTCACGTCCGCGACTTTCAATCCTGCATGCAACTGGTCGTTAGGATACGCATTCGTCGTATCTGGATCGTGTGTCTTTGGTGAGATTTCTAAAAATGAAAAAGCTCCTAGAAGAAAGAGCGTTCGTTTTCGATTGAATAGCGTGGGGCCAGAGTAGTTTGTGAGTACCGCAGTAAAGAGCGAACGAACCGTGAAGCTTTGGGCTAATTTTATGAATCAATAGCCATCGAGCAAGTTGCGAATAAGAGCAAACTTAAAACGATTACTTTTCAGGCCAAACACCACGTCCGCATCTGCAAACACCCAGGCCGGAAATGGCCCGCGACAGTGGCTGACAGCAATGTTACTAGCAGTTTTGAGACAGTCGGCGACGAAAGACATGTATGAAAAGAAATGCCTTGATAATGGGCTTGACATTTTAGGTGAACGGTGCGCGGTAGGAAGTGGATCAGCTGTAAGCTAATTGATCGTTGTTGAGGGTTGAGCACGCGAGAGATGGTATTTTTGAGGGGAATGAGGCAATCCTAGATTCGCCTTTGTTAAACGTGTTGGATAACCATATGAAAATAAAGGTGGTGGGAAGAAATAAGGGAGGGTATTCTAGTGGAATCCGAGGTGGTGTCAGACAAGTGATGCGAGCCAGCCAGCAACGCCCACATGGGAAGAGGGTGAATGTGGCCGGTACCCACCCAGTGTTCTGGCAGCTGCAGCATCTCGAAAGCGAAGTGACTTGAGATGGTTTTGGGCAAAACTATGATGGAGGTGATGCCATTGGCTATCATAGGCCAGAGGCGCAAGGTGGTGGTGAGATGGCTGTGCCCCGATTAGGCACATTTGGAGTCTGACCAGTAGTCTTGCCCGTATGCAGACTAAAACGAGATATATTACCGTTTGATAAATTTCCGATCATCGTACGACCAACTGTAATGCGTTAAGTTACATGATACATGTCTGTATGCATGTAGCATGTATGTAAGGACTAACTATTAATGTTCGTGGTTGATGACATTAAAGATGATGAGTTAATAATGTTGGTTGGTGGGGTTCGTGTTCATGCCACGACTCGCCTCTCTCTAGTTACTATGTACCCTCTCTCCAACCACCTCACCCTCTCCCATTTGCTCACCCTCATCCTCGCCCCTGCCTTCCGCTGAGTAGAGTCTGTGTGTTTGTGTGCCTGTGTGTGACAACATCCCGAAACCCGCACCTACCGTACCACATACAGTAGCACTCTACGACTACGCGAAGCTAGTACGCGTAGTGAAAATCCACCCCCCGGTCCACCCGGGCGATCTTCCAAGCCTCCCACCACCACGCTGGACATGGTTCATCGTCCTTATCGGCTCGTGCTAGGATGCTCGTCCAAGCCCCTGATGCATGTACATTACAGGTAATGCTAGGTAGCCGGGTGCCAACCCAAGCCCTTCAATCCCGTGAAGGCACTAAAAGCCCGTCATTCTCGGGGCTGGAGCCATCAACTCGCGATGAGCACCCACAAGTCTCCATTATGCAAAGACAACCCTCGTTGGGACAAGCAGGCCTGGCAGCACTACAGCTTCCTTGTCTGGTTCGTTTGAACCCCATTGCACCAAAAGCTATACCGCTCCCCCCTGTTGTTGAGCTAGTAGTGCCTCCGATCTTGGCTCTAAATTCTGTTCCGACTGTCCTACTGCTGATACTTGCTATCACTCTCGTACTAGTTAGTTGTTCCTGCTGTATTCGTTGCATGATATACATCTCGTCCCCCCTTGGTCTTCTCGTCAGCAAAGATCACACCCTGCCCAACCATCACCATTCTGACTGACTGCCTGTTTGTCTCCTTGTTTTTCACCTGATTCTCTGACGACGCCAGATCTGAGACCTGCCTTCGACCTTTTCTATTCTTATGACATCGTTGAGCGTGCATTGCTAGCTCGCCGTGCAACTTGGCTTACTTGCCTTCGCCCACGAAGCTGCACCACCATCCTGGCCCCGAATCAGAACAACAGCGCTGCCCCAATCTTTTATCCTCTCCCCCTCTTCTGTTCCAAAGAGTTCGAGGTTGTTCTTTTACCCCAAATCTTCGGTCCGTCGTACCAACGGGGTTTTGGCGATTGAATCTTCACAGAACTTCATGTCTTTGGTACGCCTCTGACACTATTCTATCCGCAACCAAACATTCCTTGAGCATCTGATTCTGCTCGCGTCCCCTCATTTGACCGTCCTGAAACTCCGTGCTCCACGATAACCTCGATACTCCTTCTATCCACCTTACGCCAAACGTCCATCTCCAAACCCGGCTCTCCAACATGGTTTTCTGTACCTACTGCGGCCAGTCCTTTACCCGAGATGAACATTTGGAGAGACATATTCTTACACGTAAGTCTTCTATCTCTTTTATGGTCAGTGCAGGTCATTAACCTTCCTCTTCGTATAGATACCAATGTAAAACCCTTCAAGTGCTTCACCTGCCACATGAGTTTTGCTCGCCGGTAAGCCGCCCCAGCATAACATACGTCCCAGCCCTTACTCGAGATCTTCGAAACTCCCTCCCAAACCAAGCTCCATAAAGCTGACAATGCCCGGCAGTGATCTGCTCCAGAGACATTACACAGTCCACGGTCGAGACGCGAACAACCAAGAAGGACTCCCTCCTAGTGCTGGAATAATCCCCAAATCAGCGGGAAGGACGCCAATTGCATGTAGCAATTGCGCGAAAACCAAGACGAAATGTGACAAGAAGTTTCCCTGCAGTCGGTGCGCTCAGCGGAACCTCAAGTGCACCTTACGTCCTACTCGTCGAGCATCCAAGAACGTGAATCGGGTGGCACCCCCGGCTGAGACAACAGGGAGTGGAAATTCGAGTGAGGGTGGAAATAACAATGAATCTCAGAATAATTCGAGTGGGAATTCTCCGGTCCGCGAAGAAAACGGAACCTCTCAGGTGATTCAGCAGCCTCAGCTTTCTCCACAGTCTTCAAACGTGCAGCCGCAGCCACAGCCCCCGCATCAACCCCCTCACCAACTCCCCTCGGCACCACATTCCCGCAACCCATCCATTTCGCAACCAGTCCAGCAGATTCACACAATCACACCAGAGGAGAAGGCCATTAACGTGCCCGTCACCACTACCACGCCACCTTTTTTCGAGCAAACCCCCCAAAATGGACTGTCCTCGGCATTGCCTTCAGTTTTATCTCCACTTCCCACGCCAGTTAACGGCTTTGTGTCGCAAACTCCCATGTCCGGCTACGATGAGTTTGTCACGACAGTACGGGACAACTCGGACAGGGCGAGTCCACGATTCATGATGGATCCCTGGAACACAACACCAATGGGCCAAGAATTTGACCCTATGAGAATAGATCCCTCGCTCATGATGACCATGAATATGGACATCAATATGGGCTCTTCTGCAGACGGTATACTCGGAATGATTCCAGAGATGTCACCTCATGCATTTGGTCCTGTTCAAACACCTCTGCAGACGCCGAGGATGGACGAATCCTTCTCAGATCTCCAGATCGGTAGCTCTGCGTCCATGTTCTACTCTTCAAACCGACCAACATCAATTGTCGATGCTGGGATTCCAGATATCGGAGCCATCATAGCTGCGCAAGACGGTTGGACGGTATTCCGATGCACACCGTCGATCCCTTCCAGCTCCTGCCCGCGTACTGCTAAACTGAATCTCGAGCGGTTAGAGCAAAGTCTTAAAAACCATGAGGGTTGGAGTAATTGGAGACCACCTGTAGACGAGTCTGACTATAACCAAGAGGGATGTATCGATGTGGCAAAGATTCATGAAGCCACGCGCGAAAAACTGTTCGCCATTACACAAAGCTTCCTTCACAAAGCTCTTGACATCCACAAGGATGATTCAAGCAGCTCTCCAAGCAGTGGCGACTCTCCTGGGTCTGCATCATCCAACTTTGTCATCCTCCCTCCTGCTCACGTTTTGGATCTTTTTCTTCGTTCTTACGCCAACTCCTTTGAGCGTTTCTACCCAACAACCGCTCGTGGGCTCTTAGACGCCAACGAGTTAATGCAAAACTATAACGACAAGGCTTCGAGTTTGCTTATCTTGATGATGATAGCTCAGGGGGCGATGACGATTCCTTCCATAGAGGCTCGCTGGTTGACAGGTGGCTTCACTGAGGCCTGCCGTATTTCGCTCTTTGATCTTGTCGAAAAGAACATCATCATGGCTGGCGATCCCATAGTGCTGCGAGCAGCACTGCTCTTCACTGTCCAAGCTGCATGGAGTGGCGACAAGTGGCAAATGGACATTGCCATGGGTCAGCGGGGCATGTATTTCTCCATGCTGCGCCACTCGGGGATTCTCGAACCGCGGCAAATGTCAACACCCCATCTGAACGGGAGCACTCAGGTGGATACGTTGTGGAGAGACTGGATACAGCAAGAAGGTCGTAGTCGGTAAGTAAAAACATTTTGCTTTCGGGAGCGATATACTTCCATGCCATGCATGTAACTTTTTTCTAACTTGTATAATTAGCCTCATCTACTCGTGGGTTATGGTCGACCAAGATCTTTCGTTGTTCCACGACTCTGCCCCTCTGTTCTCTGTTACCGAATTCGGGGCCCCTATGCCAGATGCAGACTCGCTTTGGCAAGCTAAGAATGCAACCGAATGGTCCGAGATGTTCAGCCAGGTTCATGAGTTCAGCAATGGATACCCCTCCATCACCTCAGGGGCAAGGCCATTGAGCCTGCGAGACCTGTTCCGACACTTCTTGGACGACGAAATCATAGCCCTGGAGATACCATTGACTCCAATGCACCTTCGCCTTCTCTTGCATCCCCTGCAAACAATGGTGTGTCAATACTGTCAGCTTCTCAGCTGTTTCTCCGATAGTATGGCTTCAAGACAACGGTCAAGAGCTGTAACCGCGGCATCAACTCGTGTTCGGCTCGAAGAGGTACAATCCTTGCTGCAACGGTGGTTCGAGCTGGCCGAAAGGTACATGAAAATCAACCTTGTTTGTCCTTTGATGCAAGCAAATCTTGTCATGTTCCACCTCATCAGTCTCAATGCCGTCACCAATTTTCCAGAAATTGAGCGGCTTGCACGGCGTGAGGGGGTTGACGGCACTTACCAACAAATGCTTTGGATCCACAAGAAATGCATTTCCGATGTCCATGAAGCTATCTTCCACGCGGGGCAGATCCTTAAGATCATCCGCGAGATGCCCAAGGGTATCCGTCCTCCTTGGTGGCCCGGCGCGATATACCGTGCTGCGCTTGTTCTTTGGACAGACTCGTTGACACACAATGAGTCGTTAAGTCCCAATCAACAATCTCCATATTCCAACTCGGGTCCAACTTTCCCGATTGACCGCCTCCAAGCTAGTGATCCAATTCTGGTCCGTTATGTGACACGGAGAGAAGGCATACCAACTCTCACCAAGAGTGATGGTTCATCGGTACCGCTCGACAACGCTTTCACTGTCATTTCTCATTGCATCGATGTAATCGATGAGGGCGTCGCAACGAGATTTTCTGATGGTATCCGAGGGAAATTGGAAAAGCTAGCACGAGGTTAGGGCCGGCCGTCCTTCCCTCATGTTTCCCATCCATCCTTTTTTTTTCTCGAATAATGGGGATTTTTATCCTTCCATCTTCTCAAACACAACCTTTCCTTGATTGTTCTTCGGAACTTTTTCACGTAGCCGGATCCGGAAGTGCTCTTGGATCTTTTGTCATGGGCGGCCTTTTGTCGATGTTTCCTTTACAAATTATCTTTCTGATATCTCTCTTTTCTTTGGGTAGATGCGGTGGACGCAACGGAAAAAGACAAGGCCCGGGCGTTATGGTCCAAAAACGGCGAATGGCTGCATGAACACGAAAACATACTCTGATTCTATTACAGTCAATTGGTGGTCATCTCTTTCCTATCGAGCTGTTATGTATCATTTGAGCGCATTTCATCAGTAGCATTTCTTTCTTACTGATTTCTTCAGAGCAAACGTGAGACTGCTGGATAATGTATATTTTCTTCTGGTAATCTTTCACTATTGTTAGCCAAGTAATGAATGACCTTGTAACGCACACGATGTTGGGTGTAGACTGGTTCGAAATGTGTGTCTGCTTGCTTACCTATTTTATGTTCCAGTCTCCATTCTTTGCCCCGGCGGTGTGGACGTGCACTCAGAGTGGGTCGACGATCAGGGAAGGGGGAGGGGTGCCGTCCGGTCGGACATTTAGTTACACTCCTCCTTCTGTGCTATACCTTCCATTTGAGGAAGTCCGGTAGTGTGTCAGTTACTAACCCATGTGAGTACTGTTGAAAATTTTGTCCCAAGTGTGCTCCACTGTTACCATGAAAGTGGAACACTGGCAATGTCGCGATTTTCTCCTTCGGCTTGACTTTCTCATATGCTTAGTGTTGTTTTTGTTGATATTCTTGGAGGTTAGTAACGATGATATGCTGGATGACCTTGACTTTTTGCTACCGGTATGTGTTCAGTTGGATCGACCGGGACGGACTGGAATTAAATCGAAGTAGCCAAGTGTGAATTTGGGACAATAGCACCATTTGCCCCATATTGTATATGAATACGATGAAATATTCGATTTAGAGGAAGGTATGGTGTTGTATCGGTCTATCGTGGATATGACAAACTAATGTCTGTCCAGGATTCGGCTTTGCTGGATCGTCGTATGGCAACGGTGCTATCGCCAGAAGTCATGGCAAGCGATAGAATTCCGATGTCCTATCTTTTCAGGTAGATATATCGAGGGATGGGACGGCCGATCCCGTTGTTTCGGGGGCTTATTTTTGGGTCGTGAAAATATTGCTCTAACATAGTCCGAGGTACTGCAGTCGAGGTGTCAATAACGAAGTGAAAACAGGAAGATAGTGGCAAAGCCCGTGATTCTCTTTTGAATCTAGAATTCGGATTTTTTTTTTCACTCGTTGGTGAAATCGGTGGTTAAGCGGTTGCCGATGGATAAGGGTCAACATGACAAAGATGAGTGACGCCAAAAGCCTGTCCCCAGATTGGGAAGAGAGGGGCCGGATCAGACCACTTTCCCAGGATATATGTGAAGTTTGAATTATGCAAATAAACCGGTGCAACGACAGTTAATACGAGCTTCGGAGATTGGATGAGGACGATTCCCGTTTCAGTGTATCCGGGGGAATTGATGAAAGGGAGAGGGGGTTTAAGGAATGTATCCCACATAACTTGGCAGACAAGAACAGTTAGACTTGAATAGGTTTAACGTGCACCGTTATCAGTTTCGTATTTCGCTCCATTCACCATACCCTTTGTATATCAACGTGCGGATAAGGGGTCATATCCCTCGTTCGCACTTATGTCAACCATTCGTCATACTTTACTAGAAAATCATTCCCAAAGAGGAAAGAGAGATAGGAATAGGTATTCGCCGGGGCTATTCCATAGAACCAATTTTCCTCGGCGGTACGTACTAACATACATACTGTTTATGGCGGCGTCCATCTCCCCACATGAGAGAGCCGACGGGGTTGCTACTTACTAAAAAGCCTTACGGAATCTGTTGTAATTGGTCACACTCCTGCAGAACTAAAAAAATGCATTCAAAAATACTAGCAATTATGTTTGGTAAATCACCGATGCATTTTCTAGCTGATCGACTGTCGTTACAGGGCACTCAAGCCCTGCACCACAAGAAGTGGAACATATGCATGATGCACGTCACTGACGGAGAAGACGCCTGACACGTACGGTTGCGCTCGAGGGAGATCAGAGTTTGAGTCTGACGACAGAGAAACTTCAAGAATTCGTGCTTGGATTTGCAATTGGGATATTCGGGATCATCGCAATATTGGTTTAGAGGTGGGTATGACACGGATGTGGTCCATAAACACCACGAAAAAAAAAATTATAAACGAGATTTACACAACGAACCCATGTATGCTATTCCCGGACGGAGTAGTTCTCCGGTGACTATTGAGGAATTCCCTGTTTTTCCAAATGTTCATTAGCTATCCGATAATGCCTTGCATATCCCCACACAAAAGGAAGCCGCATAGTCGGAACACGTTCGAAGCCGTCAACGGCTGCCCGCACTACGCGTAAGCAATCCCGTTCCATCGGACCTTTTTCCCTATGAATATGTGCCCCTTTCTCCTAGATTCAGCAGTTGAGAGACATCGCCAATGCAGGCGTACGTTTACAGACATGGCCCGTATATCGGCGATTGTTCTTGCCACGGATGAACTCCGAGTTGATCTTGTTACTTAGAGAGCGTGAAATACAGTATAAACGATTGCCTTGTCTGCAAATCTGCAGAAAAAACGATACAGTGTTACATTCGGTGTGGATCACGAGTAAGTGGGCACGTTTATGTCTCTTACTTGACATAACAACATCGGACTCTCTGGGTTTCTCCGTAACCCATAATATGATATGCATATGCTCTTAACTATAATCACTCATGATATTCCTGAAAAGATCACAAATATCCTTGCCTGCATAACGAACTCTGAAGGACCTACACCATCGTCGAATCATCGTCGAATCAAGGACATGCAGCCGGGCGCTTTGATCCCTACTTGCCTTGCTGGCATCATTCTTAGTTAAATAAAATAGTCAGATCGACGCAAGTACGGACATTGAGGGGAGAATCCTCTACGCTAAACATTAGATTGACATGGTTTCGCTGCACGTGGCGATTTGAAGTCATACCTGTGTACGAAACTTGGTCTGGAAGAGTGCGTAAAGCCGTATATATGTAGGTATCTCGTTGCCTTGATGACTTTTGCATCATCCGGACACCCTGTCCGTTACAAATGCATAGACTGAAGCGAATCAATAAGCCTTCTCGTGATCATCTTTATTAACTTCTTTGGTCGATATTCAGGCCCCAGGATGAGATGAGTGACGACTGATGCGAAGACGGCTGGCTCCATCGTCATAATTTCTCCCCGAAGCGTTTCCTAAATATCGAAAATGAGGCATGGTGAGTTTCCTTGCTTTCATTTTATGTTCTCCTCCCCCAAAGTAGGTGTAAGGTGGTATTAACACACTGTTATGCGATACTTCAGACCGAATTCTCTATACAATACTCATTAAAAGCAAGGAATAATAACAGAAAACCATGAAGTTTTACCTGGACAACAACCATATATGAGCTTTCCTGCGTAGATGCCAACACTTGGCTCTACGACGCCATACCCATGAGTCCCGGTTATCCTTGACACAAAATCAGTGTAAACTCGAAACTTGCAGCCTCCATGATAGACTGCAGAAATGCTCTATATGGAGCAAGGAGAAACCGCTATATATTTCGAGACAATAATATTCGGCCCAGACACGTCCATTAGCAACACTTACGCAGATTCTATACGTGACAACGGACAAATTCACTTTGCACCCCCGTTCTCTTCGAAAAAAAAAAAAAAAAAAAAGTCTCTCTGTATGTCAAATTCCTTTTAACGGCGAAAATCTTCATCCCACTTCGTTCCTCACCCGTTTTCCACTAGATATCCAAACCAGGACAACGTCTTCGGGTTCGTGCACGGACCATATGTATCGGAAGAGATGGAATTGCGGAGCCGACGCCTACGGAAACGAATCAGCATGGACACGTATTGCGGCTATGACCCCTTTTCCCGAATTCTCGAGATACGACGCTTGCCTTCCCGACAGAATGGATTTGGAGACCCATTCAATGTTGAGGTGCAAAGTGGCGTTGGTGTTGACCGGAGACACACCATGTCCCCTAAGGCCGGCGCTCGTCACATGATCTGTTTCACCTTGACATCTCTAGGAAGAATATTGGATGGCTCCGTGACGTCTAGCCTTTTGTATTCAGCTCTCGATAACTAACCTTGTTCTCGCCGAGCAATTGATTCAGTCCCATATTAAAACCGCTCAGTTTCAAACTGCTACGTCATCCGGCTACATAATTCCTGTCGTTCCGATCCCGAATGTTCCGAACGACAATCACCTCGTGCCTCGTTCCAAACCACTCATTTTTCTGTATGGAGATCTGCTTGCCCAAGTCGTTGAGAGTGCAACGTCTAAGTTCAGTACTAAGTTAATGTACAATGGTCAATCGATATCTAGGCTGTTGGCAGCAAATTACCAGGTGTTTTCATCAGTATGCGCGCAAGATAGATTTCGGCCCCGCACTTCTCCGAAACGTCCTCCAGGCTTCCCAGCAAATGGCAGCCGCTATGGATATGGCTCTCCTACGGACACTAATTATTCGGAAAGAAGGCGGTACAGGTACAGCCAGCCTTAGGGCCCACGGCTGCTTTCGATTGATCCGACCCCCTTGCCGTCACGGACAATGGCAGTTCGACAACTGAACGAGAAGCAATTGCATGGCCGTGGGGAGCAGACAAGGAGTCGAAGCTCCACAGTCCATGGACACATCCCATGGGAGGGATTCAATTCTCCGCTCCTCTACCGAGGCATAGAAGTGTATATAGCTGCTGCTGTTCACGATTTTTGGATTGATCCAGCATCACACTTCCAACATAGTCCCATCACCCAAACAAATAAACCCAAGAACCGTTCACGTCTAAAACAGACCGATCATTCGCAATGGCATCCACTCAGATCCCCACATGGAGCTTGGAGGGCAAGGTCGCCGTCGTCACCGGCTCCGGTAAGGCATTCGCAATCGTCATGGCTGGTTGACTCTACAGACATGCTGACTTTCGAAAAGGTCGTGGTATTGGAAGGGAGGTAGCACTCGAGCTCGCCCGTCGTGGAGCAAAGGTTGTTGTCAACTATGCAAACAGCTCCGAGGCTGCTGAGGAGGTTGTCAAGCAGATCAAGGCACTGAAGAACGGCTCTGATGCCGTTGCCGTCAAGGCAAACGTTGCCAATGTTAAGGACACACAGAAATTGATGGACGAGGTCATCAACCACTTCGGCAAGCTCGATATCTGTGCCTCAAACTCCGGTGTTGTGTCTTTCGGCCACTTCAAGGATGTTGAGGAGGAAGAGTACGACCGTGTCATGCAGATCAACACCCGTGGTCAGTTCTTCGTTGCCAAGGAGGCATACAGGAGGATGGAAGTTGGCGGAAGAATCATCCTCATGGGATCCATCACGGGTCAGGCTAAGGGTGTTCCCAAGCACGCCGTCTACTCTGGCTCCAAGGGTGCCATTGAGACTTTCGCCAGGTGCATGGCTGTCGGTATGTATACCTGTGGACAGACGCATTAGATATATATTCTAACAGGATAAAGATGCTGGTGAGAAGAAGGTTACCGTGAACGTTGTTGCTCCTGGCGGCATCAAGACCGATATGTACCACGCCGTGTGCCGCGAGTACATTCCCGGAGGCGACAAGCTCAACAACGACCAGGTTGACGAATATGCCTGCACCTGGTCACCACACAACCGTGTAGGACAGCCCATTGATATTGCCCGCGTGGTGTGCTTCCTCGCATCTGGTGATGGCGATTGGGTAAATGGTAAGGTCATTGGCATTGATGGAGCTGCATGCATGTAAGAGAATACTGTGGCATTGTTTTATAGTTTCATAATATCAATTCTTCTACCGCGCCACCAATTACAACTTGATTTTAATCACCATCTTCGATTCCCATCAGCTGTTGTATGCTGAAGTCACTCGTGCATGATCAGATATACACAGTTTGTCAACTCATAGACCATCAATTGTCGCGAGTGAAGCAAACTGTTAATCCGTCATCCTCTTTCCCGACCCGAGTGAGCCAGAATATTTTGTAGGCATTGATGGTGCGCCGTAGTACATCGCGTTCCCGAACAAGCTTCTGAGACCGTGGGTCCACTCTAGCGTCCATACCAGCCCCTGCAATCGCATGCTGCAAAACATACTAACTTATTCTTCAAGCACGATCGATCACCTGTTTCCAATGTACATGTACCTTACCATTACTCAGGAGTGTATAGAGAGCGATGAGTGCTCGCTGGGAATTTCCAAAGTATTACTCACGGTGCGGTCTGGGATATCGCTTTCCATTGATAACAAAAGCATATAGCTCTCAAAAGTTCCTGTTAGAAGGTATCGTTATTGATTGCATTCTGGTTTTTCGGTGTCAAACATTGTTTGCGTGGGAACTAGATGGCATGAAATTACGGTGGATACGAAAGCGCTAAGCCTAATTTATCCGAGCTAATTCGCCCGGCTCCGGCAACTGCAGGTGTGGGCATTCTAATCACAAAAGCCCACTTCGAAACACTACTCCGACATCAAGTTCGGCACACTTCATCAATGATCAGTGAGAGTCGCAGTCAACGAGTTGGGTGTACATCAGATGGGCGCACTCAAATTATTTGTCACATTCGTTCTCTGGTAACTGGGCCAGAGTTGATGAAGGTTGTGTCTTCAACGCCTCACGTATGTCGACTTCTTAAGGTTCGCTCAATGCACGCCATTTATGCCTTTGACGGCCCTAGAAAAAAAGAAGCACGCATGGCATGAATCAAAGTTTAGTCATTGACACATATTTTTAGCTGCTTCACGTTTCTTTCACACTGTATAGCATAGGCTTATAGCTATCGGGCATGTTTTAGGGCGTCTGGAAAGAACAAGCCACAGATGATGTAGGAACAGAGTTTCACCATGGATGAACTCGTCGCGGGCCCCATCTCGAACGAGTCACACACAAGCTCTGTCCACCAAACACAGCAGATCAAAACATTCTAGCTTCGCATGAAACGATCATTACACACGGAGAATACTATGCCAAGGCGGCTTGATTTGTGGCCGCTCTTAGAGCCAACTCGACAAGTTGACACCCCCCACAGGTTGCTCCCCAAAGAGGTGAAAGAAGCGGTAAGGCTTCACGGTACTCTCAGGAATCGATTTCTCGGGGGCTCGATTCACCCGAATGCAGGAGGTGATTCCTCAGACTATGAAGCAGTCATGATACGGTCTACATGTGACGGAACCTTACGGCGCCGCCGGCTCAAAATGCACTGGCTTGAAGTGTTCTGTATATATACGGGACCCGCGTCCTAATGCAGAGAACAATTCTGTACAGCAAGCCTGGTTCACAGACGCCATTCTTTCCTAATCTTCTCCTTTGTTCCTGTTTGCATTCCCTGCTACTAATACTTTCTCTTCAATCATAGCCCCGGAGGCTCCTTCATTTACTACCAACAACATGACGTCTGGAACAGTCTCTTCATTCTTTGTCTTGCTTTTGAGCTTGACGCCAGCAATGGCGCAGTCTCAGGCAACGCAACAAGCACAGTTTAATCAAGTACTTAATATTAACGGAGATGTACGTATACAGTTGCATACGTTGTATAAACGTATCCCGCTCACGCTAACTTGTATTCCTCAGATGCAACTCAATTCCTTCCAGTTCCCGGATGGATCCAAGATTGAAACATTCTCACAGAAGCAGCAGCAGCTAATTGTTAATCAAAACACTCCTGCTGTGCCTGCAAACCAAGTCACGGGAACTACCGGCTCACCCTTTGTGGCTCTCATGCAGCAATCCATGTCTATCAACACCAACAATGCGCAGAACCTCGTGGGTGGACAGATTGAGCTCACCATGGACCCCAATATGTTGGCACAGTCGGGTATCAACCCCGACAATGCATACGTCGCCATGCTTTCGCCTGATAGGCAAACATGGATGATCCAGGAAACAATGAGGAGTGTCAACGGGTGAGTCTACAAGAGGACCTTTATCGTGCCATTTTATCTGACATACAAACAGCACGGACAGTACCGTTCGCATGGTGAAGCGTCAACAGTTGGACGGAGAGTACATGGCTCTCGGTCGTCAAACCACCGAGACGGAGACTTTGGTCACGAACTTTGGTAATGACCAGGCCTCTTCAGTTCAAATCAACGGCACTGGTCTTCAGGAGAACGAGTTCCAGGACGGATTCAGGATGTCCGTGAAAGCAACGCAGCCCCTGACCATGAACGTCAATGTCAAGAAGGGTGTCGATAGTGGCATGTTGGCAGCTCTCCAGGGTCAGATGTCCATCAGTAAGTCTACACAAGTTCAAAGTCCTTCGAAGAAAGCGTTTTTTGTTTACTAACGAGATCATAGATGACTTCCGTTACTCTGTCACCACCAATCTTGCCAGTGTCCAGCCTGACCTCAACCGCCAAGTCACTGTTGTTCAAATGCCCCGTGAGTCGAACAGTTCATCAGTGATTGAAAAAACAACTAACTAGTGCAGTCAACCCCCAACGTATCCAGGCTATGATGAAAGCTGCCGGTATTCAACCTGGTGGTCAGGTTTCTCTCGGTGTCGCTCAGCGCAGCGTTCTTCAGAACCCTGGAGGTGCTACTGGCAATCTCGCTGGCCCACAACGACGTGCTCGCGACTTGCTCAGGCGCCAGATCGCTGCTGGTACTGCTGGTACTGCTGGTACTGCTGGCACTGCTGGCACTGCTGGCACCGCTGGTACCGCCGGAACTGCGGGAACTACAGGAACTGATGGCACTACTGGACAGACCACTCCTCAGCAAGGCACAACGGGCACAACAGGAACTGGACAGACCACTCCCCAGCAAGGAGGCACTGCAGGCACACCCACCAACAACCAGCCCGTTGCGCAAACCCTTCTCCTCGCCCCAACCTTCACCCCCGTGCAAGCACAGCTCGTCCTCGACACGGTCAACATGCGCGTCGCGTTCCCCGTCTCCGCAATCGACGGCGAATTCATCCTGACGATGCAAACCGGCACTCCGCAACCCCAGGCTGCTCAGGCCCAGCAAGGTCTGGCTCCTACTCCTGAAGCCCAAGGCCAGGCTGCTCCCGCCGCTGCCGCTCCCCAAGCCGCTCCCCAAGCCGCCGCCGCTCCCCAGGGCCAAACTGCACCCGCAGCCGAACCTCAAGCAGCCGCGCCCGCTGCTCCACAGGCAGCGCCCGCTGCCCCCGAAGCCGGCCGCAACGGCACCGCACCTGCTGCTGAGGCACAGAGACGCCCTGAACGTCGCGCGGATTCTGCTGCTCCAACTAACTCTTCTGAAGAAGCCCCTGCTGGCTATGTGTTCATTACTATGAGGGAGGTTACCCGCATGGCGAACCTTCAGGCATGGGGTGGACAGGCACCGATCTCACAGATGATGAACGACTATGTTAAGGCTGCGAATAAGGGCAGCAGGAGGGTTTGAGAAGCTCTTTAAGAATTTAATTTGAAATGAGGTGGATAAAAATGGATAAGAAGGTTGAAGTAATTCACTAGGTAGATGATGATGGTGCGGTTAGGGCGAGAGGCGCAGAGCGTCTTGAGGTACTGGGGTAGTGGATATGTGTGTATAAATCGGGAAAAGATTGATTGATGGTGGGTGCTTCTTCAAATGTTTTCTTAATCCATAAACACCATACACTTGTATATACATGAATGCCGCCTTACATTTGCTTTTCATCTGCTCTTCTCGTTGGCGTTTCGCTTTTCTTTTGTTTGATGTATGGTTTTAAGTGCGAGTGGGCGAAGATGATCTCAGAGTTTCATTTGCTTAGGATGATATGACGAGTGATTTAGATATTAATTTATTTAAAAATAGACGATAAATCAATGCGCAAGATGGTTATCTTCTATAAACGTCATGTGGGAATATCGTTCACGTTTGCATACCTAGGTATGTATGAGTGCTTATTCGATACACAGTTAAAATTTCAAAATTTATCCTTGTAGATGCCACTACAAAGTGAAATGTGGTTATGATGATGGGAGTGATGGCGAGCGGAGCGGGGCGGAAATCCTTCTAACCCCGCACACAACCAAGCTATTGATTACTAAGCAGCTCTTCTACGACCATGCAAACACTGCAAACTTCTAATATGGATCTCGCGTGCGAGCAATTGTTTTATACAAGACATCAAGCTTTGCGATGGCCTCCGCACTGAAGCCCGCAAGGTACGCGATCTTCCTACCAAAGTTTTCAAGTCCCCACTGACAAACCTTAGCAAAGATGCGCCCACCAACCCGCGGGGCATCCCCGTTGCACCCTTCGTCGACCGAGTGGAGGACTATGTCACCGATCGCTCAGAAGTGGAGAGCACCATGAACAGCTTTAAAGAGATGATCTCGTATGTGAACAGCCGTACGAGCAGCAAAATCGAACATGCGGCTTATGATTATACCCAGAAAATACCAGTTCATGGAGGCAAACACGCAACGGCGCGCGGCGGGGCTGCAAGACAAAATTCCCGATATCAAGAAGACGCTGGAGACAGTTCGGTTCTTGAAGAGCAGGAAGGTACATAAATTACCTCAAGATTCTACATGAATTGGGGGAGAGGAGAGAGAAGAATGAGACTGACCGTCTCGTTTTCCAGGAAGACGCCGACCCCATCGAAACCACGTTCGAGTTGAACGAGACTCTATACGCAAAAGCCGAGGTACCACAGACGGATGAAGTATATCTATGGCTGGGCGCAAACGTCATGCTTGCTTATCCTATCGCCGAGGCCGAAGAATTGCTCACATCGAAACTTGATACCGCACAAAAGAGTTTGGTAACATGTGAGGAGGACATGGAGTTCTTGAGAGAGCAAATCACGGTCAGTCATGAAAGCTGAGTCCATGATAAAAGCTTCTTCTAATTTCTGATTTAGACGCTGGAGGTGGCATTTGCTCGCGTGTACAACTGGGATGTAGCGCAGCGAAGGAAGGATCGCGAAGCAGGCGAATCAATAGAGAACAAGAAGGGCACTTCGCCCAACGGCTAAGGAAACCTTTTTTCGCGCCCTAGTTTTGGGAGAGCATTGGCTGCTCGAGTTTTCAAGGTCAACAAAAATGGCAATGCATCACAAAATTACCCGGCTGCAGATAGTCCAACGTTAGATTTATCAATGAGTCTGTCTTGACCATGACAATTACGTCTTATGTGGATCTTGGGGATTCATAATCACCATAGCTCGGATTCAAATACAAATTTCAACAAAAAGGACCATGCAATTGAGCAACAACGTAAAATCAGCCCACCATTACCACCATCCCAAACATAAATCCACGATTGAAAACCCATAGCCACGAAACCAATTCCTTCTTCTTTTGAATCCAGCATAGATAGATAAAAGATGCAGAAAAATTGACGTGATTTCTACCAGTTTACGTGTCAGCCATTCTTACAGGGAGAGAAAGAGAGGGGTAATTGAGTAATTTTCCGCTAACTCATACGATAAAAAGGCAACTACTCCGAGATTCGCAAGTATTAAGACCTCTCTCCACTCAAATCGTTAACGACTGCACATTTATACAATACACCAGCAGTCTAATCTGTTGAATTTTGAGTGTCTAGAAGTATATTCACCCCACAACAATCGTAGAAATACCAACATCCATCGTAAGTTTTTGGAAAGAGAAAGGGGACAGCACCATCTCTCTTCCTCACAAGGCTTCCAATACTGAATAAAAAAAGCAGGGACACATAAATATAACACTCTCGAACTATTTCCAATCCTCAAAAGAACCACAATATCCCACATCATATTTACTTTAAAACAACACACTTAAACACCACCACCACCACCACCACCACGAAAAGGGCTACTCTACATCCTCTCCACACCAAACCTCCCACATCGTCCCCCCCTTTTGCGGAGAAAAAAAAAAGCAACGTAGGACTAGATCCAACCAACATGACGACACCTTCCAATCCCTCAAAAACAAAAAACAAGCTCTCAACGATCCTAGCAGAAAACGAGAAACCCATAGTGCTAGACGGCGCCTTAGCTACGTATCTCGAGACTCTAGGTGCAGGTAAACTCCCCCTTCCCCCCCTTTCCCATCACACACAAAAAAAAAAAATATAAACACGTGCACACATCCAAAACACCTTCCCCCCTCCCTACCCAACCCCACGCTTCTTTCTACCAAACACAACTAACCCCCCGCCGCCGGCCCCTTTCCCCAGACATCTCCAGCGCCCTCTGGTCCGCGCACCTCCTCACCACCTCGCCGTCGCTCATCAAGCGCACGCACCTCGACTACTTCCACGCGGGCGCCACCATCGCCATAACATCGTCCTACCAAGCGTCCGTCCCCGGTCTAACCAAGCATCTCTCCATCACTCCCGCGGAAGCGCGTGCGCTCATTTGCAAAAGCGTGGATCTCGCCAGGGAGGCTCGGGACGAGTATGTTTCTATCCTCACCTCCAAGTCCAACTCGGGAAAGGAAGATGGTGGAAAGAAGGCAAGCGAGGACTTGTTGATCGCAGGTAGCGTAGGTCCTTATGGTGCTTATCTAGCTGATGGGAGCGAGTACACGGGATCGTACTCGGGCGCGCTTAGTATGGATGAGTTTAAGGATTTCCACCGCGAGCGTATCGATGCGCTTATGAAGGCAGGCGTCGACGTTTTGGCTATAGAAACTATTCCTTCGTTCACCGAGGCGCAGGCGCTTGTTTCGTTGCTGGAAGATGAGTTTCCCGAGGCGGAAGCGTGGTTTAGTTTCACGCTTGCTGGCGAGGATGAAACTGGGACGAGGATTGCGGATGGTACGCGGGTTTCTGACGTTCTCGCGCTTCTGGAGTCATATAGAGGTGTTGTTGCTGTGGGTGTGAATTGCGTAGGTGAGGATGTTGCGGCGCGGGCATTGGTCGAGATGGGGAGGTACACGAAGAAGCCGTTGGTGGTGTATCCGAACTCGGGCGAGGTGTGGGATGCGGAGGGGAGGAAGTGGGATGGGGAGAGGACGGGTGGGAAGGGGGTTGCGGAGAGGACCAGGGCGTTGAGGAAGGCGGGGGCGAGGATTGTGGGTGGGTGTTGTAGGTGTACGCCTGAGGATATTAAGGTTGTTGCTGAGACGTTGCGAGGAGAGTGAGACAGGAAGAGGAGTTGGGGGGAGGGGGAGGCTTGGATTAATATTTGGATTCATCTGTTGTGTAATCTGTGTTATGTGATAAATGAGACATTCAAGAGTGTTGCCATGTCCGTACTGCAAAGAGCGAGGAAAGACCTTGCAAGAAGAAGAGCAATCAAAGGAGGGCGAGCTCCTTCCCAAATTTTCCCATTCCCCGGGCATGAGAGTATCAAAAAAATGTCCAAATGCAAACGCCATTCTCGTCCTACCAGACCCATTTCTTCGCCGCCCAATCCTATCGAGCAGGTTTGGGTAAATAGGCACCGCCCGCAAGCACCAAATTCATCCGCGTAAACGTGACCTTGTACACGGGACTATCCTTGGTCTGGAAGGCACTGATCTGATCCGCCGAAACGCCCGTTTCCTTCGCTGATTTCTTGACGCCGCTGACCGGTGCGCCTGAAGCCCCCTTAGTACTGAGAGCGCCGTCTGCTTTGGCGGCTGCCGCCACGTCTCCAACTTTTGATGCCGACTCGTTCGTCTCCTGAATGGCGTCCCAGACCCGGACGGTCTGGTCAGCACCGGCTGAGACTAATACAGTCGATTCGACACTCCATGAGAGTGAATAGATGCCACCCTTGCCGTGGCCGCGCATACGCTTCTTCCTTCGCCCCGTCTCCAGTGTCCACAAAATTATGTTTCCAGCATCGTCTCCGCTAGCGAGTGTCTTGCCGTCGGGTGAGCATGCAATTGCTGTGACGTTGCCAGGATGTCCGGTAAACAGTCGCAGACAGTTTCCACCAGAAATGTGCCACATCCGCACCGTTCTATCGCAGGAACCAGTGAAAACGTAGAGATTGTTGGGATGGAAGGTCACACAATCCACATCATTATCATGGCCGACATAGATACGAAGCGGCTCAATATGATCAGTCGACCACAGTCGGGCGGTGCGATCATTCGAACCTGTCAAGAAGTAATGTCCAAAAGGTCCCCACTGTAAGTCCCAGATTGGGTTGTCGTGACCACGATATGCGACTAAGCACTGCCACATCTCCAGCGACCAGAGGCGGACAGTCTTGTCTTCAGATGCCGAAAGCAGAAACTGTGAATTCGTAGGGGGGCCGTTGGGATCAGGGTTTACCGTAGATGGGGAAAAAGCGACGGCGTAGATGGGGCCCGAATGTCCAACCAAGCGACGAGAAGAAGACGGTTGAGCATTTTCGGCGACACTTGAGGTAAGCTCACTGCCATCCATAGACCAAACACGGATGTAGGACTCAGCCATGCCGGCTGCGACGAGTTTGTTGTCGCCAGAGAAATCGATGCAGTTGATACTATAAGATATGTCAGCGAGATACTACCATAGAGATTGCTGGCCCATATTTACCTATCAAACGTGTTATGGAACGTGTACATGGTCACGCTCACACCAGGTCCAACCCCACCAGTTCTCGTGCTCTCCAAGCGGTACCGGTCACGGTGTTCAACCACTTTTTGGACCTCCATTGAAACGTCTCTGGCCAACGATGGTGGTATCGGGATGATGTCCCTCGAAGGTACATCATCGGTGGGTTCGCGTTTAATGCGCTGTTCATATTCGTCCACAAGAGACGTTTGTCCTGGTCTTGGCGCGGTCTTGGCGTCTTCCTCCTGCAAAGCCGCACGCACATCATCTTGCAAATCCTGGTCTTGCGGGTACGGTCCAAGGGTAAGCCGTATCCTCGATGCATCTGCATCAGGATCATGACGTTGTGTGAGCGGGTGGCCGGGCGCATGGCCTGGGATACCTTCGTCCTCTGCAGGCAGCTCGTCCTCTCCTTGCCCCCTTGCAAGAATGGCCGCTATGCTTTTCTCCGCTGTGGTCGTCCGATCGACGGTGACCATTTGTAGATGTGCTCGTATTAAATCTGTGATGACCTGTCCACCATCGAACTGCTTAGATTCCAAGAATTGTACCAGGTTATAGAACGGCATCATCGTCATGGTAATACGGTACTTGTTCTCCAGGTATAGCTTTGCTACTCGACTGTCCGTCAGATGCGGTGGTGATTTCAGTGCGCTGAGGGTCTTGACATCGTCGCTGTGGTCGCGCTCGAACATGTTTCGGTAGTCGGCGAAGAACTTTTCGGCATCTTTCATATAGTACTCTTTGACGAGATCCAAGAAGGAGTAGACAAAGATGGGCCAGAGGAGTTTACGGAGCTCAGGCTTGTACACATCCAGAACGTCATCGGTATATGTCCGCAGCATATCGAAGGCTTTCTTGTATTTGGCTCTGCCCTGCTCGACACTCTGAGAAACGAGCGAGTTTCCATTTGCGCCGGCCAATTCTGACTCCTTGCGAAGCACAGCCTCTGTGCGCACATAGCCCTTCTTATTGAGATATTCTATAACCTGAAAGCAGTCAGTTTATGTGCGTTCCAGAATTGATCGTTAAAAAGCAAAAGAAGAATCGAAAGGGTTCCTTTCACGAACCAAGGAAGCGGCTGAAAAATCCGACGGCGGCATGGATTGGTGCGCGTAGGGCGAAGGGGGTACAAGATGGGGTAAAGATGGAGATACAAGGTACGGCGACCTCGGTGCAGATATACTATTTTGTGCTACCGCCCACCGCCTGGAGTTTGGATGATTGAAAGACATGATTGATTGTAGGGGGAGCGCACACTGGTGGTGATATAGGAAGTGGAGGGAGGAGTGTAGTAGAGTGCAAAACGGACTTTATGTGCCAATAAGACCAGCAAACATAAATCCAGCAAGAATTTCGATCTTTGTGAACTCTGCTATGCGGAAGACAGATACAAATCAGGCGTTTCATAAGGGTCGGGTTACGTATAGTGGAGCGGAAGTAGCGCGGTGAGAGTGAAAGTGAAGTGCAGAGGAACGTGAAAAGGCAAGTGTAGCAAAGAGCGAAAATGAAAGCATAGAAGGGATACCCGCGCGACTTACAATCTGATTAAGATTCTGAGTCTGATTGAGATTCTGCGCAGGCGGTCCTGAGGAGCCTCCGGTGGGCGGTGGCACCGAGTTCTGTTGCGGCGGCATTGAATGCTGAGGCGGAAGTCCAGCACTGGGAGGGCCATTCCCTACGCTCATTGCGCGGCCAGGGCCCGGCCCTGGAGGGGGCCCGGACATTGTTCCTTATCTTCCTGCTCTTTTTATAAAGTATTCCTTTCGACACGCCAGTGTCTTTCTATAGCTTGAGTTGGATGGGAGCAAACGAGTATAGTCGCGTGGGACTTGTAGGGCGGAGCGGAGCGTTGGTCGTCGGTTCGCGGATTGGTAAACTGTCAGGTACAATAGAATCGGGGAGGTGATGAGTGGCGCGTGAAGGGAGGTGTGGTGTGCGGGTACGCACCCCAAGGTGGTGGTTGGGGATCGCGAAGTTTAGGCGCAGGTGAAAGCGATGGAGCCGCAACTGCAGCTGCATGGATGTTTCGTCTGCCAAGCTGATATAAGCCAATCCAAACAATCACCCTAACGCGGGGGAGCTTTGAGCTCCGCCATCCACTCCGCCTTCACCATTCAACATCCACACTTCACATTTCGCATTTCACCGTCAGGTGGTTCTTTCCACGGAACGAAAAAGTCCATTCGCTACACGTTAACACCCCAAGGACAGTCTCCTCGCATTGGCCTTTTTTTTTTTTTTTTTATAAAAAAAATACCTACTTTCCTTTCAGCTATACAAACAATACAAACACCCCCCACTACCGACATCGAGAGAGCTTCACTCCCACCTTCGCACCTTCACCTCCTTCACAACGTAGCCACCCACATATACACAATGGCAACCCCACCACAGCCAGAGCCACCAGCCCAGCAGCCCTACCGCGAGACCGCCGCAACCCAAATCCGCCATCTCTCCACCCTCTCCCACCGCATCCCCGGCATCCTCACCACCACCGCAACCACCTTCTCGCAACTCACCAATGCGCCAATCCAGCTCCAAGGCAGCAACGGAGCCCCCGATACGCCCGCTGTCCGCCGCGCCGCCGTCTCCTCCAGCGCAAACGCATTCTACACGTCAGTACTTGACCTCGGCACCGCGCTACACGCGCAAATCGACGAGCTGGAAAAGCACGGCGTCATCCCCACGGACGAGCTTCGCTTCAAAGGTGTAGTGCAACAGCCCGCAACTGGAGCTGCAGCGGGAGGAGGAGCGGCACCTGGGGCTAGCGACGGCGCGGACGGAGGCGCGGCAGCGAAGGACAAGAAGACCGATGCACAAGCAAGTGTGACAAATAATGGTCTGGGCTCGTTCGACGTTGGAGTGTTGAACGCGAGGGCTGGAGTAAGGCAGAGGGATGGCGAGGAGGTTCTTGCGCGGATGAAGCGTGTAGTAGATGGATTGGTGGAGAGGGTGGAGGGACCAGAGAACGGCGATCGCGATCAGGGGATGAAAGATGATTGAAACAAGAGGGAAGGAACAGTTTAATAACAAGTCGAAAACCTTCCCTCCCTCCCTCGCTCTCTGGATACGATACCTTTTGAATCCAACTCGACGAATCTGCACGATACTTGTTACGTGCGATAAATTGGTTCGCAGATCTCACCGACAACATACATTGGCCATTCTCTCGAGTAATCCAAACGTCTCGAGATTTGTACTTGGTGTAAACTCTCGGGTCCAGATGACACCGAACCCATTCTGGAATCTCATACCGAAGTATATTGCGAGTACAAAGTTAGCTACATGCAACCACGGTGGTTTCAGTTATGATCAGCGTCTCAATACGCCACGCCACGCCACGCCACGCCACGCCACTGATGTGTCTCGATGACATATGAATCTGTACTCGAGAACAATTACATTCCGTACAAAGTTTGAGCATGTATATCGAACGAGCTTCGAGTCTGGACTGAACACCGTGGTCACTCTCACCAAACATACACGCTCAAAACAATCTCTAAGATCCGATGTAACTAGCAGACAACCCAAAACATGTGAAGAATGAATGAAAGAAAAAAACATGCGGCCAAACTGAACTCGCTGGGATAGAAAGGACGGGAGGGGGATAGACAACCCACTACGAAAAATTACACGTATATTAGCTACACAAGATAAAGTATAACACCTCCTGCATCATCAAGACAATCAAGACCATAATCTCTTACGCTACTATATTAACTCTATGTTTTGCTAGTATCACATTTTAACTTAATATTACATCTATCTATCCCAATCTTTTGGTAGTAAAATAGGCTAAGAAGCAAACAATTTTCTAAAGATCTCGTAATAAAGCACTAATTCAACAGGTTAATTCTTAAGTATAAACCAAACCACTAACCGGCTTAGTCCTCTTGGACTATCTAAGCCGATAGTATACTGAGTACTCGATATGATGAATGGGCTAGCCTGATATGGCCTAGCGCCTTGATGATGGATGGCACATAGCTACACCTACTCATCAATACACAATCATACACCCCTTGCATGCAAACCATACCTATGTACTCTGATAGCCTGGCCAAAAGCTTTCCCGGAATATCCTAAAAATTCGTCAACAGCCTCGTTCACATTTCGATTTTTCATCGAAAACCGGAAAGTTGTCTGGCGCTTCCGCCCACGGCTCAGCCCCAGTGCCTCGTGGTTGCTACCACAAGGCTACCTTCAATGAACTCTTAGGTAGACTCTGACCCCAAACATGTCGTTTGGATTCTCCGCTGGAGATTTCCTCGCTGCAGGAAAACTCATCCACAATATCATCCAAAGCCTTCAAGACGTCGGCGGTGCGAAGTCGGAATACCAAGAGCTCATGCGCGAATTGCGCAGCCTCGAGAAAGCACTCCAGCATCTAGATAACCTGCAAAACGACTCGTCGAGTCAGGACAGGACCGTTCAAAGCATCAAATTCGCAGCGCTCAGCTGTCGGCAGCCACTTGAGCAGTTCTTCGCCAAAATCAAGAAATTCGATGGCACTTTGGATGTGTGGGCCAAGGGCCAAACGTCCAAGAGCATCGTTCGGAAGGTCCATTGGGGCCTTGGTATGAAGAGTGAAGTCACCAAGTTGCAAGGGTATTTGAATCTTCACATTGCCACCATCAACATGCTTCTTGCGGAGCACAGCTTGGAAAAAATGAGCTTGGCACAGAAGAGAGCAGATTCGGACAGTTCACAGGTTCGCGAGATGCTCGATGCAGCACAAGACGGCATCGAGCGAATTAGAAATACCGTCGTAGGACAAGCGGTTTTAATTCAACACACCCACGCTGCAATGAGGAGTCTGATGAACATGATATGTGGCGAGTTTCGGACATCTTGGACATCATTGGGTCAAACGGTAGCACAACTTTGGTGAGTTGAGTACACTCTAACGTCAAGACCTCGTGGTACCTACTGATTACTCCTTGAAATTTTTCTCCGTGTAGCGTCAAGCTTAAACCTCAGGCGGATTGCTTGAGCAATATTCAGAGCTTCGACAACTGACTGACCCTGGCAGTGTATCCATGCAACAGATGTACGGCGTCGTTCTCGAAATCAAAGCATCAATAACCCCCGTCGATACCCGATTCACCTTCTTCCAAACGCCACTAGCGTGCGAAGACGCCCTGGGCTTCAAATACCCAATCCCCTCCGAATGGGACTACGGAATGGTGGAAAATCACATCCGATACCGTTTTAGGGAGGGCATTGGATCCAGAGACGTCAGGGCCGGAAACTGGGAATTATTCAAGACCAAGAACAGTGAAGACGTCATATCACCCTTCACTCGGCTGCTTCCTGGGCTGGAAATCACCATGGCGATAATTGTCACCACACCACCTGTACTAAGCGACGAGACTTGCCCGATTTTCAGCTGTCGGTCCCGTGAAACAACTCTTGCTCCTTCAAGGGGCCGGATCTGGTAAGGAGCAAAAGCTAACCATGGGTTGTAGAAGGCTGACTTGAATCGGAAAGTTGTACGTGTGGAACGTACTTCAGCCGCGCGACTAAAAAGCGCATCGGGCTCGAAGCTCTCGCCGAGGCGATTGACTCCCGGTCGTCCGAAACCACCCACGGCGGAACACACAGCGATTCGATCCCGTTGTATTGGGGCAAAGATGTGCAGAATGATTCCATCTTAAGGGACGAACAGAATGGGTTGAAGAATGTCCGGTGGAGCGAGGAAGAGGAGGATCTTCAACTCCCTCCTTCGGACGATGAATCAGACGTGGAATTTCCGTAGGTATCTCCAGTATAATCTTTATAAAGAGAAAAGGGAACTAACCGTACCCTCTCTAGCGGAAGAAATGATATTCCCCCTTCATTGAATCCGTCAGATCCTCCAGGCCCGGTTTTGGACGATGCGCTTTCGTACCTCGATCATATCAAGGTCACCTTCCGGGAAGCACCCTCGGTGTACAACTCTTTCCTGGACGTCATGGCGGGTTTCAGGAGGGGCATTATCGATACACCGAGGGTGATGGCGTTGGTTGCAGAATTATTCCGTGGAGAAACGGTTCTGATCAATGGATTCAATGCGTTTCTTCCACCTGGTTATGAATTACAAACTGACTCGGATTGGGGTCCCTATACCGTTAGGATGATAACTCCGGATGGTACTACTCAAACCTCACCGACAGGGGCAAAGAGGAAACAACTAAATGAACTGGACGACAGTGAGGAATCAGGTTTCAGCAAAGATGCCATGGTCTTAGTTGATCCAGGTACACAAAGGCGAAAGCGTCGTCGAGGTCAAATACCTGCGAGCCCATAAGCGTTAGGTAGGTCCTTATTGGTGATGGTGTCGCTACAAATGAGCAGGACAGTGAAGCATTTAGGAGAAGGAAGAGTTGATTGTATTGCTCTAGCTAAGGCTAGGGATCTTCTATATATAAGGAAAACTAATTCCCTTATTTGTATATAATTCTTTAATTTTAGATCTTCCTAGTTTACTATATAAAGCTTCAAGGATTACTTTTACAAGGCGTCTTACAAAGTAAGATTAGGGAGCTCTTCTCCTATTAGTACTTCTAGAGAGAGAGAGAGAGCTTATTCCTGCCTTGTTTAAAGCTTAACTGCTGTACACAGCGACAGATGGGTTCGTATGAGCTTTCCTTTCCGGGTTAACTAGCAGGCGCGACGAAACCAAATTCGTTGTTATATTAGATCATGTCTCTCTTGATGATTACTACATCGAACGCACATAGTATGGATATGCAAAGTTCCATCTAGAATCACCTTTAAGTGAAGTAAATGAATTGAAGGAGCAATGAATGACGGGATCAATGATATTTAAGATGTATTTAAAAAAAAAGGTCATGACTGGAATTGACGCCAATCAAATGCTAAACCGCTAATGCTCAGATAATGTATACCACAATAAGAGGGAAAAAAAAGAACGCCAATATCCATGCAAAGCAACAACCCCCATCATCTCAAAAATAAAAAGTAAGAGAAGAAGAAAAAAAGCACACCACCTCCTCACTCTCACGCCTTCCACCCCCTCCCCACCACCTTCTTCCCACCCTGACCCTCACCCTCAAACCACTTCAAGCCAGCCACCTCCCAATACGCATCGCTAAAAGCCTGCGGATTCTCCCTAACATACTCCTCACAAGTCGCGACGCCGGTTTTGGCTTTGCAACTCCTATCCCACTCTTTGCCGGCCCAATCACCGCACAGCGCCGTGTTGAAAATGATCTTCATGCTGTCGAACTTCTTGCCGTAGTCGCAGCCGGGGCCGGCGAAGCGGGCGAGTGGTTTGCCGAAGGTCTTGGTGTCGAGCGTGTTGACCTGGGAGGAGGAGGAGGTCGAGTTGGAAGGGGGGGAGACGGTGGCGATGGTGGAGGAGTTGCGGGGGAAGAACCATACAGTGATGGACGAGGACGTCCATTCCATGGCGTACACGCCGCCGCCGGCGGAATTGAAGTCTGTGCCGTAGGTGGCGAGGGAGGGGGTCGAGGTCGGCGCTTTGATGCTGCAGCCGACGTTGGGGAGTTGGCCGGGGGCTTTGACGTCGCAGTTGGGAGTCGCGATGGTGCCCATGAAGGCACCGGCACCGGCACCGGCCGCCGCGGACGAGGACGAGTCGGAGCTCGCGCCGTTTGGAGCAGAGGGGGAGGATGTGGTGTTGGAGATGGCGCAGCCGGCTTCGGTGTGGAGCGTCACCGCGTTGGAAGTGTAGTCGTTTGTTCCTTCCAAGATGTCGATTTCGCCGAATTTGGGCCACGAGGCCGAGTCGTTTTGCGGGCCGACGCCGAGCATCCAGAAGGCGGGCCACGAGCCGCAGATGCTGTCGGGCATGTGGCGGATGTCTGCGACGAGGAGGCCCTGGTTGAAGGTTTTCTTGCTCTCGAGACGCACGCTGGCGCGGCCTTTGGGGTCCTTTGTGGTGTGGTCGACGCCCATGAAGACGGAGGATGTGTCGTTGAAGTAGCCGACGAGCTTGGAGGATACGGCTGCTGCGCGGGTTTGGTATTGCACGAAACCGTTGGTCGGGTCCTTGGAGGAGAAGAAGTCGAAGCTTGAGAAGAAGTTTTTGTAGCTGAGGTCGTCTTTCAGGGTGTATTTTTGCTGGGCGGAGATGGTGGGTAGGGAGGAGAGGGTGGAGAGGGTGACCAGCACCGTGGAGGATATGGTTGGGCGCATGGTTGGTATCGTTGATATATCTTCGCGTTAAGTATGTATGTGTAGAGTTGTTGTCTGATCTGTGTTGTAAGGACAGTAGTATGTCGAATGCAAAAGTGTAGAAGAAGATATAAAATGAATGTAAGAAGAAGGGAATAGAAAACAACCCGTCTGCACAGCAGCGACGTAAAGAGAAGGGCAAAAGGCCGAAAGAAGACAGATATAGGCACCAGGCGCAAAAAGTGCTGGTCAACAACGCATTGTGTCAATACAGCGCGGTCAAAGGTACCTTTATTCATTGTGGCAGTCGTGCCGATCACACAATAGGAACCAGCGCTACCTGGGAACTTCACGCGTGTCTAGCTTGAATGGAGCAAAGTGAGCGGTTATCTCCATTATTAAAGTTGTCGCCTGCAAGTTCTCCCGAAGGTGATAGCCGTTGCTGCTATTGTGTGGTGAGAAGCAGTCGTGCATGTTTCAAGACGTTGGTGCTGGACAGGGTCTGATTGGTTGTTAGCGTTACCCTTCAACTTCGCAGCGGCAAGCAAGACGCCTAGCCCTCACCACCGACCCACACACAATGTTTCAAAACATCAATCTTCATTGTTTGAAACAATCACAGTGAATTTCCCCCGAACAGCGGAGCGAAAGGGATGGAAGAGAATATGTGATGGGGAAAGTGTGGCGGGACCAAATTGAAAAACAAAAAACATCTTTCATTACATATCTCGCCAACTCTCTCTCCTCCAAATGCGCGTGAACGACATACAACGTCTTTTGGTAGAATCAGAAAAAAAAGCCCCAAACCTTCATCCCCAATGGTATATATTTGTGAATTGGGACCCCTGCCCACACAACGCGTCCCGATTGAGGAAGAAACTATGTCATTCTCACCCTTCTCGGATATCGCGTATTAGGCTCACAAGAGGAGCATAAAGCGTAGACAACAGTTGTGACCGGCTAGCGCTCCCAACACGTTATCCATATATCATAAGTCTATACGTGTAAACAATCTCGACTGTGAATGCAGCAACCCATCATGACGAGGGAGGCCTTGTGCATCCCATCTATCGAAGCTTTCCCGTGTCTTTTGCTTCCTTCACTTGCTCGAAAACCTGGGCGTGTCAGTAACAGAACAAGTCAGCGTACATGCTGCAGACTTACCTTCAACATCTTTCTGCGTGCACCCAGCGCATTAACACCTCGTTTTTCTAGGCCTTCATCGTCGAGCTCAATCAAATCCTTCCAGTTCAAATCCTTAAGGTTATCGGTGTATTTGTGGAGACGGAGACTTCTCAGCCAACTTGGGATATCGCTGAGCAGTCCAGGGTCGGTGGGATCCTCTGGAGGCTTGGAGCTACCACGGCGGCCACGAGGCGACCTACCACGGTTGATTTCATCGGCATTGAACCCGTGTCCAACATCGCTGCCCATTCCACCAAGGCCAAACTGACCCAAGTTCAAGCCAGAGAGATTATTGTTCATAAGCGGGGAGGTTCCATAGTCAGCAGTCAAAAATCCATTGCTTTGCGGGGAAGCAAAGTTCATAGCACCGATGCCCTGGCCTTGCATAGCGATACCAGGAGAGGTGGGGCGAGAGCGGCGACCCTGCATGGCTGCAAGCTGCTGAGCCTGAAGTGCGGCCGCCTGTTGCGGGGTAAGCAGTTGACCTAACTCATTCGTCATGACAAAGTTGCTGTTTCCCATCCCTGGTGGGAGGCCCGGAGAAAGAGGGGCATTTCCAGCACCCTGTCCCTCGCTGGACCTGGCACGGCGGTATTTGCGCACATCGTCGAGTTGGATCCGGTTGTTGACAGTCGAAAGAGCAGCCAACTTCATCGCAGTCGCGTTGGCCACCATATCAGCCTGCGTCTGGTTCTGGTTGAAGTTACCGACCATGGGAGTGCTCAGCTGCGACGCCCAGCTGCCACCTGGAGCGTACGAGGGAGAAAGCATGGGCATGCTACCCGCATCCTGACCTGGCGCATTCAATGTCGTAGTCTGCACGTTTCCACTGTCGGCAGAAAGGGGTAGGCGAGGGGAGCGAAGTCCAGCAGAAGGGGGCGGTTGAGAGAACTGGCCCATGGGTTGGTGTTGGCCAGACGATTTCGGCCGGGCAGACTGTGGGCCACCGTCACCCCAGGGAGAAGCAGGAACCGTGCTGTCTTTCTTCTCGTCTGGACCGGAGATTGTAGGTGCGGCCAAGGAGCTTCGATCGCCCACAATGCTATTGCGGGTAGGTGCCGGGGCAAGACCTGTTATGTCTGTGAACTCGGCCTTTTGCTTGGCGATAGCGGCAGCAGCGTCAGGGAACATGCGACTGATAGTGGTCTGATCCAGGCCAGAGTTGCGTTTCGCACCCGGGGATGGTGGAGGACGACCGGTGGGGCCCAAGGAGTGACGATTCTCGCCAGTGCTCAGCTTGCTCATAGCGTCGCTCAATTTCTGCGTCATTGGATCTGCGATGTGTAAGCTTCTCTGAAAGTGCGGGGGTGTGTTGATTTTTCTCTTACCCTTCTCTCCAAAGTTGGCGGGGGAAAGTACGCTCGACATGGGGAGACTCTTGGACATTTGCTGGAGCACTTGGATGAAGAACCTGATCTGGACCTGGGTGGTCTGCTGGAGCAGCGCATACAGAGCAGCGGTCCGCTCGGCCTCACTAAGGACGCGGAACCACTGCTCAATGGCGCTCAGCTCATCCTTGAAGTCTTGGTCGAGGGTCGCGGTAGCCATTTCCTCCAGTGTAGTCTCATACTGGTCGATGTCGGCAAGCCACTGCTGCGCAGCCCTCTCCATTTCATCCGGGTTTCCCGAGTTTGTGCTGTTGCGTCCAAAGTAGATCTCGGAAGCTGGGCGTATGCCACGATTGGTGAGCGGGGACGAGAAACCGCCCATGTCGGCAGAGGCTCGGAGGTGATGGCCAGAACCGATGGTGCGCGAGTTGGGAGGCCGCAACGAGCTCGACCCTTCCGGGGTGCTGTTCCTGTTGGCGGCGATGTTTGACATTGCGGAAGTAGGATGTGGAGAATCAAGCGTGAGGAAAGGCGAGATGGGAACGGGTTTTGCTAGTGAATTAGAAGTCTCGGGGTGGTGGATGAGGATACTGGGTGTATATAACAAGATGTGGCTGTGAATGCGTGAGTACTCCTGCAGTCCTGCTGAACCTCAAAGGAGCTCTACGGCCGGTGCAGGCGAATGCAGGCAGAAGGGCAATGGAGATTCGGATGGCAGAAGGCTGAGAAGAGAATGAAGAATAAAGAGGGAGAGACTGGACAGGACAGGACAGGCCAGGCCAGGGGAGGGGAGGGGGCGGCAAAGAAGGGGAGGGGGTGGTTAGAAGAGAGCGTAGGCTCGCTGCGAAGGTAAGTCGATGGTGGAGAAGGGTGCCTGCCTTGCTAAAGTAGGTCCAGGGCCTGCGTTGGTTGGCTTCGGCTCTGGGCCAATCGGGACGGCCCTAGGCCGTTTGGGATGCACCTTCCCAATTCTAGTCCCGCATTCACGAGGGAGGCAACTGCAAAAGACTGTCCAGATCCGATTCACTGTAACTTCCAGCAACAGCAATCAATGAACGCAATTCTTCTCACAGTCCTGTACCTACCTAGGTAGTTAAATTCCTCTCCTCCCAAGACAATAATATCATCACTCAGAGGCTCATCAATCTGAGGGCATCAATCCATTACTCATCACCACGAGCCCAGGCCACCACTAGGCTAATCAATCCGAAGACTCTGAAGTGCCTTCGGAACTACCATTCCACGAACAAGCTTACGCCAAACGGTTCCACTACGGTAGTTAATACCCTTAATAGCGACCTGCTAAGTACTCCATAACAGCCTTTCCATTCCAAGGCATCCCCATTGAGACCCGCAGTGTTTCGACAGCACGCTTCACGATTCCATCGGACCTGCAATCATTCCATCTTACAAAGTTACAAGGCCTGTCTTGTATCATCCTGCATGGTCACCCGTGTTATCGACGCATGCACAGTCTCTGCCGCGCTGAAAAGCAAGTCAGAGTACTCAAATGCTCATCGCTTTATGATACACATACAGAAAGAAAAGAAAAAAAAAAAAACTAACATACGTATGTCTTCTCTTCATGCTATTTACAGCACGTCGCACCCTGGCCCCGTTCGAAAGCTCGCCACATTGTGCGTCTAATGCATGACGACCACTCCCGAGCAATCATATTCTGTTTCTCCGTTGTTTTGACTTCTGCATCCCCTTCCACCTCCACTCCTCCAATCGGCATGCACCGTTTGCAATTACTTCCGCATAAACGTTGGTGTCCTGAGGCATCAATGCACATCATGATCGTCGGCACTACCTGAAAAATGCGCCTTCATTTTCCAACTATTCTCGTACAACCCAGGTACACCGTTGGTGATGCTCCTTCTGTGCCTCCAATCCCATGGCTCTGGAAACCTCGACAGATCTCACCTAATCTGCCCAACAATGGCTCCGACCATGACCGCGGCCTCGCGCTCCCAGCTCCCCGCAATGGCCGCCTTACCCTTGTCCTTGCTCAATGATGATGCACCCGGCAGCTGTGATCCACGATTGACGCACTCCCGGATAAGTTCACGGACCCTATCCTTGTTGGAGCGCAGGGTCCTTGCGGATACCCCCCCGCGCTGCATGAGTTCTTGGACCCTCGGCGCCATGTTGGAAGCAAAGGTCCTCCAGAAATATGATGGAAGCGAGGAGGTATCGAGTGCGTGCAATAGAGGTTGCAGGAAACTCGGAAATTTTGCCTCCGCAGCCTCGTCTGCTTGCACTAGCGGATGCGATGGGCGTTTGATGGTTCCCAGCAATGTTTCAAGCGCTACGATATTCTGACAGCGGGCTGAAATTTCGAGCATCGTCCTGTCCAGTGTAGGAAGCGTCGCCAATGATCGCGTCAGCGATGCGATGGACGACTTCAATTGAGTTTGTAGATAGTCCTGCAAGGCGTTCAACATCAGAGAAGGCTCGAAAGATGCCATTGTAGTGCTGGGAGATGTAGGTGACAACAGGTATAACGTCTGTAACGCAGACGTCGTCCTCGCCTTTGTATCTTCGGTTTGTGCAAATGTCGATGCTGAGGATTGGCCTGAAGACGAAAGTAGAGACGACATGGAGAACTCTTTGACTACCTGTTGCGCTCTGGACGATATGCTTCGCTCCCCAGGGTTCACCAGCTCGTTCTTCAATGTGTTGACAACATTGACCTTGTCCAAGCCTTCTCCTTCCTCGCCCGGTTTCGTAGCCATGAACATCTGACGCAACGATAATATAGTATCCGCAGAGCGCACCATGGCTCGGTGGTCCTCCTTCTTTGCACTGCCGATACCTCCCAGCTCTGACATGCGCACCTCCAACTGCCTCCCGAGCACCAAGCATCTTGCAACGGCCCTGCCAATTTTGACCGTTTGAACCAGTCTTTCCGCAGTCAATCGAACTTGTTCTGCCACTTCATATCGCTCAATGACCTCCTTCTCTAGGGTCTTGTAGGATTCGGTCAGAGTAGCCACCTGTCCTTCAACTTCCTGGAGGATCTTTCCACTCGACTCTGCATGATCTTTCGTATACTCCAGCAGCGGAAGAGCAGACTTGGTAGTGAGGGTGTCAATGTGCGTGTCAATCTCCTGTACATCAAACAGGACGCGCGAGAGGGGTGTCGAGAGGTCTAGCGGGGTGTCGGAGGGATTGTTGGTCGCGAGCACGAGCGTGTTCGCAAAGGACGTGGCCGAGAATTCCGGGTCGAGGAAGGCTTCATAGTCGATATACGATGGCTCCCCTCCGTCGGACATGTTGGAGTACTAATGTTCTGTGCCCAAGTGCTCCAAATGTTGTTAAACAGCAACTTTAGCTTATTCTTAGCAGCAAGCTGGGGTAAGACGAAGCGAACCCTTATCGCTATCTATCTTGGCACTCTTCACTTACTGCGGAAGCCAATTCCTGAAAATTGTACATATCCACTTCATATTCTACGAGTAGTGTACTCCTATTTTCATTTCTACTCCATCAAGGAAGCGGAATTTAAACCCATGGCCCTCTTTTAGAACCCATGGCAATTGATTGTACGCTAGAAGGATAGAATTCCTAGGGGCCGGTTTCTTTTCTTAATATATTGGCTAACTATCTTCCCTCCTTCTTGCCACTGCCAGCCTTCGCTCGTGTCAATTGCTGTTTCGATGCTCTAAGTAGTTGGAAACACAATATACACCTCAATATTTGTATTAAGAAAGACCTCGCCAAGTTATTCGCGATTGCTCCTAAAGGCGTCAGGCCCAAACAAGATTAACAACTGTGTTGAGCTGCTAAGGTCAATAAGCGAGGTAACTACTATTATGTATAATAGTGGTGCGCTCCAGCCCGAACAAGTAGGAGGTAAAGTATTATACAGAAGTTCCTTAGCCCTTAGATAAACTTCGTCCATCTATGTCTCCTTTAACGATGTTTTATAGACATTATCGCCCTCTTTAGACAACACTATCTCAACGTCCTAATAGTTATTAACCATGATATGTTGCCAGTGTTGTTGACACTTATAGTCCATCTGCGTGCGATTCCCCCAGCCCTAGAATTTTTTGTGGCAGTCTTGTTGAGAACAGTCATCGGTAATCGTTAAGCCGTGGTCGCTAATAAGGTGATGAAAGTGAAACCTTCTTACTAGAATATCCCATTGAATGGATACCATATACGAACTTAGAATAATCCGCTAATTCCCTTATCTTATGGTGGAACGTCGTCTCAGAACCGCTACGGAATAGTATTATGTAGAAAACTCTACGACGCCCGCTAGTAGTAGCAACATAAATTTAAATGTCTGCGCTAGGTACTTCGTCCGCATATAACCGAATAATGTGCCGTTTTAGACTATTGCTATTGGCAAAGGCGTAAGTAAAACTGTAATTGTTTATTGGACAGCAGAGATTTTCAGAAGGAAAGCATTCTGAAATAAGATGTTTAGCAAATGCGTTCGAGATATTGGAGTTAATATTTAAGTCCACGGTTTTATTGCATTTTTGACAGACAATAGCGATACGCAAGATATCCAGCGTTGGATACTATCCAATAATAAACGTTTTGCGCTAACTAGCCGCATTAAAGTTTATACTCTTATACTAAGATTTAAGGTAATTATAGACTTTATAAGGGCGAGGATAAGTTACCATAGGTATTAGCAATGCGAAAACATAGGTATCCGCTTTTTTTTCAGGGCAGCTGAGGCTTGGAAACGACCACATTACTGGTATATCTAGTACTTATACTAAACTAAGTAAAGAAAATAGGTCTAGGGGAAGTAGCTTATATACTAGGCTGATAGGTTGCTCTATAGTAACTGTCTTGGAGGAAGCGTTAGCTGTAACCTTAGCATTTCTTTAAGCTTAAAGACAAGCTAAAAAAGTTATTCCTAGTAATAATAGATATAATAAAAAGGTTAAAAGGGTTCTAGAGGTAGCGTACATCTACTATGTAGATCCTAATCTAGAACTTCTATAGGGAGAGCGCGAGTAAGAATAGGAACGGCTACTATACTAGGTATTCTGTTCTAGTAGTTAGTAGTTATAGAAGCAGGTACGGCCTTATAAGTCTAAGAAGGAAAGGGGATAATAGAAATTAACTTTATTTTAAAAGGATTATCTACGCTTTTGCTAGTCTATTTAAAAATAAGAATAAAAAAGGTAAGAGTAGTAAGAACTAACTTAGGTTTAAGGGGATCGTCTGCGCTCTTACTAGTCTATTTAAAAATAAGAGTAAAAAAATCGGCCGCGATTTTAATAGTCGTCTTAGTAATATAAATAGGGAGATCGGCTATAGTAATAGTATTCCTCTTAGTAATGCGAATAGGGAAATTAACTATAATCTTAGTTATTAGCTTAGTGTCACGGTATCCTCCCCTGAACCTGACACAATGGGATGACTAACCTTTACTGCATTCATTACGCTTAGTCATCCTTCCCTGACCCGAATCGCTCCTGAATCGAACCCGTCACGTGCGCAACTGATAGCCACACGGCTAATTCCCGGTACTGACCTGTTTCTAATTAGCGCCCGAGTCCGTGCCGACGCACGGACTACTTCTCCTTATTTATTTTCTTTGTTTCTCTGCACTGTTTCTGTCCTGTACACAACGTCTTGTAATCTGCCTAGAACCACCTAAGTAACGTACGTAGTAGCAATAGATTCGTTGCACGAGAGATAGCTCCCTAGCATCCTCGTACCGAACCGAATCAGAACCTACCCGTAGCACTTTCGTGACATTACGTTGTGTACCCCTTCAGCCAGAATGGCTACCGAATCCGACCCGATCCAGCTAATCCTTGTAGAGTTATCTGCTATTAAGGCTAGTAATAAAGCCTTCCAACAAACTCTCGCTTAGTAAGAAGCCCGACACCATAATGAAATGACTGCCTTACGCTCTGAGCTAGCGATAGTTAAACAGTCCGTCTCTCGTCCGAAAAAGGTGACTTTCGATATTGAAGATCCTCCAGTCTCGGAAAACACCCTAAAGTCTGGGAGTGGCTCATCTCCCTCCTAGACGACTCCGCCTACGACCCAATCACCCTCTGAAACAGGAGGAGCAAAAACTGATAAACTCCCTAACCCTCCCTCCTTTAACGGGAAGAAGAAGGACTTGTCTTCGTTCTTCCGGAAGCTTCGATACAAACTCGAAGGCAACTCTGACCGATACCCCTCCGAACGCTCTCGCCTCCTGTACGCACACTCTCGCCTGGACCGTGACGTAGTCACACTGGTTGACTCTCTGATGGATAAGGAAATTAACACTGTAGACCAACTTATCTCCTTCTTAGAAGCTACTTACGGTGACCCTTATAAGGAGATGACTGCTCTAAGCCGACTCGCATCCCTTAAACAAGGAAAGAAAAGTTTTACGGCTCACTTCGCTGAATTCCGACGATATGCCGCCGATACAGGCCTGAATGAGATTGGTTTAATCGCTTCCCTCCGCAACTCTCTGTCTCCTGAACTGAACCGAGCAATGGTTAGTGAGGCCCTGCCTTAGAGTCTAAATGCTTACGCCAACCTGATCGCTACATACGATAACAACATGAGATTCCTCCCCGTTGTTACCTCTCCGTACCGCCCCCGAACTGCCCCCACCTCAACTAGACATCCCGACGCCATGGAAATTGATTCGTCATACGCTCCTGTAGGTTCTAAAGAACGAGAAGACCGAAAGAAGAAAGGCCTCTGTTTCAAGTGTGGAAAACATAGCCACATCTCCCGAGATTGTTCTGTCCCGCTTCCCCGAGTGAGGGCTGGCAGTATACCTGTCCACGCCCGTTCTGTCTCACCCCCGACCCGCCGCCGAAACAGCACCGAATCAACACCGTCTCCCCGAAGCTCTCCTCGACGATCGAGAAGAAGCCGCAGCCGAAGCTCTGAGCGCTCACGAAAAGACTCGTCCCGGCGTTAAGTCGCTCTCCGGGACCGATTCGACACCAGATCTCCGCCGACCTCTGGACCGCTTCTCCAAACGACGATTGGAAATATCAGGTGAACGTGCCTGTGTCTTTACGACAAGGACGTGTCTCTGAGGCAGTTCGTACCCTAATCGACTCTGGAGCAAATGGCATTGGTTACATCAACCGAGAACTGGCACGCAAGCTGAATCTCCGACTGACTCCCCTGCACCGAACAATACACCCGACTGGATTTAATGGGAAACAACTTGAAGGAGGTTCCATTTCATATAAGACCTCCGTTACGCTTACACACCGATACCATGTTGAGAGGATTGACCTCTACGTGACAAACACTGGACGACACGATTTGATACTTGGCCAACCGTGGCTGTATCGACACCGAGTCGCGTTTGATTACCAGAACCAAGTTCTGAGGTTCAACTCTTCCCGATGCCAGGCCGTCTGCCTGCGCAAACACCTACATGAAACCCGAACCCGATCCGTCCCCGACTTTAATGTGGGAACTCCAACTAAAGCACGAATCCGATCCGAACCGCCCCCGTCCCCTGACGAACCACCTATGGATATCAACCATATTAGTTCCGCCCCATTCTTGATGTTAGCTCGTCGACCCGACCACGAGATCCTCGCCATCTCGATCGCTGATATTGACAAGGCTCTCGCGCCTAAATCGCATACCGACCCGAAAACGAAGGTACCCGCCGAGTACCACGACTTGTTACATGTCTTCTCCCGATCCGAAGCCGATAAGCTCCCGATCCGACGCCCGTACGACCACCAGATCAAACTCGAACCTGGGAAACAACCAGGTTATGGACCACTGTATGGAATGTCCTTGAACGAGCTAAAAGTACTCTAAAAGTACCTCGACGAGAACCTAGAGAAAGGGTTCATACGAGCTAGCTCGTCCCCTGTCGCCTCGCCTGTACTCTTTGTAAAGAAGCCAGGAGGTGGTCTCCGATTCTGCGTTGATTACCGCGGACTGAACGCCCTAACTATAAAGAACCGATACCCGATTCCTTTGCTACAAGAAACCCTTAACAGACTAAGCAAGGCTAAGTTCTATACGAAACTCGACATCATCGCCGCCTTCAATAAGCTCCGAATAGCTAAAGGCGATGAGTGGCTTACTGCGTTCCGGACCCGATACGGCCTGTTTGAGTACCTAGTTATGCCCTTTAGATTGGTAAACGCCCCGAGCACGTTTTAGCACTATGTAAACGACGCCTTACGTCTATACTTAGACATATTCTGTACCGCTTATATTAATGATATCTTGATATACAGCGATAACCTGTATAAACACAAGAAGCACGTAAGGCTAGTGCTGAAAGCGATGGAAGAAGCTGGATTGCAACTCGACGTTGACAAATGCGAGTTCCACAAGTCTAAAGTTACGTACCTTAGGTACGTAATATCCACAAATAGTATCCGAATGGACCCTAAGAAGGTCTAGGCAGTTACGAATTAGGAATACCCACAGAACGTGAAGGATGTACGCGCCTTTATTAGGTTTTCGAATTTCTACTAACAATTTATTAACAACTTCTCTAAATTAGTAAGCCCTATAGTAAACCTTACTAAGAAAGACGTCTGATTTAACTTTGACTCTGCCTATAGACACTCTTTTAATCTACTAAAGCGCGCCTTCACTAAAGCCCTAATCTTCTAACACTTCGACCCTAACCTCCTAATTCTCGTAGAAGCTGACGCCTCTAATTACGTTACGGCAGGCGTACTATCCTAGACTCACTCTAATAGGATTACTCGCCCTGTTGCCTACTTCTCTAAACGTATGAGTCCTGCTAAGGGTAACTACAAGATCTATAATAAAGAACTGCTTGCTATCGTGCGATGTTTCGAATAGTAGAGACCCGAACTCGAAGGTGCCGCGTTTCCAATCTGAGTCCTAAGTGACTATAAGAACCTTCAGTACTTCGCCACAACCAAACAACTAAGCCACCGACAGGCTTGTTAGTCTGAATACTTATCGCGATTCAACTTTACGATAACGTACCGACCCGGTAAGAATGGAGAGAAGCCCGATGCCCTAACCCGCAGGTCCTAAGATGTACCTGCCTAAGAAGAAGCCCGACAAGCTCGAAACCAGACCCTGTTACGACCTGGACTATTTACGGAACTGAATCTAAATGAAACCAACTGAACAATCACGCAGATTATTAACGACGAGTACCTGAACGACGAGTTTATCTAGTCGACACTAGAACTGCTCTAAAACAGTACTCGTCGCTTAAAACTAATTACGCTAAGTGATTGTAAAGACCGAAACAGTAGACTCTACTACTAAGACTAATTAGTAATTCTTAATTCCGACGAACTGAAGATTAAACTGCTCCGACTCGTACACGATTCTCCAGTGGGTGGATACCTAGGTAGAGGTAAGACCTTAGATATTCTTTAACGCGAGTACTATTAGCCACGTATATTTAAAGCCGTCCGCCAATTCATATCCTGCTGCTATACCTGTCGCAAAGCTAAAGCCTCCCGTAAAAAGTACTACGGTTTGTTAAAACCGCTCCTAATTCCTAACTAAGCCTGGAGAGACATCTCCGTAGACTTTGTTGTTAACCTACCTAAGTCCGAAGGCTGCACGAATATTATAGTAGTTGTAGACAGACTAACTAAATACTAATACCTAATACTCTATGCCTTGATAACAGCGCCCGCAACGGCCCTGTTATTCTACCGATACGTTTAGGTCTATTATAGACTGCCCGAAACGATAGTGTCTAATAGAGGAAGATAATTCGTGTCTGCTTTCTAGGATGAACTCTATAAGCAACTAAAGATTGATGTCTAACTCTCTACCGCTTTCTATTTAGAAACGGATGGTTAAACTGAAATCGTAAACGCATGGATAGAACAAGTACTCCGTGCGTTTACGAATTACTAGCAGAATAACTGGGTAGCCTAGTTACCTACGGCCTAGTTCGAAGCAAACAACACGATATCTAAATCGACCCGAGTTTCCCCATTCCTAGCTACGTCTGGCCAACATCTATGAATAGGATTCGAACTACCTTTAAATACAACCCGACCCCGTCATAAAGCCCTATAAGTAGCAGACGCTAATAAGCTAGTAGATAAGATCCGAAACCTGACCGAATATATCCGTGAAGAGATGCTCTGGGCGCAAGCCCTTCAACAAGAACACGCGAACCGTGACTAAATGCCTGCTCCCGCGTACGCGATAGGAGACCGAGTCTGGCTCGATACCTAAAATATCCGAACTAACCAACAGTTAAAGAAGCTAGACTAGAAGAACGTAGGCCCCTTTAAGGTGGCGCAAAAAGTGTCTTCCCACGCTTACCGACTCGACTTACCCGATAGCATAAAGATACACCCCGTTTTTTATGTGTCTCTGCTCCAACCGGCCGCACCTGAATCTAATTACTTGCCTAGCCAGCAGAACCCCCCGCCCGATCCTATTATAATTAATAACAAACTAGAATACTGTCACGGGGCTGTCTCAGGATAGTCTAGCGAACATACTATGTTGTGCCGTGAGGAAGGAGACTACGGAAGACGCGAGGTCGCTAAGTACATGAATGGGGATCTGCGCCAGGGTACGCCAGGTCACGTGGTCACACCCGACCAGGCCAGGTTGGTGCCGTGACAGTACCCCCTCCCTATGCCGCTGTTCGTCCTCGAACAGCCTCAAAGTTGATAGTAACGTTAAAATACACGGATGTGCTGTAATGGGGCAAAGGAAACTCGTCTTAGGCCGTGAACAGTACGTCGCG
>KZ805304.1:0-292979 GCA_003073855.1 Periconia macrospinosa
CCCGTCGAGTCGCGATTGGATACCGATTTATGCAGGCTGACGGTAGCGTGTGCGGAAGCGACAGTAGTCAACCACGCTGGCGGAGACACCTTGGAGGCGGCGATAGACAGGAAAAATCAACTGAAACTAGCGTCGGCGAGATGCTCTGGAGACAGCGCGATGGAAAACTGAGCGCGAGGGCTCATAACCTGATGGAGTTGGAGAAATCGGATTATTGATTCAACTACATAAGGAGGCGAGAAAATATACTCGAGCTGACAAAGCAGCCGAAATGAGTCCAAACCTAAACAGGAAACAGGGGTCACGTGACCCGACCTCTGACATATAGCCAACCTGGAAAGTGCATGTCAGTTACCAAAGATCAGATGCTTCATTTAAATGGCATTATGCAGGTGTCGCGCGTACTCGCTGCAGAGTGGATCACAGCCGCGCGACTGCATGCAGCAGATCCTGTGGCCATCCCATTTCTATATTACAAGGCTGGTGATGGAAATATCCCACGGCTGATGTGGATAGTCCTCAGTGGCCGTGTGATAGTACCTTGTGGCACCGTAGCACTCATTACGAGTATTGCGTGGCCAGACATGAAAAATTTACTTAAAGCGAAGGTATGGATGAGTTGGACACTCACACCTTGATATTGAGTGCTTCCAGGGCCACCAACCAGCGAAAGGCTAGTCGGTTGATGTCTGCGTACGAGGGAACCCGGGGCTCGTCGCCGATTTCATAAAGTGCAAGCCTGTGGGCATGATATGCCAAGGAGGGACCATCAATGATGGCCTGGTAGCCAGATAGATCTTCGGGTTGATATCGGGTGGCATGGGGCTCTAGGCGTCGAGTTAAGCCTGGAATGCCCATAGGTAGGTTATGTAGGTATCAGAGGTCGAGAAGAAAAAGTCGAATGAGGAAAAGTGATGTCAAATGGAAAAATAGTCGGGCAGAGGCGAGGATGGGTGGGGAGCTCAGAAGAGGCGGCGAATCAGACGGTGGGGATGTGCATAAAAAAGAAGTGTTGAATTCAGCTGTAAGTTAATGTACACACTATGCATGTACAAGTATACAGGCGATAAATTGGCCCGCTTGTTGGGGTTGTGGTCAAAGATGAGGCGATAAACAAGCTTTAATGGGAGAGTATTGGATCAATCCCGGAGGGCATTGCTGAAGTCGATCCATTGGAAAAGCATTGAGGTTGTGGAGGGAGTGTTATCTCATGAGGATACGGTTGTTCTTTTTTCCGTCATCCCCCACGACGAAAAGCATCGAGGAAGGCGCGCAAAGAAAGACTAGACTAGATGGACTAGCGGTATACGGTGTACGGCGGCCGCGGTGGCGAATCAAAAGGCGTGCGTCATCCCGCAATAGTTATTAGCAGTTGCCAATTGCCAGCAGGCAGCGGGCAGCGGGCAGCGGGAGTGGAGTGGGTGCGTGCAGGTGCAAGTGCAAGTGCAGGTGGGGTGGGGAAGGAGCTGGAAGGAGCTGCGCTGCCCCTCGCTCTGCGCTGTTGTCAAAAAGTCAACAACAGCTGCCTCTCCTCCGTCATTTGCACACTCTCCTCCCCCACCACCAATCCTCGATTCTTCCACGCAATCCAATCCCATCATGAGCGTCCGAACCGTTTCCCTCACTCCTTTTACCGACCAAAAACCCGGAACGTAAGTCTTCCAATCAACCTTTGGCCTGCCACCTATATGCATCATCCACGCTTAATCATGTCTGTAATTGCATGCAAGCGCACTCGTTCAATCTGCAATGCAAGATGGATATTGCCCTCCCCTGGGACATCACCCATGCTTATGATTCCCTCCTCATTGCCTTACCTCATCTTCCCAGTTTTGCTCCCTCTAGCTCTCTATCCTTCCTCAATGTTTCCTCCAGAGGATCATGACTGACTCGTGGTTTCGTACCAGCTCCGGTCTACGCAAGAAGGTCAAGGTCTTCCAGCAGGAAAACTACTCCGAGGCCTTCGTGGCCAGCATCCTCCAGTCCATCCCGGAGGGTGTAGAAGGCTCCTTCCTCGTCGTCGGTGGTGATGGACGGTACTGGAACCCCGAAGTCACACAGCTCATCGCCAAGATCGGTGCCGCATACGGCGTCAAGAAGCTCTTGATCGGCCAGAATGGCATTCTCAGTACCCCAGCTGCCAGCCATATCATTAGGATAAGGAAGGCAACTGGTGGTATCCTCCTCACAGCCAGCCACAACCCCGGAGGTGCTACAGCTCGCTCACTCCTGACCTTACTAGCCCACACTGACGCGGAATAGGTCCTGATGAGGATTTTGGCATGAAATACAACCTCTCCAACGGTGCTCCCGCTCCCGAGAGCGTCACCAACAAGATCTTCGAGGCCTCAAAGAAGCTCACCTCGTACAAGATCGCAGACATCCCCGATGTCGATCTTTCTACCATTGGCACCAAGACCTATGGCCCACTTGAGGTCGAGATCATCCACTCCACCGAGGACTATCTCAAGATGCTCAAGGACATCTTCGACTTTGACCTCATCAAGTCGTTCCTTAAGAAACACTCCGACTTCAAGGTACTCTTCGATGGTCTGAGCGGTGTTACGGGTGAATACGGTGTCGACATCTTTGAGAAGGAGCTCGGCATTCCCAACAGTACCCAGAACTGTGTTCCCAAGCCAGATTTCGGCGGACACCACCCCGACCCCAACCTTGTATACGCCAAATCCCTGGTAGATGCTGTCGACAAGAACGGCATCCACTTCGGCGCTGCCAGTGACGGAGATGGCGACCGAAACATGATCTACGGAGCCAACAGCTTCGTTTCTCCTGGAGACAGCTTGGCTATCATTGCTCACCATGCAGAGCTTATCCCTTGGTTCAAGAAGCAGGGCATCTACGGTCTTGCCCGAAGCATGCCTACATCGGGAGCCATCGACTTGGTTGCCAAGAAGAAGGGTGTGCCGTCGTATGAGGTGCCCACTGGCTGGAAGTTCTTCTGCGGTCTGTTTGATGCAGACAAGATAAACATCTGCGGCGAGGAGAGTTTCGGAACTGGCAGCAACCACATTCGTGAGAAGGATGGCCTGTGGGCCGTGGTTGCCTGGCTTAACATCCTCGCAGGTGTTGGCGAGCAGACTGGCACCACGCCCAGCATCGCATCCATCCAAAAAGACTTCTGGAAAACATATGGCCGTACTTTCTTCACCAGGTACGACTACGAAGGCTGCGAGACCGAGGGTGCCAACAAGGTAGTGGCCCACGTCAAGGAGCTCATCACCACAAAGAAGGACGAATTCATTGGCTCGAGCGTGTCTGGCCGCAAGGTCATCGAGGCTGATGACTTCTCATACACCGACCTTGACGGCAGTGTAAGCAAGAATCAGGGTATTTTCGTGAAATTTGACGATGGTAGCCGAATCGTTGTCCGCTTGTCTGGTACAGGTAGCAGCGGTGCCACCATCCGTCTTTACATTGAGAAGCATGAAACAGATGAGTCCAAGTATGACTTGGATGCGCAGGAGTACCTCAAGGACAACGTCAAGCTGGCGACAGACTTGCTCAAGCTTCAGGAGTACATTGGCCGCACCGAGCCTGACGTGAAGACGTAGATGCGAACGAGATGCGAGTGCGGGTATGGATACAGTCAGACTTCATTAATGGCAGCATATCACGAGAGACGACAAAATAGACTTGAAAGTATTGACTAGGTATTCGGCAAGACCAAAGTGAACAGTGATGAAGTACATGTAGCCCGCTTAGTGAGATCCCCTGAAGCCACAGCACCGCCACAGATTCCGTCAGGCACCAAAATCATACATGAAATATTGTGTACGGGAAATGCATGTCTCAGACTGGTGAACTTCACGCCTGTTTACGCATGACCGTTGTCCCAGTTGAACTTCACGCATTCGATACATGGAGTAATTATGACAGCCAGCAACACATTCACGCGACGTCACAGCTGTTCCGTTCTAAACTTCGAATATGGAGCTGGCTGATCCGCGCAATGAAATATGACGTCTGTGCTCAGCCACACCGCCCGCTGGCGCCCACACGCGCATTGCCCTTGCAACCACCTCCTGCACTGACCCCCAAAACAGTTCCCCACCTTTCGCCATTCCCGCCCCTCTGACCCTTTAAACTCTGCCCTTCTAGATCTCTTTTTCATATTCACGGTCCAAACACCAGAAAAAATGAGCTCAAGCGCAAAAGAAGCTTCTGCGGTGCCTCCAAAGGCGAAGGGTAGCTGGACAAGCTTCCTCAAGGTGAGTGTTGTGGGGTGGATTCTTGATGTTGACCCGCACCCAAACCGGACATGTGTCACGAAGCGTCCACGAGTATTGTAAAAAACGAACAACATGCTAACATTTAAGGTTATAGTCTATTGCTTCCTTTAACGGCGACCTTTCTTCTATGACCGCACCTGCATTCATTCTCTCGACCACGTCTCTCACCGAATTCTCCTCCTACTGGACCGAACATCCTTCTCTGTTCGTCGCTCCCGCCGCCGAGAAAGACCCTGCGAAACGTTGTTTGTTGGTTCTTAAGTGGTTCTTGAGCACACTGAAGCAGCAATATGCCAGTCGCAGCGAGAAGTTGGGCAGTGAGAAGAAACCCTTGAACCCCTTCCTCGGGGAGCTGTTCCTAGGGAAATGGGTTGATGAGGCTGGCGAGACACAACTCGTGAGCGAACAAGTTAGGTATGGCTTAGACGTTATTCGGCCAAGGCGTCGCTGATGAGGACACAGTCACCATCCTCCGGTCACTGCATACTCCATATGGAATGACAAGGCAGGCGTGCGGTTACAAGGGTACAACGCGCAAAAAGCCTCGTTCTCGCGAACCATCAACGTCAAAGTCAGTATAGTTAGCACCAAACCAACTACAATCTACTAATCGGACTAGCAAATTGGCCACGCCGTGTTTCACATTGACGAATATGATGAAGACTACTTCATCACCCTCCCATCTCTCCACATCGAAGGTCTCATTAGTGGATCCCCCTTCGTCGAGCTGAACAGCCAGACCTACATCCAATCCTCAAGTGGATACACTGCGAAAATCGACTACAGCGGCCGCGGATGGCTCAGCGGGAAATCAAACTCCTTCACCGCAACGATATATCCACAAGACAAGAAGAAGGACACGCTTTACACCGTCGACGGGCAATGGAACGGTTCATTCACCATCAAGGACGGCAAGGGCAAGGAGGTGCGTACAAACTCCACTTGCATAACCCCCACCAACCCTTACTAACATTTACACGTACCAGGTCATCGACACCTTCGACCACAGTAAAGAAAAAACCACACCCCTAACCGTCGCCCCCATCGAGCAACAAGACGAATTCGAGACGCGCCGCGCCTGGCAAAAAGTCGCAAATGCCATCGTCGCCGGCGACATGGACACAACCTCGTACCAGAAATCCATCATCGAGAACCGCCAGCGCGCCATGCGCAAGGAGGAAAAGGAAGCCGGTCGCGAGTGGGAACGTCGCTTCTTCTCGCGCGCTGACAAACCCCCCGCGACCGTCGAGAAGCTGGCGGCCCAGCTCGGCGAGCCCCTGAATGAGGCTCAGACGAATGGCATTTGGCTGTTCGATGCGGACAAGGCGAGCGCGGCTAAGTCGCCGTTTCATCCAGATGTGAAGCCCCCGATTTACGAAGAGATTCCGCCTGCAGCGCCAGCTTCGTAGGGTGGATAAGGTTGATGATGAGGGTGGGGATACGTGGAGGTGATTTTTTTTTTTTTTTGTTGTCGAAGTTTTTTCATTACCTAGCTACCTATTTTTTGTTGCCACGGGACATGAGCATATGAGTTAGTTACCGCATGAGCGAGCTGCATGAGGTTTTGGGCTGCCGCCAGGGATGATTCTTGAACCAAGGTCGGTCATGAGCACACACACATACCGAGAGAGAGAGAGAGAGAGAGAGAGAGAGAGAGAGAGCGTGGCTGGAGCATACATAACAATTATTCGTAATACCATCTTCTGGCGGAAACGTCAGAAAAAAAAAGACGGTACCTAGTTAATTAAGTAAGTTAGTTGAGCGGACGGATATATGCCTATCTTCTCGACGTACAAACCTATACCCGTACTTTTATTTTATTGGCCTTTTATGGGTTCCTTGACATCTCCCATCTTTTTCTTTCTTTTTAACCCGTTATTTTCCGACAAGGACTCGTAACATGCATAAATGCTTTAAGAACCTCCCCTCCAACCCAAGTCCACCCACCCATTCAAACCTTGCGTCTCACCAACCCCCTGAAAAAATCAAAGCTATTACTATCACTCTGCAGCGCAATCATCTTGCCCGTGGCTCGATCCTCCCACCCCAACTCCTCGGCAAGCAACAACCCCCAATCGCGCGTGATGCCCTTGATCCTCGCCCTCACGCCGCTCGCCTCCTCCGTCTCGAGCTCCACCACCTGTCCCGCGTGCAGCCAGTGCGCGTAGTACTCTTCCTCCATGTGGCGACTCCATCCGAGGCGGCAGAAATCCGCGTACAAGGATTCGAAGGCGGCGAGGATGCTCGCGAGGAGTTTTTCGTGGGTTAAGGGTTTGAGTGTTGTTGTTGTCGTTGTTGCTTCGTTATCGTTGGGGGGGAAGGAGGTGAGGCTGGGGATGAGACTGTTGAGGCTGGTTGTGGGTAAGGGGTTGTTGAGGTTCAGGCCGATGCCGCAGACGATGTTGTATTCCGCGCCGCTGTAGCTTGAGTTGACGAGGATGCCGCCGATTTTGACTAAGGGGTTTGAGGGGGACCCGGGAAGCTGCGCGTAGATGTCGTTGGGCCATTTGAGTTTTACCGGGAGGGATTCGTATCCGGGGGCGTAGGAGTGGATGCCGCGCACGATGGCGAGGGCCGCGATGTACTGGATGAAGATTATGGGCGCGGATTGTGTGAGTGTGAAGGGGTGGTGGATGACGGTGCTGAACATAAGGGCTCCTGGGGGTGCGACCCAGACGTTGGAGCCGCGCCCGCGGCCTGCGATTTGTTGGGTTGCGGTCAGGGTGAAGCCCGTTGGGAGGTGCCGGAGGAGGGAAGGGTTTTTCTCGAGAAGCGTGTTGGTGGATGTTACGACTTCGCCGTAGAGGAGGTGCCGGCCGAATTTTGGCGCGTAGTTTTGCGATTTGGAGTGGTGGTGCGTGAGGTTGGCGTAGTAGGCTTCGTGGTGGAAGGAGGGTGTTTGCCGGATGTCGGGGAGTGAGGTGGTGTGGGGGACGATAGATTTGATGAGTTTGTCGTAGTCGAGGATCTGGTCGGGGGCGGTGGCTGTTGCTGTGTAGGTGATGAGATCGCGGATTTGGTCCTCGTCGGTTTTGGGTTTTTGGTCGTCGTTCGATGGGGATGTGTTTGTAGCGTCTGTGAGTACCGTTGGCAATGCGCTGCTGACTGCGTTTACTGCCTTTTTCAACCCCTGAACCCCCCAAATACTGCTCTCTTTCTCCACCCAAAATACGTCGTTTGCGCCTTTGATGTAGTCTTCGCCGTCGACTACAGTAATGACTTCGCTCCATGAAGCGACGAGTTGGGCAACGTCTGCAGCGGAATGAGACGAGAGATGGAGACGGGAAAGGGACGGTACCGCTTGTTCTTCCTCGTTAACCTTCAAACCAAGCTTGTCGAGAATGAGCCGCATGAATGTGACACGGGTAGCGTCCGTGGATGCAATAGCATCAATGACAGATGAGTACGCTGGAATACTAGGTTTTCTTGAAAGGTTTTGAGGGGCGAATCTAGGTCGTGTCAGTGTTGAACGCAGAGCAGAGAGTGACGGCAAGCAGTCAAAAGCTTACTCGGGATGGGGACCTGTCAAAATAGCATGGCCTTCGCCTATCTTTCGGTAGACGATTGCTGCTTTGCCATCCCCGGAATCCACATGGAGGTCTTCAGTATAGCTCGCTAGGACCTCTACACCTCGAGTTTCCAACTTTTTCGCGTCTACAAACACGCCGCCTCCATTGTAGTAGCTCTTGAACGTATCGGCCAAATCTTCTTTAGCATTTTCGAAAGCACTCTTATGGATTTTCACGTCCGCGGCTCTAGCTCCGGCTTCACTATGATAGACAAATCCGTCGAAGGCGAGCCCCCTACAGATGCCGGGGAAGAAACCCAATTCTCTATCTCCCACAACTCCCATCTTCGGATCATGTGCCTCAAACTCACACTTTTGGCTTCCATAATACCCTCCGGCACAAAATCCAACATAGGAGCCCCCAGCATTGACATAGCGGCTGATCCGGCGGTTGCCTTCACCATTGAGCGTCCGACAGTAGCCGAGGTCTGCGCCGCCAGGGAACACAAGAAGTGCACAAGAAGAGATCCATGGCTCTTTGATGATGATTTCGCCAGTGACAGGAATAACTGCGTAGGTGGGAGAAAGCAAACGACGGAGTGTGTAGAGGCAGTGTCGAACAGACTCAGTAGTACTTCCATTGCCTTGATATCATTAGTATTAATACATCTTTCATCTAATGAATGATGTGTCTGAAAATACCAGAGTATACCAAAACATTCATCTTTTTGGTTGCCATTGTGACGGACGGTTGACCTTCGGAACTGGGGTTTCTCCGGAAGTGAACGAACTTCAAGTACTCCAAACAACGAGCACTCACACCACCCAAAAACTCCCTCCTTTTTCTCAGTCAAAGATGTCGAACAACACGGAAATGGTTAGCACAGCCGCGGCGGCAGTGGATGACGATGAACCGGATGAGTGGTGCGTTCAATTGATACCGAAGCCCGCGGAATTTAGGAAATGGCGGAGCAGCTGATGTCGAGGTTGTAGGGACAAGAGGATCTACAGCACCGGCTGCGCGAGTAATTCAATCCACGCCCAAATTTAATTTAGTGCAACTCGACTGATTCGAAGCCAGACGAGAATGCAAAGTTGACAGATTGTTATTACGAGAAGAAAGACTGGCGGGCGTGCAAGAAAGAGGTGAGTGATGGTTTTAAGGTTGGAGCTCTGGGAGGTTCAGTTCGAAGCTATCACACCCGAAAAGTAGCCGAGGCTTGAACACCCAGTGTGCTTTCCGAAGCTCAATTTTGTTCGTAGGCTGACGCGCAGGTGAAGATGGAGATATTCAGAGCTTGCTGGAAGAGGCAGGGGAATGATAAGAGGACAGACTCCAAGGATGCGTGATGCATGCGAGCACTCTCAGACACACTGTATACTATCGATTGTAATATCAACTAAAGTTCTTACAACTAAATCTGCGAGTGGACTTTTCTTTTAATACAATTAATCTCCAACAACACCTTGCCAATCATCATTTAACTATCGAATACATATTCGCGATATTTGAAAAAGGTACAAAGAGGATGGCATTACCAGGCATTGCGTAGACGGGAGCTGTTGGCACCTGATTGGTTGGATAGTTCTGCTAGCGGTATCGTGACTTCGCGTCGAGCCCATGTTCACTTCTATCGATATCCTCAAAACCCCATTTCCATCACTCATTCCTCGCACAATGGCAGTTCCACGTGCCCGAAGCGGGCTATCCCACCTCCTTGCCTCCTCATCAACACGATTATGCCCTACCACACGTCGCTCCTTCACCTCAACCTCAAACCTTTTGGCGTTTGTGAACAGCAATGCGCGCTCCGCAGCGGCGACAAGCACTACCAGCACAGCATCAAAACCAACAGTCACCACCACGTCTTCAACAGCAGCAAAGCCCGCCACCACATCAACTACTCAACAACGCACCGTAATGCCAGCCTTCCCCGCTAAAGAACCCCCCGTCCCAACCACGCGCACCGCCACCGCAGACTCCTCCGCCGAAGCAGCTCGCAAACAGCGCTCTCTAACCGCCGGACTCTTCGACCAACCCCCCGAGCAGGAAGGCGTACCTGCCATCGACTGGACGCGGTCGTTCCATGGCCTCGGTGGCGAGGCGTTCACCGCTGAGCAGCACGATGTCCTGCTTGCGCCTCTTCACCAGGACGACGTTGAGGTCAAACCCGATGGTATACTTTATCTACCGGAGATCAAGTATAGACGGATTTTGAATAAGGCGTTTGGACCCGGGGGGTGGGGGTTGGCGCCGCGAGGAGAGAGCATTGTCACGGGGAAACTTGTGACGAGGGAGTATGGGCTTATTGTTCAGGGGAGGTGCGTATTCTTACTGACAAAGTGTTTTTTACATGGGAGAGAGATTGATATACTGACACTTTTTTTTAGGTTAGTATCGATTGCTCGCGGTGAGCAACAATACTTCGACCCGGATGGTATCCCGACCGCCACTGAAGGCTGCAAGTCGAATGCGTTGATGCGCTGCTGCAAAGATTTGGGAATTGCGTCTGAACTTTGGGACCCGCGGTTCATCAGGCAGTTCACAAAGGATATGACGAAAGAGGTGTGGGTGGAGCACGTCACTACGAAGAAGAAGAAGAAGATTGTTTTGCGAAAGGATGATACTGTGAGATACCCATTCAAACAGACAAGTTAGATGTAGACACGGAGGGATAGACATGTACATATAACTGTAAGATATGGAGCTGAGTCAAACTTGGATGGTGAGATGTGAGGATACCAAATATATCGTGATCCAACCTATCTGTTTATCTAATGTATATCGTATGAGAAGCTCTCTTCTCTATTTTCGTAATTATTCAATAAGTCAACGCCAAAACGCCATCGGTCATCAGGCGAGAGAATCTCTAAGCGGTTCTTTTAACGATCTCCCAAATCAAAACCGGAAGAACGTGCTCGAGTGCTGTCTCTTCCATAAGCGAGGGGATCATCTTCAGGAGGAGGCCCCTGGCCCATTCCTGGAGGAGGAGCACCACGCTGCCAGTTCCATGGCATCCACCCGCTGCTAGTCCTCCTATCCAAGACCGGAGGAGTAATAGGGTAAGGTGGACGTTCAACTTCATCGCGGTCCATGATTTCGAACTCCGCCTCGCTGCGGCTTTTGGCCAAATTACCGCCCTCATAGTACCTGCTTCCGCTTTCCCTAGCTGCTCGCACGTTATCCGCCTCGCGGTCAAATGCCTGGAGTAGCGTCTGCAGCCTCTCTCGCTGCGAAGCGACGTAGTGAAGTCGGTCGTCGTTGTTCCGGATATTATCGGGGATAATGTTCGCATTGCGGGTCAGCTCAGAAGCCTGCGCATCCTTGTTACCTGCGTACAAGGCACTTGCACCGCTAAGAGCTTGGTTCACCAAGCCAAAGATAGGATCGCTGCTCCTGGCATTTGGCATGTTGAATCTCGACATGAAGCTCTGAGCGTAGCTCTGGCCCTGGGCAGGCGGTGGAGCTGCCTGCTTGGGCGCGAAGCCAAACACGTTGACCTTGAGCCATTCAATTGCCTGCTCTAGATACGAAAGACCGGCACTCTTCGCACGGTCATGCGTATCGGTAATGAAGTCGTCGATCTCGCGCTCGTGGTGGTAGAGAAACGGCTCGAGGTACTCCTGGTACAGGAACGTAGCGCCCTGGGAGCCGGGGAGGATGAGGTACAGGTGAATGCAGAAGCGCATCCAAGACCAGAAAGGCACCCAGCTAAGAATAAAGTCGAAGGTGTTTTCCACTAGGTGGAGCAGGGATAGCATGACAAAGTATATGAGCCATGGTGCGAGGACAGCTGGGTCGGAGGTGTGGAGGGCTTTGTAGGAGGCGAAGACAGGAAAGAGGACGGTGGTGGCAACGCTGTGTGGTTTATCAGTTAGGCGTGTGTGGAGGGTTGTTTGCTGAAGCTCCAGGTAGCATTGGGCTGTGGAGTATGCGATAGCGGGGGCGGGGTTCAATACTCACGTCAAACCGTCGGCAATGAAGCCAAACATGATTCTGGCGAGCTTCTCGTGGTTCCCAATATGCTTTGCAACGATACCAGAAAAGGCAAATCAGGGTTGAGTGTACGTTATGGAAGAAAGTTGGTGCGCAAACACGAAGCTTGGGAACTCTGGCGGAACCGGCACGCTGTGATGATGTAGTCCGGTTTACTAAGCCCGTGTGCTTTGTTCTCCGCAATCAGCGCTGCAGGCCCGTTTCAACCATACATAACTCTACGCTTTTTCTTAGATTTCAAATTCCTACCTCTACATACGTTCCGACGTTACCTTCCGGAAACGTCCAACGTTCAAGTCACTTGACTAAGAATACAATGCAAATCTTTTACTGTTCTATGGTACATGGGTGACACGCGCTCCCAATGTCTCGTGAGCACATCTCCTGCACCTTGGCCGGCGAAAAAAGTGACCGATGCGCTACTTTAGTTTCTTTTTCTAGGATGAAGGTCATGCATCTCAGCATATTTTACGTTAACTTAACGTTACTACGCGTACCCGTCAGCATTAAAGAGGACATTCGGTCAAACTACGTCATTGATCCTTCATGCTCCCCGCCACCCGTGAGAACATCTAAAACGCTAATCTAACAACCACACATTCACCGTAATATCTACGGCCCTAAAGTGCTCGCAAACATGAACCACCTCCGGCCTTTACATCCATCTGCATAGCTCTAACGAAATGCCCTCCAACTCCGGGTATCGGATTAACTTCTCCCATGGACTTTCCAGTATCCGCTCACAGAAGCGTTTGGTCGTTTCCTCCGTAGCGTTCGTTGGTGAGGGTTCTTCCATAGAGGGTCTAAAAGCGACTTCCTCTATGGCGAGGCTAAGCGTGGACTGGTGGACGATGGTTGGAGCGGCACAGAAAATATGCGCTTCGGGAACGTCTTTTTGATGTAGTGCCAAGTGCCAACACGTCTATCGTGAGTGACTTCACGGTAAACCCCGAATTCTCAATGATCCTCCGATGATAAAGCGTGGTTTTGATTTTCGGGCGCATGTCGACGTTAGTTAATATGCATCTGTCCTGGATTTCGAGCTTTCCGAGCGCGCGTCCATTGTCGAACTCTTCATCATGGTTGATATGATATGACAAAACATTCCTCCGCATCTGGTAGATGTGCTTTCTAATACCCGGTTGCCAAATTCAAAGCCTCAAGGTTAGGACACGCTCTTATTAGCAACTCTACGTCTCAAAGGAGCCTGAGATTCTGTGATGGGTCTGGGGGCATATAACACATAATCGGTGGTGATGTTCAATATTCGAGCCTGAGATCGTTCCTCGCTGAGGTATGATTGATTTGAGTTTGAAACAAGCCCGAGCTTCTTTTTTGTCACGAGACTGATATGAACTTCTTCTAACTTCGGGAGCGGAAAGATTGGCCAGGCGTCTTGAAGTCTGGATTGTTCACAAGGCTACGGTTGCATACCACCTGATACAGCATAGACTCTACGACACGGTAAAATCGTCTGGAGACTTTGGATAATGCTGCGAGAGTGTGACATGTACGCCTTCCCCATCGATGCATGCCTTTCGTACTCAAGAACGCCGGCCTGCATTTTTGAGACCTGAATCCCATTTTCGGTAATGAATGACATGGTACAGGTTCGAGAAGTACTTTCGATCATGGACTAAATGCGTGGGTTCCTTTTATTTGTTGTTTCTGGTAGTCGACGGTACATGGGCGGTCCACCCATTTAAAAACAAGCTAGATTAAACGAACGCGTTTAATTTTTTAAAGATGTGAGGATATTGGCTTGATACACCAGAGTTGGACGGATGTTCTAGGAAAGGAAAGCACGTTGGGTGGTCTATCACGCACTTTCCTCGAAGTACCCCATGGCGTGATGTGCCTAGGTACCTAGGTAAATATGCCCACGCCCCCATAACGACCTTTTCTCTTCTTTCACTCGTCTGGTTTCACTCTACTATATTAGCGGTGAAATCATATCCAGCATTCTCGAGGATTTCACTCCACTTGTGTCGACCAATCTGGGCAACTCAACCCTCACTGCATTTGGCGAGGTATGCCCGATATGAGCATTGTCATGTGAGAAAAGTCTACTGATAATCTGCTTTCGGTCTCAGAATCCACCGAGTCAAACGGTGACTCAAGAATCGAAAGCGGTTCAGTGACCATGGCTGCAGCCGACGAAGCAAACACCAAGAACAACACGGGCGCAGAAGATGCCAAACAATCTCGAAAGAGAATGCTCTTCCGCCGTTGGAGGCTCAAGGACGAAGCCGTCAAAGCCATCACCAGCAACTCTCCCGTTCGCAATGACGACAAAAAGCAAGAGCCCCCCTCTAAAAAGACCGTCACGCCCACAATCAACGAAGAGGACGAACCAGAAGACAAGTCACCCATGCGCATCCTCTCCCCCCGTGCCACCGACTCCACCTTCCTACCCACTCCCACGCCCTCACGTCGCCGCCACTTCTGGAGCATGAAAAAGAAACCCCTACCTAACCCTTCCCCACTCTACAAATCCATGAGTTACGATGCCGCGAAGGAGCTTCAGGGTAGTCCAACTCCTGTTACCCGCAAAGGCATGTCGGCAGCCGAGATCAAGCAAGTCATGTCTGCGTTTGCGGTCCCAGAACAGAAAAACGAGCTCGAGGTCAACGCTTCGCTGGCCCAGTCGCCGGGGAAGGGAGCGGCGTTGGGAAGTCACCCGCCGTCCTCGGAAGATGAAGACAACGAGGCTGCAGGGGTGGTGCTGGTGGGAGATGAGAAGATGAAGACTGGAAGGCGTGGCTTGGAGAATGGCAAAAGGAGGAGTGAGAGGAGGGAGAACAGATCGACTGAGCTCTTGGGATGATGGGGATCGAGTCGCTGGCACCGATGCCGTCCGTGTGAGAGTACTGTTTTTGTGGAGACGTAACGATCCGTTGTGGGTTTGTAATGGTGTGGAATTGTGGTGGTTATGTTGTCAGGTTTACCTTTGTAGATGTACAAGATGGATATTGATAATGTTATGTGCAATAGGAAGATACGCCGATTCCAAATCATCGGCTTCATGCAACTACCGTCCTCTAACTTATCTTACAAGTCGCCCCCACTCACTACTCAACACTTAGGTAGTTAGCCCCCGATCCATCATTACATACATGGGCGAGTGCAGCAGGATTTTTGACTGTGGTCCGCTCCCTTCCAATGACTAACGCAAATACATGTACTAGGCCACAAAAACAAAAACAACACCCAAGCTTGGAATATAAAAGTGTTTTGCTCAGTTACAAGTCTGATTGATTGACTGACTGACTGACTGTCCGTCTTCCTGGCTAGACCTTATGACCTAGGACCATGACCTCCTCCTATGCACATGCATGCAAAAAAAGATGCTAGTGAACTCGACAAATCATCAAGGGAAAAGCGATATTGATAGACGAGAAGAAAAAGGGAGCAGGAGAGAGTCCTAACAAAGATGCCCTAAGCATACACACACACACAGACACGACCAAACCTGCTACAAACATCTCGAGATCAAAACTCCTCAAGCTCCGATGGGAGAAGAACCTCATAAACACGTGTGTGCCATGTATCCATCCATCGCATGGATGCATGCATGCATGCATGCGCGCGCGCGTACATAGACTCACTCCAATACCCAACCCATCACACTACACCGCGTCCCGCCTTCTTCCCCTTACTCCCCTCGTAATCAAGAACGCGTCTCCGGCGGTGATTCTGCAAAATCCTCCACCTAACATAAAGCATAACCGCGTCCTTGACACCAACAAAAAGACACCCACCAACGATACTCCGTCCCCAGCGATTCTGCAAGAAGCCCGTGGGTTTGGCAGGGAAGGCGGGGGGCGTGGTCCAGGATTTGGGCAGGGCGTGTTTGAGGGCTTCGCCGACGAGGGCCGCGATGGAGGGGAAGAGGAGCGCGCCCAGGATGTTGTCCGCGAGGCCGAGGGGCGAGAAGCCGATTACGCGTTCGTTGCGTTGGCGTTGGCGGCGACGCTGCGGGGGTTGGGCGGCGGGTTGTTGTTGTGGGTTGGGGCGGTTGCGGGGGATTTGCGGGGCTGGTGCTGGTGCTGCTTCTGCGTCGTCATTGTCCATGTGTAGGGGAGGATTTTGGTTGGGGGCTTGTGCAGCGGGTGCTGCTGCGGCTGCGGCTGGTATTGCGTCGTCCTGGTTGTCGTTGTTGTTGTTCTCGGCATCTGCTCCGCCGTTGTCCCAGTCGCCGAGGATTTCAAAGTCGATTTCCAAGTTCATGCCGACGTGGTCTTCGTCTTCTGCTTCATCTTCATCTTGGCCGATGGCGTGGAGGATCTCTTGCGCGTGGTCATGTTCATGATTATCCTGCACTTCTTGCTCTCCTTCCGTGCCGGAACGGGGCTGGACTTCCTTCAGCCAACGCTTTTCGTAGGGCGCCCATACACGCTGATAGTATGTATTGTACACTCCACGCAGATACGGCAGCGCGGCAACTGTAAAAGCAGCGCTCGGTGGCCATGATAACTGAAGTAAATCGTCCCCGCCGGCGGTCGAGCTTGCAAAGAATACTAGGGGGAGAAAGGGTAATACGGAGTCGGCAATGGTGGTCCTGCTCGCAATAAGGGCAGTGGGTATGATCGGAAGACCAACATCCAACCTCCAGTTATGTCGTACATGATTGAGCACTCGCTGTAGGGCGGACGACTCCTCCGGGGTCGGTGGTTGGTACAAGGGCGCAAGGATGCGCACGCCATCTTCCGGACCAAAGATCTGGTAAATGGTATGTTCGCCCGCCAAACTCAAGCCAGCATATGCTGCCGCACCCACGACAAAAATCAAGCCAGGAACGAGGAGACTGCCTGTGATCTTATCTGCCAATCGCACCGTTTCCACCACCAGGCTCTTCGGTCGCTCAAGCCGTATCTCGCTCTTGCACTGAGGACATAGGATCTTGCCCGCGTTTTCTCCTGCACGTCGTCTTGCGCTTGGCGCTTCCATGTCGGCAATCCAGTCCAGCAAACACCGCTCGTGCGCGACTAACACGCAAGGGCATGGTGATCGCCATTCTGAGGTTGTCTCCTCATCCTCGGTCTCGTCGGTAAAGCATATCCAGCATCGGCGGGGTTCTGCATCCGGTTGAGAGGAGGAATCGTGGGTTTGTGATGTATCCTGAACAGAATCCGCAGGCTTGGACGAACGCGCAGGCGGTGAGTTGAGTAGGAGCGTTTGAGAGTCGATAGAGGCGGAGAGGCTGTTGCTTCGTTGTATTTGTTCGGCCTGGGAAGACGAGTCAGCGGGCGGAGAGGCAGATCTCCGCTGCGACGAAGCCGGTCGTTGAGACGGTAGAGAAGCCATGATGGCAACCTTTAAGTGATGTAAGTAGCAGAGAGAAAGCAGACGACAAGGACACAATGTCACAGGCTCATGGCGATGACGAACGAGAGCGACAAGAAGGAGAAGAAATGTAGTTAAGGCTAGCGACGAGGTTCAGGGTTTCAGGGTACAAACGCAACGCGAAAACGAGCGAGCAAGCAAGCAAGCAAGCAGACGTCACTCGCTCGGTGGAGCAATAGATCAGTTACATAAGCCCCCAATCACCTCGTCACGATAACACAAACAAGCTCGTTCCCCATGTTTCCACGGTCGTTGCAACTCCACGTTGAAGCCACAAGGCCGCCTTCAATATCAATTTCTGGTGTATAGTCAAGAAGCCGTTCTTTGAACCATTCTCATGGTCGGGTACACTGTTGCCTCCATTGGCTGTGGTTGGCTGCCTTATCTGATCAATCTCACGCTACATAACCATCGGCGGAACCATGAACCTCAAAATCATCTTTACCCCTATGTATGAACTTCCACGATTGGTTAACCGCAACCTTTGAAAAATAATTTTAGTAGTGGTTGGTGCCCTTTTAGGAAAGGGATCCCCAGATTTTCCACTTTTAAGGTGATGAATAAGCATAGCCACATGCTGATAAGTCAAGTCTGCCCATACACATATCTCGAACCAATTCGTCGGCTCTTACACTAGGTAGTAGTCTACCATCTACACAGTACGCACTACTCACCAATCTTCAATCTGGTATTCAAAAGTCCGGTCACCTGTCCCCTTCTCAATAGGCTGCGCCTCTCGATCATACAATGTCCTCTCAAAATAAAACACCTTCCCCTGCTTATCTGCCAAAATGACAATGTTCTTCTGCGTACCATAGACACCATCTGTAGCACTAGCCGCTTTCTGCTTAACCACATCTCCAATCTCGTGAGCCGGCATCTTGAGCTCTTCCAAGTGGTCTCTCCCAATGGACGGGATGAAGATGCTGTGTCGGAGCTGGTTCATGTACATGTCCCACTCTTCGTTCTCCTTCTGCTTGGGCATCGTGTCGATGCTCAGGACGCCTAATAATCGCTGCACCAGCTGATCTCGCGTCTCGTTTTCCTTTACGCTTTGGTCGATTGCTTCTTTTGTCCACTTCTCGCCGTTGGTGACTTTGGGCCATGACCGATCGCCGTACGCTGTGTTGCTGAGTGCTTGCGTCTCACCGGGTTTGTTCGCTACGTGAATCACTCCCTTTACATCGGGTGTGCGATTCGATACTATTCCCAGACCTGCTGTGCTTCCGTCCTTGGCTACATCCTGCACGAAACCGTAGAGTAAACTGAACCCTCCGACTCCTTTTACCCCCTCCTCTTCAAGCATCCGCTTAGCAAACTGCTCTGAAGTCTCGTGCGCTTTTGGATCTGATTTGAGCCACGCGTTGGGGATGAGTCCTCTGCTGCGGGCACCAAAGGCCATCTCCTCGTTATCCTCTCGGTAATTGGTGAGGACGGCGATTCGCCCCTGCCGCGTTATTCCGAGCCAGGTTCCGTGTACTGGTCGGTGAAGATCGTAACCGCCGAGGACCTGCTCGTCCGGAGCTGGCCACCATGTTGCTTCCTGGGTTGGCCTGTGGAGATATTCCTGCGATTGTTGGTCAGATGAACTGGGTTTCTGCTGGTGGTTTGGTTGGTTGGAGTTACATCTCTGTTGTTTAGCAGTATGAATGGGTATTCGGGGTGTTCGGTCGAGATTATTGCTATACACATCTTTGGCTTCTAGTAGATTTGAAGATGTGACTGAGTTGTGGGTGGGTGATTATGGATATGACTTGGTGAACGTGAAGAAATATGTAGGTTGAGAAGACAGAGTGTTACAGAAAAGAAGGAAAGCAGGACGACAATTGTACATATGTATGCATATATCTAGCTAGCGTCCCTGTACACGAGGGAACGTGGTACCAGTCAAAGCCAAAGGCTAAGGATGGATTCGATATTGAAACTGTGCCCACCGCCGGTTCAACTGACTTTTGAAATTTTCCAACGACCCAACAAAATCCATCGAGTAGCGTGTTCACGCGAAGCTGAACGCCAACTACACCGACAACAAACCGTGACAACAGGTGACCCTGCGGCGAGGGCCTTTCACTCGCATGTATGAGTGACGCGACCATCTTCCGACACCGCTCCGTACACAATAGAAAAGGTGATGTGAGGATAGTGGTGGTGCAAGGGTGACCGTCGTGCTTAACCGAGCCGAGGAAGAGCTTGGGACCCCTGTCCCTCTTCCCTAAATGCGTCACTCAGCCCTACCAACCCGCCGCGAAGCCGTCCATCAACTCTCTGTAACCTCCTGCTCTACCCCAAAGCGCCCAGGCCCCACAACAACTTCCACCCGCCCCCTTTCGAGCCGACCAGTGCACCACGAGAAACACATCGCGATACCGCAAAACAAACCAAAAAAAAAAAAACCCCCATGGCGAACTTCGCCCCCTACCAAGACATCCCCGAAACCACGCGCGCCCTCTCCCCCCCTGCCCTCAACTCCCCCCGAATAGCTTCTCCGCGTACCTCGCTCGACCGCACGCGCAACATCGGCACTGCATCCGTGACGTCTCCCACAAATGCGACCTACCAGCAGTACGATTATTTCGGCGGGGGTGACGAGCAGCCCGATCGCGGGGAGCGCGTGGCTTGGAATACGCCTGGCGGCTTCGGAGGTCCGAGGGAGGACGTGGATATGTTTGAGACGAGGCTAGGCTTGAGAATGGATTATGAGGCTTGTTTGGCGTATCTGCTGCTTCCGCCTGCTGGACCTGTGTTGCTGTTGATGCTGGAGCATAAGAGTGATTATGTGAGGTACGAGAGGTTTTCTCCATATCCCTGGAAGCCTAGGCGAAGTTTGATATTCGTACGTTTTGAGGGGTTATCATGTTGACGGTCTTGTAGGTTCCACGCCTGGCAGTCGAGCTTGCTGTTCGCTTTCATCTTCGTCATCCACATTATTTTCTCTTGGTCGAGTATAATATCTTGGCTTCTCTTCGTGGGAGACGTGGCATTGATCGGATTCATGACTATGCGTGCGTACAAGGACGGTTAGTATACAACACCACCAGTGTCGTTATTGAAGTCATGGCTAATATGGTGTGCAGCTGAGAACTTGGACCGATACGAGGTTCCTTTCTTCGGGGCCCTAGCCAACTCTATCCTGGATGACGAATAGACATGAAGATGTATGTGACGACGGGGTCTATCTTTGGCATGATTAGAAGGTTCTTGTACGTGTTCGGGCATGCAGTGGCGTTGTGGGATATACCATGCCTTAGACAGGTGAGGGTAATTGTTTTGATAAGATTTCATGCCAGCTGCTGGCGATAACTGTTGTAATACACTGTTCAAATAGCGCTAGCTTTTATTTCCCACATCAGCTTCCCCCAAACCGTTCTCTTGCCATCGCTCGCAGAAGCTCTATCGTCTCTGACTCCTTCGCCCTTCGCTCCGCCAACCTTTCATCCCTCTCGGCGGCTCTCGCCCGCGCAATTTCCTCCCTTCGTATTTCTCTCTCACTCTTCTGCCTTTCCATCTCAGCCTTGCGCTTCCTGTGGCCCTCATATCCATCATCGCCCATCAAATCGGCTTCACCTATTTCCATATCCCCGCCCTCCTTCGCATCGCGAAATTCTCTCATTGTACCAGTTGTCTCTCGTTTCTTCTCCAACTGCCGCTCTCGCGACCCCGGATCTGGTCTGGGGACAAGCTCTTCGAGTCGCTCCTTTTGAGCCTTCCGGTCCTGTTTCCGCGCATAACGAATATCATCCACATAGTCTGCTTGTTCACGCGCACGGTCTTCATCTCGAAGCTCATTCCTCAATGTCAAATCGTCTAAGCGAGGTATAGTTGGCCCGTGTCGCATGCCACCTGGTGGAGGAGCTGGGCCGAAGTCATCCTCGTCGCTTTGCGGTTCTACATCCTCACGAGGTCCGTAATCGGGAGAGTCTCGTCGTCTCGGTTGCATAGGCTGTGCTTGGAAGGATTGGACGGTTTCCTTTGCTGATTTCAGCATGGAAGGATCATACCAGCTGCGGGCTAAATCGCCACGGTTCCTCAGTCGTGTTAGCAAGTCTAGTTCGTCTAAACTATGGCCCACCAAACATACCAACGTCCAATGAAACTCTTCCATCGCCCTTTTGCCTCTCTCTCATCCAGCTCGTCCAAGTTGATCTGCTTTTGAATGTCGAGGTAAGACTGGAAAAGTGGCTTGTATTCTTCATAGTGACGCTTAGATAGCTGCTTCGCATTATATGGCAGGACTACCGGTCGAGGCGGAGGAGATCGCGAGCGGTGTCGCTTGTGCTTGTGCTTGCCGTGTCGGTCACGGTCGGGGCGTGGAGAGCGCGAGCGCGAGCGCGAGCGCCGAGAATGGCGGTGGCGAGATCTGTGGCTCTTTTCATCGGAGGGTGATTGTGATCGTGTCCGCGCCGATATCCGTGTTGGGTGATTGCTTGGTTCCTGCATGATCGACTCACGGTACATCAAGAGTGGTGTTTACCTTGTGTTGGCCGTCCATGGACTTAAGCTCGGCGGTTCCGGATTTTTGGCGTGAACACGTGGTCTGTGCGTATCGATAACCCCGCATCTCTACAGCTCTGCCGCTCGCTCCGGTTCGTCCACCAAACTTCGTCGCAACTGTACACATTGATAGGGTACTGATCCTATGGAGCACTGTAATACCCATTATATGAATTGTCGGTTTCAGCTATGCCATCTATTTATGCGGGCAGCTGACTTCCGCCATGCAGGTGTAATGAGCTGGCATCGGATCGCAAAGCCGGATGCGTTGAATACGAATGATTAATCTTTAGTCTTCGACGAGATTTGTATTAACCAACAAATCTCAACGTTTTCCACTGTTACTCAGTAGACTATCTTGCGGGTAGAAATTATATCCGCCATGCCGCAAGTTCCAAAGCCTACAACGATTAGGTGACAGTGCCACTAGCTGAGAGCGTTAACTAGCATAGCAGATGTGATTTAAGTCTCCTGAACCATCTTGTATAACATCAAAGAAGTTAAGTTTATCGACTCCTCTTATGTTGGGCAAGATGAGCGAGAAGAAAGTTCGTTGCTTCTTGGAAGCGAAATGAGGAGAGCCATGGTTTGAGTGCCGACTACGCACATAAAGCTTCGGATGACTGACCTTTCCACGTTAAAACTTAATCCTTAAATGTCAAATCGAACACCCCCAGTACTTTCTCAGCAACTGTTTCCATGGTTCGCATATGGATCGCAATCCATGCTGAGTGGCTTACACCTCAGTGTGGTTGGCTAAAGCAAGGTCGGTAAGTTTTTAGAATAAAACTCCGATAAAGAGCGTCACACACGTCGCCGTTGGCCGACCTCGATCCTTGGTCCATGCAAATACGGCCTCTGCCTGTCCCGGAAGTACCAACTTCTGCCTATCGCTGTACCCTTGTGGTCGGTCGTCGGGGTTTTCGTGAGGAGAGCCGACTTCAGGTACAGGTACGAACGTCAGCACTCGTGTCTCCATACCATGGTCTTCGTCATTATCGTGGCTTGAACCATGATTTATTCTCAGGTGCTGCCTTCGTCATTTCAAGATTGATCAAGTTATGATATGTGAAAATCAAGATTAAATGAGTATTGATTTAGTCGGGAGTTGAAACGTGGGAAGTCAACAAGCACAGAGCGAAATTTAAACAAGGCTTATTGATTCTACGAGACCTCCCAATATGGATGACATTTGCGTGCACAGTTGTGATTTGTGTTTAGTGGCTGAAATCGGAATCCCAATTGGGTAAGATAAAGTCAGCACGTACCCTTTGCTACCAAACTGATTAACCATGGAGGCCTCCATTGGTGTCTAGCAACCATTGTCTATGTTATGTACGATCTTCGTCATTCCTGCGGGCCGTGCATAAGTTCTTCTTAAGTCTAGGAATATATACATACCTAGCATGTCCCATTCCGGCCCCGCTGTACCTGGGACTTGGAGTGCAGTAGAGGTCTAATATAGGTCACATCTTTTGTGTAGGGTCGTGGACCTTCTTTTTGTTTCAGTTTGTTTGAAGTCCTCGTAGCCCTACACCATGTCGTCCACACTCGGTGGATCAGGCCAACCTGTGAGTGATTCTTCACCAGATCATACGTAAAAACGTCGCTAATCTTTCAAAAGATACTAAGACCTCCATATCCGCCGGCCACCGCAAGTTTGGGTGGAGTTCCTTCCATACGCCCAGATGTGCCTGCGTCGGCAGTGTTCCTCGTCCTTTTCTTGATTTGTGGTATAACACATGTGCTCATCCTGAAGAAGAACAAAGCGCGAGACCACAAATTCATATTCAACGGACCTCTGGCCGGTAGGTAACTGGAAGGAAGAGATGTTTTTCATGTGCCTTTTTTTTAAAATACTCAGTATACTGACGATATTTAGCATTCTCTTTTGTTAGAGTGGTAACTACTTCCCTCCGGATAGCATGGGCCAATGATCCAGCCAGTATCAAGCTGGGAATTGCAGCGACAGTTTTCGTCTATGCCGGAACAATCCTACTATTCGTGGTCAACTGGTTCTTTGCTCAGAGAATTCTTCGAGCACAGCATCCCCATCTCGGTTGGTCAAAGCCATACCGAATGATCCACGCAGTGGGAATTGTAGCAATCCTTGTCTCTCTGGTCCTGATTGTAGTGGGCGCTATCCAGCCGTTCCTTACACTTGATACGGCAGTACGTCATATCGATCATTTTCTATACCTCGCTGGCGAGACGTATTTCGCAGTGTTCTGCTTTGCACCATTCATTGTAGTGGTAATCTCACTTGTTCTACCCAGACATGGAACGGACAAGTTTGGAGCTGGCCGTTTCCGCAACAACATTTCGATTCTCACAGCAGCAACACTCTTTCTATCTTGTGGGGCATTCTTCCGGTGTATCATCGCATACGATCCAATTCCTCTTCGTGATTCGCAAGGCCGGCCAATTCTGCCACCTTCGTATTACTCTAAGGCCTCTTTCTATTGTTTCAATTTTCTCACGGAACTCCTAGTGGTCATCCTCTACGCCATCACGCGTGTTGATCTACGCTTCCATGTTCCTGATGGCTGCAATGAGCCAGGAGATTATAAGCGCAAGAGCGCGTACAGTATTGCACTGATCGCCGATGAGGCGAAACTTAAGCGGCGATCAACCAGGAGGGCGAGCACCGAGACAAACCTGACTATCGAAGAATACGATGGCTCCCTCTTCGACGATTCTCGGACTCTGGCAAACTCACTACGCTACTGTTCGACGGTGCTGGAGGTCGACCAGAGGAGTGGCAACTGGAAGATGAAGAAGGTCTCACGGGCCCCTTCGAGCATTATGCAATCCGACGCTTCGATGAATAGCTCACTCTGGGATCTTACGCATACTCCACCTCCGCTGCCCAACTCTGACTGGCCCCTCCGAGACTCTCAGACGACTGTTGTTCCGCGAGACTCTCACATGACAATCGGTAGGCTTCAGAAGGGAAAATCCAACCACCGTAGCATTTCCCCTATCGGTTCGTCCCGAACCAGGCGCACCACAACAATGACGACCGCCCTCGATCGCGACGAAATCATCAACGACACCTTCCGGAGGCTAGAAGGAAGCATCGACATTGCCCAACCTCCACCGGCATATACGCGCGACTCCAACCGCGGAAGCTACGACCCCAGCCTCAACCTCAACTTCAAATTCGGGACCAGCTCTACCTCCAAGCCCTCCAAGCCAGTCAGCATAGGTAGCAGCTCCGCCTACCACAAACACCGTAATACATCTTCCCTCGGCTCCGAATTCACCAAACTGGTCCACAGCACCAACAACAGGAGAGTATCAGACTGCTCCTTCCACACAGCCCAAGCCGACCCGACCGAGCACAGAGTCTCCTGGGGCGAACCTTCCACCAGGCGGCACAGCAACCGCCACCGCCGCGTGTCCGCTTCCTCAGACCTCACACCGGACGACCACCACACCCAGATTCGCAGCACCAGCGCTGTTTTCCCCTCGCGTCGATCATCTGGCAACGTCGTCGTCGTCGATCGCACGCAGTATCAGATTATGAGACGGCCTAGGACGCCGCTTCACTTCCCTTCTTCATCTGCGCCGTCGCTGCCGGGTCGATCTGGGCCGGCCTTCTCGACGGACGAGATGTCGGATATGATGGAGCCTCACGAGTTCGACCTGGCGCCATCGTCCAAGAGGTCGCGCAGCCTGAGTGAGAGCGACAAAGGGTCCGATGGACGATCCAGTAATCGCGCCGAGTAGTAAAATTGTTGATTTTTTTTTTTTTTTTTTTTCTTTTCGCCGTACGCCCACACAGGCATCTAACCCAACCCTTCTTTTCTGTGCTAGCGCTGGCGTTGTGTTATTCGATTCTGAGAGATGTGTATGGTATAGGGTTCCTTTTCTCTCCAAGGGTTTGTCCATGATCAAGGCTGCATGACGGTTCGAAAACATCTTCCTCGCCTTCTTTCGTATTCTCTCTCTCTTTCTCTCCTTTGTTATCTCATCCCGTGAAAGGGAAACCAGACCTTCGCTTCGCTTCACTTGTCACTACCACATGTACACATGATTATTTCCTCGTGTCATCCGACCATCTACAGCGTCATATATACCAACTACAGAATAATGAACTTTCCTATCTAGAGAAATAATTGAAAGATTGAATCCTGACTAGCTCCTCTCCTACCCCCAAGCCTAAACATCTCGTGACTATGTACCACCTTCGACACTCTATCTCACAGTACGACAGAAGCTCAACTATTCCACATATCTTTTTCCTCGCTACGTCATTCATTCCTCTCTATCAACATCACCATCAATTTCGATGTTCATAACCACGTGCGCACATACCACCTCACCCCCAAGTCTTCAACACACACTCTCGCTCGCCCCCTTTCTCCCCAAACCTAAAAGAAATGAACCGCCAATAAAGTATAAAACCCCCTCAACACTCGTGCACGGCGCAACAAAGCGTATAGATAGTTACAAGAAGCGTTTGTGCGTTCAGAGTCCAGGCTCGATCCAACTCTTTGGCTATAACCGGTAACTGTTTGTGTGGTGATGGTTCGTGAAATTGGAAATGTAGTTACACTTTATTGATTTACCAAACGTCTTTTCGCTACATTTTCGTTCCATCGATCGCTCACCCACCCTCTATCCTTCTTTTCCTTCGCTGCTTGACTGTTCGATCGATTACATTCTCATCCTTTTGATGTATTCGAACGTTTCCTCCCCCCCCCCCCACCGCGTGCGCCGTGTATAGAGCGGTTTCCCAAAAATATCACATACTCTCGTGGGATTTTGAAGACCAAATCTCACAGTCTCCAAACCCGCCATTCCCTCCCACACACACACACACACACCTACCCCCTCCAAAACCGCACTTCAGTAACATTAGATCCACCGTCTCGCAAACCCCCAGTCCCAAAGAAAAAGAAAAAGAGAAAAAAAAAACAGCTCGCCAGTGCAATTCCCATTAAAAAGGGGAGAATATAAAGGCAAATGACATCCAAAAACAAACCACACTAGCAATAATACATACATACCCCATCTTCCAGCAAACCACCCCACCCCAAGACTAGTCCAAAAAACCTTCCTTGTCATATAAAATACGCCGCCCCCCTACCCCCAATGAAATGATTTTACAATCATCAAAGGGAAAATAGGTAACATAAACCCCCAAACCCCAAACCCCCCCAGAATGTACGTACGAGATTTGCATGTATGTACGGTAGAACAGCAAAACTGCAATCTCTCATGAGTGTAGAGAGGGGTTTTTTTTTAAAAAGTCCTAGAGGAAATGCCCTTATAAGCAAAAAAAAAAAAAGAAAAAAAAAGTAAATACGTACATCCCTAGTTACTCTTTCCATTAGGTATAAAAGAACATTCACCGTACCCGGTACCCGAAAGAGAGGTGATCAAGGCAAAAGGAGATAACCTAGCTTAATTCATGTTGACATTTCATCTCTCAACGAGAAACGTATCACAGACAAAAAAAAAACATCACTGGGGAAAAAAAAAACTATAATTCCACTTCCCCAAAAAAATCACAAAAGGAGCGAGCCCATGTGATTAAGACTTTCAAGTACGACGATTATTCACCATTTATTTCCTAGGGGCAATAACATAGTGGTAGATATGCAAGTTTGTATGACGTGATAAAGCAAAGGAATTAATCGCATGATAGTAGTAGTCCGAACTGCTGCTTTCCCCCCGAAAAATCATATAAGCAAACATGTATCGATGACTGAAGATGAAACTGGCTGAGCACTACATATAGAGCCAGGGTATCATAGCCTCCCCACCCCACCCATCCATCCATCCCTTTGGGGCCGAAGCCGCGTCAAAGTATATACATAAGAACAATGAAACAAAAAAGACAAAATGCTGCAACATATAAACATGTCATGGAAATGATGGATCATCGTGAACGGGAGGTTTTTTCTTAGTTGTTTAAATCTTGTACTGGACGAGGCCAATGGTGTTGGAGTATCCGCTGACGGTGTCGGACCACATGGCCTTGTCCTCCCCATCAACCGTGAGCATGTTAATGACGCCGACCTCGTTCAAGCCGTACATGGTGATGCCGCTAGTGTTGGAGCCCTCGATGCTGACCATTCGGTTTTGGCATTCGCGGCGGTCGTTGGCTGCGGTGGGGCTGCTGCAGCTGACATCGTCACTCTTGTAGAAGGAGTAGAAGCCGGCTCCGTACAGTAGGATCTTCTCCGAGTTGACGATGCGCAGTCCGAAGGCATCGCAGATCGTGCCGGGAGGGCAGAGCTGGTTGTAGTCGGGGTCGCCGAGGTCGGGGTTCAATGGATAAGGCTGAGACTTTGCGTCGGGAGTTGGTTGCCAGTATGGGGTTTCGGACTGGAGGAAGCCACCGAAGACATCCTTCGCATTCAGGAACTGGTACTGGTAAAGAGCCTGGTGCTCCACACCATTTCCGTAGAGCCAGACGTTGGAGGCCTCGACGAGAAGTCCGCGACCGACGTAGACAGAAATACGGGTGCTGTTGGGGTCATCGAGATCATGATCGGCAGTCTGAGTCGATACATGAGCAGGTTATTCATAACAAAAGATTGTTGAGGAAACTTACCCAGAACCAGTTGTTCTCCATGTAGGCACCAGTACCGGTTTTGGTGATGTGCACGTTCATGTAGGCAGCCATGCAGTTATTGTTCAAAGAACCCAGAGGGCATTGGGCAACCTGAAGCTCAGTTCCCTTGGCGCCTCCGATGCGGGTGTGGACGTCCCACAAACCTGATCCCCTTTCAGTGTTCAGGTTGTACTCGATGAGCACAGCACCAGGAGTAGGACCAGAAGTGGCAACAATGAAGTCTGAAAGTTCGATGTGCCCACTTTCGCCGGCTTTGCCGACTTGCACGACTGGAACAGGCCTGGTGTTACTAGACCATGTGCTGCCGCTTGCCATGATGACAGGGTAAGCCTCGCCGGCGATTCGAGCGCCGGGTGGTACATTAATTGTGTTCGTCACCCGGTACACACCACACTCGAGGAACAAGACGCGGTTGTTGGAGGCAGCCGAGTTGATGGCGTTTTGCAGTGCGGTCGTGTCATCAGTGGTTCCATCACCCGTTGCGCCCGCCGAGCGAGCGCTTAGGAAGGAATCGACACCCAAGGTTTCGTATTGTGGCTTGGTCTTGGAGTAGTACTTGTTTCCATCAAGAAGACCAGCAGGGCGGTTCACAGGCGTAATTGTGCTTTGATACCTCTCCGGACCGTTAGGTGTGTACTTGATGCCTTGGCCCCAAGCTGCAATTGTTGTAGATCCACCTTGAAGCACAGTGGCACCTCCAGCGCCCTTGACTGCAATAGGGACATTGTTGAGAACAACGTTTTCGATGATCAGTTGATTGGCACCAACTTTCTGAGAGCTAGTCGACCAGTTGGTATCAACAAATGTTGGGCAGTTTGAGATTGTGCTGTCAATGATCACCACAGAGGATACGTCAAGGATGTTTGACTGCTGGTTGATCTGATTCATCGAAAAGGCAGTTTCACAGCTGTCGATTTGGATGTTCTGGTAAAGCCAGCCCCAGTTCCAGATTTGGTAGATACCGACTCTAGCCCTTGAAACTTTGATGTTCTTCAAGGTGAATTGTTGGTTGCCAATATTGAGACCGTAACGACCTCCCACAGTCTCGATATCAGCCATATGTCCACCTGAGCCGTTCTCAACGAAGATACCCTCGTGGACTGAGTCCGAAGACTGGGTCATGGTAACCTTGATGTTCTGAAGGGTAGTAGCTTGCGAAGCTGGCCAGTGAATACCGCCAGCGCGTCCGGTCACTGGTCTGGCAGTTAAATCGATCTCGAAGTTTCGGATCTGGCGGGCGAAGGTGTTGGTAGAGATCCAGCCCGCCTCGCCGGTTTGGTCGCTGTAGGGACTGGCGTCGATGACTGCAAGGGCATCCAGAGAAGCATCGGCCTTGATAACAGGCCTCGAGTTGGGGTTACCGATGAGTTGGGTCATGTAATACATTATAATAGAACGCTGTTTAATGAGGTATGTTCCACTCGGGAAGTAAACGATGGCAGGGGAATCAGTGGCCGAGTCACAGACGAAAGGTCCGCATCGATTGCCTGATTTGCACATGAAAGTCAGTTAGGTTCAGGTAGGAATGATTCGGCGGGGCATTGAAATCTCAGCATGTTACACGATATGGTGTCCCACTGCTACTTTGTGTCCAGGTATACGCACCGTCCGCGATAGCAGCATTGATAGCCGCCGAGTCGTCCGTCACACCGTCACCTGTTCTTGGTTAGAAAACTATGAGTCAAACACAGTGCGTCCATTCCATACCTCTGGCTCCATAGTCCTTTACATTACGGTACACTTTGTAGCCGTTGGGGTTGGGGTTGAAGGCAGCTCGGCCTTGCTTCTGGATATCTTCGTACCAATACCCTGAACCTTGACGTGTTTCAAGCACTGGCCCGGCGGTATCCTGAAGGTCACTGGAATCGCTCCCACGCCCAACCCGAGATGCTGTCTGGTGGTCAGTTTCTTGATTGCACAGATGACCTAGGAGGAAGACGACTTACGTAGCACTACTGCTTGTGCAGCCGCAGCCAATAGGCAGGCGGCGAGCGAAGAGAAACGCACTGAGAAAAGTATTAGCTAATCAATCTTTTCCGTAGCAAGGTAACATGTGTCAGGACTCACTCGAAGCTGGTATACTAGGATTTAAGATGTAAATTTGTAGGTGAGAAAGAATTAGACAGGCGTACACCAAAGGAACTGAAGAAGTTGCAAAGGAGTGTGGCAGAGTAGAAAAACTCGGTAGAGAAGAATTTATAGCAAAGGGCAGGCGCACATATATACAACGTTTGGCAGTGACGGTATGAGTAATTTCTCATCTAGGGGAAGCCACGAGTAAGGTCCAGGGACAGCCAATCAAGCCGGTTCCCAAGAAAAATGATCATGGAACTGCGGAAACCCCTGTGACTAACATGCTTGTTCCTTACCACGAAATGGAGGAAGAGCGGTCATACGGACCAGTAAATCTTCAGTTGGCTTGTGGCTTGCTTGCAGGTGAATTTCTAGAGTTACATGCCAACTAGAGTAAACAGTAACATGACGGGGTTAAGCTGGCCCACTGACCGGGGGCATGTAGACGAAACGGGCATTTTCTCCACGATTCACCGGCAACCTGGCAGTGGCGCGTATACAGTAGCAGCAGGTAAAGTCCATATCCGAGATGAAGGGGCACAAAGTACCATCCTCCTAACCCACCATGTCAACAGGCCCATGTACGGCTAGACTAGACTTGATCAACCGATTGTCACCGGGTCGGCTCGACAGTTTAGTAACTCTTCATCTGTGCCAACCCATCAGGTGGCGCTACGTTGAATTCATACGAAGGCAAGTGATTGAGAAGATGTCCATCTCCAAGAGAATCGAAGAGGCAGCCAAGCGCCACACTGCTACGCAAATATATGCTATAGCATTCAAGGATCGCAGTAAGCAGCCTTTTTGCGGGGTAGTTTGATGCTTAGCTTGAGTCGCGTTGCATCCACTTCATCGTGTCCTATGACTTTCCTGTTTCGGACAGCGGGCGCTATAATGCTCACATGCTGGTCAAGTTACATTCGTTGACCGTTGAATCAAAGTCACGATGAGTTCGAGGGGCCCCGTGAAAGTGCCGCGGGTATGACGATCGCGATGTCAAGGTTCAGGGCCGGCTTCAGAGTTGCTTTATCCGGTTACCTTCTCTGTGGGGGGATAAGAAGCGAAGAATGCCAAACTCGTCGACCCGGTAGTCGAAGAACCGAATCCAAGTCCAAGTCCGCGGCGAACCGCTGGAGAGAAGGGGCTGCTACGTCTGGCATGTGCCTGGGGTGCTGATGATTGGGAAAGAGTGTGATGAGAGGGTGAAGGCGGACATGTAGAGTTGAAAGTTATTGTTCATGTTGATGTCAGGGGTCGCGCCAGATGCTTGTCGCCCATCTTCGTAATCGGCAGTCGATGGTCCTAGAGATCGACCAACGTTAGCAGCTGCGATTCAAACACGCGCGATGTGAAGAAAAATCTGGCCGATGATTAGACTGAAGTCGGTCTAGGAGAAATTGCGATGTACTACTGTAGCCAGTGAGAGCATGATCTAGACCTCACTTGTACCTGCTGTTTCCGTCCAACGCCAATCGGGGTTAGCGCCCTCTTTAACCGCAAACCTACCCTATTCCGAAATGTGGAGGAAAACCTTCGGAATAAAGGAGTCTTCACACTGTTAAATGAATGCTCGGCAAATGGGGCTTTGCAGCATCGCGATACGTAATGGAGACTCTCCCTGGAGTCCGGATCCTATCATGTCATGAGCATATTCCACAAGTAATTTCGACGCAAGGAAAGCGTTGAGCAAAGAGGGCACAGCATACGTAGTATCTCGAGTCTTGTAGGGCCGTTAAGGTTGACAAGTACACACTCGTACGCGTGTTCGTCGCGGTCATCCGTCAGCTGCAAGACACCGCAGACGATCGGCACAACCTCTGGCTGCTCGTGCTGGTGGCTTTCACCGTTCACCTTGGCATAGGATTTCCTACCCAAAGATAAGCCCACTGTCTGCTTTAAGAAAATACAACAAACCATGTCCAAGTTGACGCCCAAATCTAATCCCAGTCAGAGCATCAAGGGCGCACGACATGTGAGAGAGGGATTTGGGTATCGACTACATGCATGCGTATGTAGTCAGTCCTACACGCCTAACAGCGCGACAGTGCGGCAGCGGCAGATTTGTGACATCTGCAAGGTGATGGGGCGCACGTACATGTACATGGCAATTTGTACACGTACCTGGATGCCAGTGTCCAGTAGCAGCACGTGCAGACGAAACCAGCGGGACATCACTAAAGCAAAGTCAGTCTCCGTGGAGGCAAGGCCATGAAACACATCATTTACCTTCTATATTTGGCATTACACACTTGCATGCCTGTGCAGTATGAAGTTTATATGTTGGATTATGACCATCATCATCATCACTTGTTAACATCTCTTCCCTCCCGCTTCCTCCATGCTTCTGTTACACGTGTACACAACTCAATCTGCCCCTTTCACAACATGCCGTCTCTTTTCTCGGCACTCATAGAAACAAACATACTGTGTGCCTCAGTGAACACGGTCCCTTTACCATCCTCCAATGTAGCATTTATGTAAATCTTGTTCCGCACGACGCGGTCGAACTTCACCTTGCATAGCACAACACTAGGTGCTGGTAAAGGTTTTCTATACGTCGTATTCAAATCTAAATGTGCGACGCACGTAATCAGTCCATCGGTTGCACGCGTGTTTATACCGATATCCGCCCGCTGAATGTATACGTACAGGCAGTAAAGCACACCAGGGGCTCATGTGGGCCTGGAAGCCCGCTCTCCTTTTTCCTTTCAACAATGGCATCTCCGTTCAGGAGAATTAGCACGCCCATGGCCTCGTCCATCAACGTGCTTACAAACCCACCGTGCGCAACGCGGGGATGCCCACTCACACCATCGCCTATTTCATAGATGATGCGTACCTCGCTGTAGACCATATCCCCCAAGCCGTCAGCAGCCGACAACTCTTTGGTCGTGCGTAACGGCAGCATGGAGCGAATGGTTCGAGGCGTTGAGAGTGTTTCGGCAAAGAAGCTGTCCTCTCCCGTCGCGGGCTTCGGTTGTCGCGACGATGCGGTGATGGGAACCCACTGGCTGGATTCGATGAAGTCACGACACCAAGGTATCTCGGATAAGCGCTCGATAATTGATTCATGCATTGTAGCGGAATGTAATGATACCAAACGTAAAACCAAGAAATCGGTACGTCGCTGTATGGGGTGTTGAAATGTCGATGAAGTAACTGTACCAGTGTGCAATCGAGGTTCTACAAGTAAGTACCTAGGTAGAAATGCAGATGCCGAGGGAACATAGCGGACACTAGACTATTTGCATCATCGTACGTCCCAACAGTAAAGAAGGCAAGTTAACAATGAGTTGTAATAACATTAAGCAAGTATACTTTTAGTGTTTCGATCCCGTCATATTAGGTCAAAACGTGTCGGAGTGCCTTTACAATCCCAACTTGGCCAACAAGACGATTTGCTGACAATGAAAATGGAAGCCTCTTCCTCCAAAGTCGTCTGCAATACGAATTAGTCGCCGGCGCCACGAGTCATTACCTCAGGCACGGCGCGGCGGAACCCTGCATAAGTATCCACCTCGTGCATCCGTCTGCGGGGCTTAGTGGCCCTTACAAGTTACCACTCTCCCTCCATTCCCTCGTTATCTAGGTATGTATGCCCTTTCAACAATCAACGTTTCCTCCAGTGTGTTTGCTGTCCTACACGTCGACATTAATCGAAACAATGGACAATCCAACCGTGTAGGGCAAAAAGTAGATAAATACCTTCATCATGGGCTGACAGAAACTTTTCTCTTCTCTCCCGTCTCCAACGAAAAAGCACAGCTTCGCTCGCTAGTAGCTACCCCAACCAACTGCTAAACTACCCCGCCGCGGGGCAATTGACCTGAACTTCACCCCCAACTTTTTCACTTTCACCGCCAACTTTCTTCTTTCTACATGAATTGACCTCCACAACCCCCTTAATCACACCTCACACTCTGAGCCTCTAAAACCCCCTCAACATGTCCGACCTCAACCTCCAAGAAATCCACGACTTCATGGTCTCGGTGGCCAAACAAGCCGCCGACCGCATCACGACCGCAAAACCCACCACCGACACCGCAGGAAACAAGAAGAACTGTATGCAGCTTTCCCCCCTTCCCCATTCCATCCACCCAACCCCCTCAAAAGACTAACATCCCTCATCCCAGCCGTCGACCTCGTAACCGAAACCGACCAAGCCGTCGAAGCCCTCATCTCGTCGCAACTCCGCACCGCGTACCCAACCTTCCTCTTCATGGGCGAAGAAACCTACAAACCCTCCGACACCCTCACCACATCCCCGACATTCATCCTCGACCCCATCGACGGCACCACAAACTTTGTGCACCGCGCGTCCAACGTCGCCATCTCCCTCGGGCTCGCCGTCGACCGCACCCCCGTCATCGGCGTCATCTACAACCCCTTCACACGGGTCCTCTACACGGGGATCAAAGGCCACGGCAGCTTCGTCGAGACGCCCTTGAACCCAGGAACCAAGACCAAACTCCCGCTCAAAGACCCCGAGCCGTTCGAAGGCGGCTTAGGAGCCGCGCTGGTATGCGTCGAGTGGGGGAGCACGCGCACGGGCAACGACTTTGCGGTCAAGTCGCAAACTTTTGCGCGGCTCGCGGCCGACAAAAGGGACGGCGGCGCCTTTGTGCACGGCTTGCGTTCGTTTGGGTCCGCGGCGCTGAATCTCTGCGAGGTCGCAAAGGGCAGCGCGGACGTGTATTGGGAGGCTGGGTGTTGGGCGTGGGATGTGTGCGCCGGGTGGGTGATTTTGCTCGAGGCTGGCGGGAAGATGGTGGATGCGAATCCCGGGAATTGGGAGCCGAAAGTCGAAGGGAGGAGGTATTTGGCGGTGCGGGCGGGCGAGGGTCAGGATGGGGTTATTGAGGAGTTTTGGGGTCATGTGCAGGGGAGGTTTGAGGTTAGTGAGTTGGGGGATTGAGAGAGTGCGTGGATGAGTGAGATATTGAGTGCAAAGTATTCAAAAGTATGTGAATTGATGAAGGGGCATATACTAATCAAGAGAAACGCGTGTCCTACGAACGACGTAGTCCATGACGTTCACATTATTCCCATTGCCATTCTGTATTCCCATTCTCATGAAAAAAAAAACCCCCTGTTCCTCCTCCCTCCCTCCATCTACAGAACATCCCAACTCCCCAACTCCCACAAACATACATACACCCATCCCATCCATACATATCACCATCCAGTTTTCAACAATACCAAGCCAAAAAAAAAAAAAAAAAAAACCAAACCCCCCCCCCCCCCCCAAAAAAAAGAAAGTTCTCGACCGTGAATTCATGTATCATTATCCTACAAAAGGGGTATATGCGAATAATTGTACAAGAAAACCAAAAAACACACACACCCCACCAGAAAAAAAAAAGTTAAACACAAGAACATTAAAAAAAAAACCCCCATCATTCGCATACCGCCGCCGGCCCGCCCATCCATCCATCCATCCATCCATCCATCCATCCATCCATCCGTTCGTCCGTCCGTCGCCCCTTTTTACTTTTTGTGAGTGAAAAAATCGATTGAATGATGATAAATCCTCGAGCCCCAACACACACAAACGCATATGTATGTTGCACACACACACACACACGCAGTAGTGCCCTGCTCGCTTCCAGACCGACCCTGTTGGTTATGCATTGCCACGCTATGCAGACATCGTCTAAAATAAAGACCAATGAGTTCTAATAAGGAGGGGGAAAAAATCGCTGCAAGACAAGAAAAAAAAATAAAGAAAAGATCAAGAAATAGGGGGGGTATGTAGAGTTTAGAAACCCGTGGTCTTCTTCCTCAAAAAGCGTCGTGATGCCCGTCTCTTTAAGCCTCCTCCCCCGGGTCGATTGCTCGTCTCCTCGGGAACCATTCCGGGCTTCGATCTCTGTGACGCGGCTCGCTTAGCTCGTTCGGTTTGATCGCGCCAGAAGAGGCGTTTCTGGTCAATGACGTTCTGCGTGAGGCTGCCGAAGCCCTTTTTGACGAACGCGAGGTCGTGGAGGACGTTCGGGTCGAGGCAGCGCCGAGGAAGGTTCTGAACGGTCATGAAGAGCTCGCCGTCACCCGGTCGATATTTCCGGATTTCTGCTTCGCCAAGTTTGAAGATGGAAAGGGCGTATCGGTAGAGTGCTCGTGGGCCTTCGTAGAGGAAAGCGTCCCACACGCGGAGTACCGTTTCGATGGGGAGCACGCCGACGAAGATACTCATGAACCAGGAAGTGCAGGACAAGGCAACGGTGGGTTGGCGTTGGAACTTCGAGTCAGGGTGAGCGTGTGAACCAGGCCCGCTGTTCACCAAGTCGGTATCGTTAATCGAGGCCCACACTTTGGGAAGGTAATCGCGAATCAACATCATCAAGACATTGACCTCGGTATTAGCCAGACTTCTGGCGTGTGCACCAGGCAGGTGATTCTGAGTAATGATGGTCAATAACACGAAAGCCTTTTCTCTATCCTGTTTTAAGAAGAGGAGTAAAAGGCCTGCGAGGAAATTTAATGATTGGCAATAGCCAATCCCTGGGTTGTTCAGCGCAAAACAGGAAAGGACCTCTCTAAGGTCTTTGATGAGCGATGGTTCCTTGGGCTCTGCGCCCTCAAGCTCTTCATCGGTAAGGTCAGGTCGAAAATGTATGTTATCCGGAAACGTTCTGTCTAGATCACGTTCAATCGCTTCGCGGTCGTCTTTGTTGAGCTCACCCTTGTTGATGCGCTCAACCAGCGAACTGTATAAGCCGGCCATTTCTGGCTGCTGTAGCTTGTATTGGCCTCCCGAATAGAACCACCACATGGCGCCGCGCCATTCTGGAGGATATCCTTTCCTGGCATATCGCTTCACTCGGTCATTTTGATCTGGAAATCGCGTAGGGTTGGTAGTCGGCAAACCTTGCTTCGACATCAAAGCCACCCACTTGTTCCTGCGACGAGATATGTGCTCTTCATACTTGCCAGCCCAAGCATCGTACTCTTGAAGACTGATGTTGTGAGTAGCCTTTTTGAACCCATAACGATCGCGCTCAACGCTGCTCATAGCCTTTCTGAGCCCTGCCACAGTAGGTCCGGCCCGCGGCGAAAGAACATTCCCGGAATTGTTCGTTTTGGTAGGTGAAGACACCGTTTGGATATCACCGAGGTTAAAAAGGGTACTCTTACGATCGAAGACGCTCGTTGAAGCTCGACGCGGTAACGCTTCATTCTCGTCGACTTCGGGAATATGTACAGAGGGCTTGGTAGGGGATGCTACTTCCTCCGGGATACGGGTCTTCAACATGATATTGGCGCCTTTGGAATTGCGTTTTGCGTACGCCTGGATTTCACCCCAATCTTGACGAGACAACCTGGATTTCTGCTTTGGCAGTTCGGGGAGAGTGCTGATTTCTCGGTGTATTTCCTGCATTTTGTGTACGTTTCCGCTGTTTTGTCGAGCCATGGGGGGTTTGCTGAGAGTCTGACTAATCCTCTTGATGACTCTAATATTCTTCCCTGGAAGGCCATAGACAGACGACCGAGATCCAGCCGCAATCGACGCTGGTCGGGGAATTTCTTCGCTCGAGCGCTGCAAAGCAGTATCAGTTGGTTGGATCTGAAGGTGGTCGGTGGCAGATGTAATTGAGCTAGCAACAGTTTGATACATGCTCGATCGAGCAGACATTCGGCTGTTCTTGTAACCATTTAGCTGAGTTTCCACTATACTAGAATAGGGTTCGGCTGTGGTAACAGGAGGGGAAGTTGCCTTGTCAGTTCCTGGTTCAGGTGATGCGTTTTCGGCCACCATGTCATTTTCTGGAAAACCGTGAGTATCAATGTCGGGATTCTGTACGTCAAACAGTGCCTGACTCGGGTCACTGATGGCATGGTAGAAGTTTGGATCATCTTTTTGAGAGTACTCGGATGATCGATCTCCAGCCTCGTCACTGTAATCCTTCTGCTCATCGAGATCGTCGAAATAAGCATCAATGACATCTTCCACCGTGCTCATGACATCTTCGTCATCGGGAGAGATTGTGGTGGGAAGAGTGTCACTGGAAAGATCCCGCTCCTCAGATCTATCTCGGGAATATGTGCTCCCAGGAGCATCACTAGTTGAACTCCGCCCGGTGGCCATACTGCTCCGCTCGGTGCCACTTGCTTCCATGAATATCGAAGAGTTGGTAGTAAACCCAGAACGGTAGCTTGCTCGTGGTTCTTCACCTCGAAAATACCGTGGAGGATAGTGATCGTTGTGCGACCAATTGGGACCACCTCGGTTTGGTCTGTATGCTCCCGATAAATTGGTTCGGTCACCTGAGCGGGCAGGTCCAAAGTCGGGTATCGATGTGGCTGACCGCAACGGTGGGTGCGCATTTGAATGGTGGTTCCGTTGAGATGCACTCGTCATTCCACGCATTCTTTGCTGGTACTGGTGGTGGGGCTGCACTGGACCCTCTGGAATATCTTCGGAGGTTGACTCCCAAGTTGCGCTGGTGCGCTTTACAGGATTGCTCCCCAAGGCATTGAATATAGCTCGCGGGTCGCTGGTGGGGCCAGCACTGTTGGGAGGACGCATCTGGGAAGGGCCAAACGTAGGAGAACCCAGGGATTGTTCTGCGCGGGGGTATCCGTTGTTGAGAGGAGAAGATGTAGCAGCATGGCGGAGCAGAGAAGGCGTCCTCTGTCTCAGAGCGAACTTGGGTGAGGGCAATGGAGGCAGGGGTGGGCTGGAGGAAGGAGAGGGGCTATATACGGGACGTTCGTAGGCCGGGGGTGCGGCGGTCTCCATGTGCAGCTTTGCCGGCTGCTTTAGTCTCCCCGATCCGAAGCCTTTGCGAGCAGCAGAGCCAGCATAGGGATTGACGAGCTGCGGGGAAGCAGGAGGCGTGAAGTCGCTATTCGGCGGGCGGTAGGGTATATATTGTGGTCGGGCGGAGGGGGGTGGATCGTAGGCGGTTGGTGATGTTGTTGTTGTTGTTGTGGTGGTGGTGAGAATGGTGGTGCTCACGCCGTCCGAGGGCGCGCTAGGCAGGATGGGGTGCGGAGGACGCCCGGGCATGGTGAGGCGGAGGCCTGGTTTTAGAATCTGTGTCGGGAGGCAGAGCGGCTCGGGAGGGGCTCATTCGGCCGGGGAAGGGATGGTGTTTGTGCCTCTGATGGTTTCCATTGGCATAGCGGAGGGACACGGACTTGTTAGAAAGCGACACGGCAAAGCTATAAGTATACAGGTTAGAGATGATGTCTTCAGCAGCAGCAGCAGCAGCAGTCTCGTGGTTGACAGTTATCGTGCCAGAAGGACCGACTGGAGAGAAAAGGCGTAGGTTGGGGACGGGAGGCGGGCGGCGGAGGGAAGGTAACGCACAAAAGAAAGCAGAGACGCCTAGCGAGTGTGTAGTGGCGGGCAAGCCCGAGGTTGAAGAAGTAAGTACAAAGTACCTATTAGGATACCTGTGGGAAAAAGGGCAAACAAGGAAGGGTGGAATCGAATTGGCCAGCTGAATGGATCAATGGGGGGGAATGAGCGGATGGGTCGTTGGATCGCCGGATGTGAGGATGCGTGATGCAGGCAGGCCGTGATGCGTGATGCCACAGATGCGTGGGTGGTGGTGGTGGACAGTGGAGGTATCGGTAGATGAAACGAATGAATGACTAGAACGACGGGTGGCAGGTGGGTGCTAAGTTAGGCTGGAACTGCAGTGGTGTAGCAACAGAAGCCCAGCGGATCCGCGATGAGGCAAGATATGGCGGTGTTGTAGGGGAGCAAAAACACAGTACTGTAGGTATGACGCTGGACAGACACAAAGTGCCGCAGACTGCAGTGGAGCAGCAGCCAAGGGTTTCGCCAGCCGTTCAACCAAGGGCCCCGTCGGGTGTGATGCGATTCAATGGTCTGCCAAAAGGAGAGGTGTGGTTTATACAGCACGAGAGGCACAAGACGGAGGGACGACACAACAACAAACTTGGAAAAACAAGATGAGTTCACAATGGCGGCAAGACGGGGGACGGGGATGCTGCCAGCCAGCTTTTGCTGCCGAGTGCTCTCTCTCTCTCTCTGGCTGAATTTGCAACTCCACAGGCGCACAGGCACAGACACAGGACAGGCACTAAGTACCTACGCACTACGCCCAAGCTGAGAATGAGATCAATGCTTTCTTTCGTCTGTTCGTTGGTTCGTTGGTTCGTTCATTCATTCATTCAGTCAGTCATCCATCATTCACTCTTTGATTCAGCCCCCTCAGCGCTCACGGCGCGTCGAGCTAGGCATACTCGGTTTTTTCGCATTTCTTTTTGAATTGTCTCGGGCGGGCCAGCGACTGGAAACGGTCTGCTAACGCTGCTAAACAATGCTAACATTGCACACCAGACCAGCCGATACGCGCTCTCTACGCGCCAAGTAGCGGGTCGGCGCCCGGGTCAGCCCGCTAAGTTACCAAGAGCTAACGTCGCTCATGATCCTTGCCCGCCTCTCGACACGTCGTTGCAAGCATTCCCCTTCACGCAAAGAGGGGAAACCAGAGCTGAGAGCACATCATTTCGTAGCTAGTTATTAGTCCAGCTTCGTTTATTACCCATCTCGCTGCCTTCTCCGCATCCCCAGCCGACTGCTTGCCCAACATCCATCTCGTTTCCTGTCAACATCATCAATCATCATGTCCGTAACCGTAACGTGACCCCGAGTGCATACATACACTACCTAGTACATTACTACATGTACATATGCAATGTCCTCGCTACACGCGAGCGTCTCATTCGTGGATCGCCATTTCCCCTTCAGGGGCTGCTACTGCTAAGTTACAGGTCCCAGGAACAGTCATCATCATGTCCATGCACCTACCCTGCGTGCCTGCTTCTACACCCACCGCCCGTCCTATACACTTACACAACACTTACACAACTAATTGTGCTCCCTCATTTCTTTTCCACCGTCATCATTCACGAGGCCTCCAACCCTCATTCCCTCTTCACTGCCCAAATCAAATTACCCATTACATCACTCGCCCCTCGCGCATGACCACACTGTGACCCCCCGTCTTCGCGGAAGAGACCACGCCCTGGCTCCCTTCCAGCACCATGTTCCCAGCTGACTCGCTCGTTAAATTATCAACAACGTGAACCCGACACTCACGCACGCGAGAGCGAGCATGCACACCGGCCCACGAGTCCGGTCCCCCGTCCATTCAAACCACACTTTGGTTGTGATCCCCGCGAGCCGAATGGTGTAATTCCGACGTCCTGACTCCTGGTGCCCGGGGCAAGCCACGATCAGTTCCGCACTTCCGCCCTGTCTGTCAACTCCAACCTGGGAAAAGAAAAAAGCACGTCACAATCAAGCATTTTTTTTGCTTAGCGAGATCCGCTGCCATGGATGTTAGAAACTTCTTTGTGAACATCCAAGAAAAATACAAAAATCGTCTCTCCCCGTGTCCGAACCCACATTAGAACGGGTTTCGTTGGAGACTAATCTCTCCTACGTGATCTAGATGGGAAACTATCGTACTGGCCCCGATGGAGAGACATACCATCACAACGACTTCCCTGCTTCCTTATCACGCCGTTTGTTCCCTTTGCTTTTTTGTTGTTGGTCGTGTGCCCGCCGCCCCTGCCGCTACGGATGCGTCGTTTGGGAAATCCATGGCGCACGTTCGGCGTGGCCCCTGTCCTTTCATTTGGTCGTCAAATTGCGCCCCAAGACGAAAATCTTTCTGTGCTTCTGCTGCGTAGATCCCTAAGGAATGTTCAATGGACACTACGCATCAAAAAAGTGTCAGATGTGCAGACGAGGTCTTGAACCCTACCCATTCCGCTGGGAACCGCGGCGGCATAAGGTTACGCAACCACACTTCGAAGCTGCTCAGATAGGATGCTCGCATTCCAAAGTAACAAGAAAATAAACACCACCCCTCCCAATAACTATTATTAGAAAACCTTCTCATCTAGCATACTCAAACCGCCCTCCTCGCACCACCAACAGCCTTCTTGTTATCCGTCAATCTCTTCGACTTCAACGTCCCCCGTCTATTCTTCTTCCACGCCCGATTCACCCCACCCTGCTTTTCCCAAAACCAATTCTTGAACTCGCTCTCGGGAACCTCCGGATCCTCACTGGCCCCAGCCTCAGCCTCCTCCTCCTCCTCCTCCTCCTCCGCATCCTCCTTTTCCTCCGCCACTAAAGGAAGATGGCTTGAGGACGCGTTGGCCTTCGTATTGCTCTTGACCGCTTCTAGGTTGCCATCTTCATCACTTTCCTCTTCGTCTTCTTCCACCTCTTGGCTGCCATTGCGCCAGGGAAAAGAAAACCTGCGTCCCACGGCTGCTGTGTCGGGCGTCGGGGCTGCGCTGCGCAGCCCGCGCCATTCGAGATCGCGTTGCGTGTACGGGGTGACGGGTAAGTTGTCCGCATTGTCGACATCGACCTCCATGGAATCGTTATCAGCGTTGCCATTGAAAAAAGAAAATGATGTATTGATGGGCGCTAAACCCTTGTTTGGCGTCGAGGTCGCATCCGAGCCTAGAGATAAGGACGGTTTTGCGCGCTTGAAGATGGCTTCGAGGGGATGGACTTCTTTGGTTACCGGAGAGGAAGGTGTTAGCGATATCTCGGGTGTGTCGGCTTTGGATGCTGGTGCAGGTGAGGAAGCTATGTCGCTGGTCTCTTTCTTCGAACCCGGTTGAGAGTCGGAATCGGAATCGGAATCTTCGTCCTCCGAGGAAGAAGAGACCACGGATGACGCTTCATCTTCAGATCCAGATGATTCAACTGGTGAAGCAGCTCTCTTTACTAGATTCTCCTTCTGCTTCTGCGCCGAACGAGGTGCTGGTGAAGACTTGGGAGAGGGCGTCGCGGATTGTTGCTTCTCATCCGTAGATTTTGCTGGCGCGGTGTCAACCAGCTCCAATAACCTCCTGTTCCTTGCCTTTCCCGTCTCAGGCTCCACCACGTTCCCGTCCTCATCTACCCATCCTTGACCGTTAACGTACTCCACGGCCGGCTTCTTCTCAGTAGAAATTTTTGCTTGCTTGAGGAAACTCGGCTGCTTGGTGTTCTTTTCAAACTCGTGAACAACGACCTCCTTCTTGGACTTTGATTTCTTCTTTTCTTTCTTGTCTTTCTTCTTGTCCTTGGAAGAAACCTCAGCCGCGGCAGTGGGTGTGAGCTTTGCTTTGAATAACAACTCTGGCTCTTTGGTATATTTGGACTCCTTACGCGGCTTCTTTTCCTTGTCCTTGTCTTTGCTCTTCTTTTCTTTCTTTTCCTTCCTGTTCTTGGAAGGGGGCTCGGTCCAACCCCGTTTGACCTTCCTATCATCCTCCAATGTGATGCCTTCCAAAACACCGCGCTCTTTCTTCGCCTTTTTCGAGCGCTTCTTCGGCCTATCCTCGTCTACCTCAGCTGCCTCTTCACTAACTTTTCGCTTCTCGGGCTTCGCATCCTCTATCCGCACCTTCGAGCCCTTCAATGTAGAGCCATTCAGCTTCTTCTTCAACTTCTGCGCTTCCATGGCGGGGAGCTCAACGTAGCCGAAGCCTTTCTCTGGAAAAGTCTCGACTGTATGGTACGAGATGTTCCGCGCGAGCGGGAGTACGGATGGCGGCAGATAAATCTTCGATAGCGCCGGATTGAAAGGTGTTATGTGCAACCTAACAAGCTTGTTTTTGTCGTCGTCGGCGTCCTTGTCGTGAATAGCCGCCGGTGTCATGGGCATCGGGTCGTCGCAAAGAGCTTTGCCGAAGCTTCAGATACCCCGAATAAAACGCCCACGTCTCGTGAAAATAAATGTAGAAATTAATCCGCCAAGGTCAACGAAGCATTGCTTGAGCCTTGCGCGCAATGGGGACTGGTTCGCGCGGTACGGAGACGTCGGCGCGCAACGATGGAGAAGGATGGAGGGGAAAGAAACCGAAGGAAAAGTCTCGGCGGTTGCCCACGCGCGCTCCACACTCGGCGCGCCGGGTGATCCAAGCACTTGGTTTGCGGCGGCGGAGATGCGGCTCCATCGTCTGAACGTCAATGAATCTAGAGGCTGATCCAACAGCTGTTAACCCCCACACACCTACTTAGTCAATCATGAGGCAGCAGCAGACTTCTTGGGTCCTTTTCGTCTTCGCACTTCTTTCGCTGCTTTCTCTTTCGTCGGCAGCATGTAAGATCGCACAGCACCCGCACCCGCACCCGCGCGTGGATACATGTCTTTCCTTCACGCCGCAAGCTAACCTGCCTACAGCACCGACATCCTTCTGCAAATGCACTTGCTTCGGAAATAGCAGCATCGTCGCTCTCGATGCCCCCGTAGATCCGAATAAATCCCCGACGAAACTGCCCGACCTCCGCGAGCGCGCATCCAAGAAAACATGCAACGATTGCAACCGTCAATTCTGCCTCAGTTACCCCTTCTGCAAGGGGGAGGAAGAGGAGAATGTGGTTACAACGTGTTTTCGTACGTTGATTTGGAAACCTTTATACAGAGAGCTTTGAAGTTGACCGATTGTAGAAAGAGACTCCGCTAAAGATCAGGCGGTGGTGTGGATATTTATTCTAGCGACGGTTGGGTTGTTGAGCTATGCGGGCGTAAGACCATGGATTGATACATGGGCGGAGGTATGCTATATTCGTTTGAGACCTGTCGCAACAACTGACCCCGTTCCAGAGAGCTCGAAATCGAAGGACATATATACCCGTGTCTAACCAGGGTGGACAGTAAAAAGCATGTATAGTTTCTATCAAGTTCGAAAACGACTTCTCTGAATAGTTATGCAATGATTATAGAATGGACACAGATGCCAAAGATACCCCCAATCATCAACAATTGGCCCCACCAACTCCATGATGTGATACAGTAATAGCACAGCTTTGTACAAGGCAGGAGAGTGACTATGATACACAGGCCGCCGTGGCCCTCGTCACTCCTGTTCACTCCTTTTTAGATCCACCCCATGCCCAACCAAACCAACCTTTGGTAACCCCTTCCGTTGCCTTATTAGCGAATTGTGCGGCCTTCGCGGCTTGTTGGTCGAGCGGTCCGCCAACAGCAGTTCCAGAAGCGTTCGATCGAGCCTCCTGCACCGCCTGTGTGATACCCATGCCCTGGTTCGCAGCTTGCGCTTCCTTCAGTTTGAAATCGTCAACGGCAAGTTTCCTCTGCTGCTTCAATTCATCTTCTTCCTTCCAATCACCGTGCAACCACCATAGCAGTTTTGAGGGAGCTTTCCTCTCGGCCTTCTTCTGTTCCATCAAACGCTCTTCTTCCGCGATACCTTCGACGAGGGCAGTCTGCGCGGGTGTTGCAGTTCCTGCACGCACCGACTGTCGTGCATTTGCCAGAATCTTCGCTTGTTCCTTTTCCTGTTCTTCGAAAAAGATGGCTCGTTTCCGGCGATTGTAGACGACCATGTCTCCTATTGAGAATACCGCAAGCACACCGACGCAACCTATACAATTGAGTTTGTTAGAATGCCTGGGGAAGAATTGGTGTGCGTAGCCAGAAGGAATGGCGCTGCCGCTGGTGGTTCGTTCGTACCAGTTGTGAAGACAATGCCATACACAGCCGCTCTATGCGCCGCATCTGCAGCCATTCGTCCATATAAATACATGTAATCCCATCTTGTGACCTGTGCCATCTTCGCTCGGTTCGCCGCCTCTCTTAATCGTTTGACTTTCTGTTGTGGCGTTTCGTTCTTAGGTGCTGGGTCCGCGAACTGGAGCGTCGTTGCCCGGCCGCCAGGCTTTGTATGCGCCCATACGCCCGTCGCAGTGAAGCGTGTCGAGTCCCTTGGCGTCTTCGACATTTTGGAAATGGGGGGAAAGGAATTCGCGAAAGGGCGCTGATGATGCTTCGAGATGCCGAATTGAGGTGTCGTATGATTTGACAAAGTTAGGTCTCTGCGGAGCTTGCCGCTTGCTCGGCGCCGGGTTTACTTTGCTCCACTTTCATCACCTTCTTCAACCACCGACTATGCCCCTTCCACGTCGTTGCTGCTGATCAGTGAATGAATATTTCCGGAAATAGCACTGGAATTGAATTAAGCAAGAACCCAATTGTAATGGTCTACTTCACCCAATCTGCCTTTGTCTGATTGTCATTTCATAATGTTCCATCCACACTGGCACTGTTCACTCCAACAAACAGAGCATTGTTAGTTTCTGCGGACAATATTAACTACCACGACCCCTCACTTTCGTTAAATGTTAATTCAACTGCACCACCATTAATTGAGCAGCAACCATGGCAGGTGCTGATGGACAGAATCTCGATTTGGCCCAAATCCTAGCAACGCTCGCCAGTCTACCAAAACCGGAAGACGCCTCAAATCAAACCCAACATCAGCCCGACTCAACACAGCCCCAAACTGTACAGCAACAACAACAGTACACTTTGAATAATCTCCCCTATCCTAAACCGCAACGCAGCTTCAACGAGCGCGATCAGCAACGAGATCCAAGGCTGAGTGGCCGGACCGCCCCTCCTACACATCCACCACAGCACCGAACATCAACCCCAACCATCGAATCAGCTACTATCACAGAATGGAAGCATGGCCTTCGCTGTATCAACAAAATCGCAGCGCAGAACCCGAACTTCGTAGGCTTAGTGCAAAAGCTGATGAAGGATCAAGAGCGCAATGTCAAAGATTGGGGAGCCGGCCGTGAGCGTCTCATCAAAGAGCAAAAGTTAAAACGAGAGGGAGAGAAGACTCATCGAGCTGCTTTATCTTTGCCGGGCATTTTGAGCAACACAGCACCTCTTCGGACGCCAGAGCGCGAGAAGGAAGAGCTATCGCAGTACGACCAGAAGGTATATCGAGCTTGCCGCGCGATGGTAGACTCCCAATTCGCAAAGCTCAAAAACTTGGGGGTGCCATTCTTTTGCATCCGACCGGATTTGGTTCTGAGCGATGACGCCGGGGTACCCGATGAAAAAGCGGATGCCACTCAGGAAACGGTGAAGAAAATTACAAAGAAGGAATTGCTTGAGCTGCAACGCAAAATGCTGAACCACCTGATGGAGATGTATGGGGATTGATGAGATTTCTGTTCTGTTACTTCAGTGTTCTTGCAACGTATCTATGCAGAGTACACGAGGACTAGTGAGGTCTCCCCACCAGAAGTTATCAAGTACACACAGCACTGTGTGTGGCTAGCATTCGGCAGGACTTCCGGACTTATACATTAAATGGATTAGAGGCGACCTGTATGTCCCTTAGACTGGTTAAGAGGCGGTCATTCATAGCCGTGTAAATTGTGTTATGGCTCGTGACGTCATCACGTGAGTCTTAGCACAGGGCTACTCCTTCTGTATATAGCTCTCTCTCCTTCTTACACCAACCTGACACTTCACTTCATACTGTATATACTGAATACACTACTTTTGTCCTTAATTGGTTTTTCGGGCTGCGCCTATAGCAAACTGCTGGGGTATATATATATATATATATATATATATATATATATATATATATATCAAAACCACCTCGTTCCCTCCGAATATTGTCACATAGCATGCCAGAAGGCAAATCTCCAAACTTTCCGGTCCTTCCTACATGGAAAGCATCATCTATAACATCGACAGCTTTCCTGACCTCCTCATCAGCTAGTTCCCCGGTATAACACGTGCGTCCAACAGAAATCAACTTAGACGCATCCTTTTCACCACTTCGGCATGAATTGCGACGTACAGAAAAATTCCACAAATCCGAAAACCTAGCCCTTCGAACTGATTCATTCTTTATCATTTTATGTGACTAACTGTGACGTTCACACTCCCCTCTACCTTAAAAACAGACACTCAACGCCCTCCAGCGATGTTGCCAAGACCAGACTAGCGCGTCAATAACAACAGTCAATACTTAGACATACCACTGCAAAAACACTGCTACCTCGCCTTTAAATCACTCTCTTTACTTGAACCAATCGCTCCACTCGCACTGGTTTTATCTGCTAGACACACGCATTAAGGGAAGACAATCTACATTCAAAACCATACGACCTCTTTTCGACAAAGGTAAGCAAGCACATATGTTATGTTGTTTAGGTGTCTGCTTGAGGACTTGTCTTGTAAACTAGCTCTACATATGTCTTGAGCAAGAAAAGAAAGCCGGATTTAAAGAGTTTGGTGACTGCTCCGCAACACACAGAGCATACGTTCAGGATCTAGGCGGTAACTTTCGTCTTGCCACGAACCACTCACCAATGTTCTGACAGAATATTATACTAACAAGACCCCAGAAATTGCTTTTAGTGAACCGCTCGACATGCTCATCTTCAACCCCATCTTCTTGTTCGTTCCCTTCATCTGGCTGTTCGCCGCCAGTAAGTACCATCAAACTATCTATTCACCCTACTCCGCAACAACCAACAAACACTAACCCCACACACAGCAAGCACAGCATCCACCACCACCTCCCCCTCCAACACCGAAACCGCCACCTTAACCACGCCAGCACTCCCCACACTCCCAACCCCTCAAGAACCAACAACAACAGCAGCAGCCTATCCAGAACCACCAAAACTCTGCACTTATGACGCGAACATCCATGGAGTCCTCAAGCGCGTAGCTTACCTCTGCGATCCGGAGACCATGACGATGGCTTCTCAGGCCACCATATCGTTACATCATGGCCGCTTCTTCTACTCCGTCCGCGAAATCACTTCCGCTGCTGAAACTGTTAGTATCGTTTGTCGAGATTGAGTTGACCATTTGATCACTATTACATTGCGAACCTCACCCCTCGTTCACCTCCCCCTCTCGTACCCATCTAAACTCCAACCACTCTTCCCCTCCCCCTCCTCACCATCCACAACCATAACCAACCGCATCGAACGATAACAAACCCATCTCTACAGGCCCCCCAACAACCCTCCGTCTCAACCCCAAATACGGGAAGGCGAGAAGGAGATATGCAGGAGGAGGGAGGACGGAGAGGGGAAGACAGGCGGGATAAGCCGAATTGGGGGTCGGCGAGGATTTTGTGGCAGGGTGTGGGGTTTGAAGGGATGATTGTTGGAGGGAGGGTGGTGAATGAGGAGGAGATGGTTTAGGGGACGTTTTATGGGATTTTTTTGGGATCGTGAGGGCGGGATGGGGGGAGGGAGGGAGGGAGGTAGGGATGGTAGGGTGGGTATTTTTTAGGGGGAAGAAGTGGGAGCTTCTGATGAGTTGCATATTGCCTCATACAAAGTAGTATCAAGACACCGCCTTCCGTAGAATTTTAAGGCCTTCATCACCTACCGCATCACCCCTGCTTGACTTAAGCTAACTTTGTACCTGCGAATTTTAGTTTCGAGTTTTCTCCGAGTGAGAAGTGGAGTGAGTGCTCTGATGATCACTCTCCGGCAATTGTACTCTCGAATTGTATCCGTCTTTTGGATTTCAGGACTGGAAGGAAGGTACACCTATGTTGAATGTTTTATAAAAGGAACAAAGCGGAATGTTCTTCTATGGTCCCATATCCTTCATGGGTAGCGTACGTGTATGAAGCTGACTCCTTCAGAAAGGAGTGTCTTTCTAATATGCAATAAAACAAAACCCCCCATGCCATCCCCCCGGGCATTCCCTTCCCTTTGGCGATTCTTCCCTCCCTTCCCCAGGAAAGGGTACCATGCAATCAGCAAACCCAACCAACCCGGTAATGCCAAAAAAATAAACGGTTCTAGCCAACCTCTAGAACGTTCCCAATGCTTCATGCTATATAAAATCCCCACCATTGTCAATCCTTCTTCGGTACTTTTTCTTCCCAAGCATGCAAGGCGCAAAAAGGAAAAAAAAAACGAAATATCTCCTTAAACCGTAGATCGTAACAAACAATCTACTGCTTCTGCTCGGCCTCGCGGGACAGACGATCGTGCTCATCGATGTCGGTGGCCTCCCACGGGTAGCAGATCCACTCGTCGCCCACCGTGCGCGCAGCCTCGTACCTGCCCTGGACAATCTCCTCAGGAAGCTTTCCCTTCTTCTGCTTGTCCTTGTTGTGCAGCACGAAGATGCTGAAGGTTGTCTTCTCGCCTTCCCGGCCAGTCTTCTTCTGCGCCTCGATGACGTCCTTCTCGAGTTCGCGGACGGCGTACTCAAGGGTGGTGCGCGTGTCGTCGACTTCATCGACAATGAGGATGTTTTTGCCGATCAGGTTGGCCATTTCGAGAGAGGAGAGGTCGAGCCATTGTGTGCGTGTGACCTTTGTGCCGGGTTGTTCGACGGGATCCGTGCCGAGGGCTTCGTAAAGGGAGAGACCGATGGCTTGGATGGGGATGTTGGGCGAGCCGGGTTTCTTGAGGAAGGATCTGTTGCGCACGTTGTGTCAGTTACTTTTTTTTCGGGTTCTTTGGGTGCTTCTTGTTGGAGGAAAAATTGTATGCGACCGTGGTGATTTGTTTGTTTCATTCATGGGGCGGGCAAACGGTCGACTTACCGCAAGATGCGCGCTGGGACGTAACCTCCGCCGCCAATGGCTACCATTAGCTGGGGGTGGAATTCATTCAAGATGCGCTCCGCTGACTCTTGACACAGTTTGTGCACCTATTCACCCTAGTAAGCATAATGCTCTGCCGTTGATTATCCCCGACGCTGGGAACTGGGATGACGATCTAGAACACAGGATAAAAGGCGGCTCGCGGTACGGGAAACTCATGGGTATTCCGCAAAGTAAAACATCCAGCGTCCAAAAAAAGACCCTGCCTAGTATTCTATGCACAACTCGAAAGATCCGGTACCATAACCGTCCCCGGCCCATGTGGCAGACGTCATCTGGATAGCATAGGCCGGGAGTCGGTCTCGAGTGCATAACCAAAAAAAGAGCCGGAAATGTGCAGCCACACTCGTTTCAGAAATATGTGTCGAAAGAAAAAGTAGCAAAAAGCCCATGACACATGCAACCTACCTGGTTATATGTAACGTAGATCTTCTGAACCATGGTGGGTTAAATTCGGGAAGATATTCCGGAGCAGGGTATATCGGCTGACGAGTTTTGGAAATGTGTAGGCTGTGAGGAAGGGAAATCGGGGGAGGTTGAAGAGTAAAGTGAGGAAGGAAGGGAAAAAAAATCTTGGGCGGTCCCAAGAGGCAACGAGGTAATGTTTCGGAGGCGGCCGCGGCTACCAGCGTGCTTAGTAGCAAAAACCCCGCGCTTGGGCAGTTTGGGTTAGAGTTGGCGGGGTAGTATGGCCTGCAACACCTCAAGCTACATCAAGTACAAATGTTGACGTACATATGTATACAAAGTATACATGTACCCTATACAGGCAATTACATCAACAAACTGAACGAATATGATTAATCAAGCTTCGACATTCTTGGATATTCTTGATCTTCAACATGATTTTCGCTGGCATAAAGCTTACCCGGAACGCGCCGTCTTGCTTGAAAAGAACTCCGGTCCCTTCGCTAAAAATTACAAGGAAGGCCGAACAGATAGACCAGAATGTTGTGAAACCTGTCAGTGTCGCTTCAAGGGGAAAAAAAAACCCCCGTAGGTTTAAGGATTACATTTTTTTTATTTTTTAATTATTTTTTGTTTTGTATTTTTCTTTTTAATTTTTTTAGGGTGACATTTGTCGGAGGTGTCAGATCCAAACAAAAGGATTACCATTTGACATTTTTAAGTTTTCTCCCGCCTCTATAATGTGCCAATTTGTGTTCAATGTACCGAGGTTTTCTCGCTCTAGTTCAGAAATGGAGCACACGCAATCTGACATACTCATGCCATTGTGGCCCCGTGTTTGTGACAGTGTTTCCTTCCTGCACTCTTCCCCCTTCTTCGGTTTGTCCCCCTTCGGTATGCCCTCCTTCGGTTTGTCCTCCTTGGTTTTGCCCTGCTTGGTTTTGCCTTCTTCCATTTTCCTCTCCTTCTTTAACTTGAGAAACATTCGTCCACAGCACAGCAAACTGATCGTTGACGAGAAAATTTACATTCCTAGCTTCCCTTCCAGTACGATCTACTATCACTGGCTTGGTCTCGTCTAGAAAATTAATTTCTCTCGGGAATGGAGTAAACCCTGAACGTACAAGCGAAAGCAGGACGTGCTCTCCAGGGTCGGATCCTTCTGGCCTGAATACGTTTCGTTGGAACTGCCAAATGTAACATGTATCATTGAACCATGACACCTCTGGTATGCGGTGTCCTTCCCAATCGATAAGTGCAGGTGCATATTCTGGTGGTACGTGGGCAAAGTTTCGACGTTTCTCATCGAAGACAAGAGTAGTCCTTTGAGAGATAGATCTAAACGTCTCCACCACGAGTGCATACTGACCCTTTCGGTTGGTCGGCTCTAACGACTGCAATGTGATATGGCGACGCTCGTAATACATTTGGAACGCGCCGTGCTCCAAGAGATGGCCGTCAAGAGTGAAAATGCCAAAATATACAGAACTGCCCCCTGGAAAATTCCGTGCGCTATGACATGCTTCACAAGCGCTAGAACCACATGCGTTGCTGGTGAAGAAAACCATTGTATTGGTTTCTGTGTTCAGATGAAGCAACACCGACGGAGAAGCGCAGCTTTCGAGGTCAACAATGCCATCGACAAAATTCAAGAAAATTAGTCACTTACCCATTCATCCAATAGTTGAAGGGAGGTTGATCCCGTCCTATATCCACTGAACTACTTTTGTTGTGTAAACCCACGCCCGCGAAATACAGATGGAGCTTCGACGGCAATATAGCGCCATATGCGATAGTGTTGCCATGACCAGCCATAATCGTCATTTGTTGCGTGGGAAGTTTGATACTCCTCATGCGTGAACCGTTGCGGGAATGATAGTAGGAAGTGCCAGACATAGTAACAAATACCACAAACTCCTTGAGAGCCACGAACTTGTAAATCTTTTCCCTTGCGGGGCTATGCGCATGCCATGATCCACCGTCTCGCAGATTCCAAGATACGATGGCTCGTTCAGACTTGTCCAACCCTACCAGGACATCTTCCATGAGAACAGGCCGTCTCCCGGGAGACTCGTGGTTATAGACGAACACCTGATTTTTTCCCTCATCAAGGATCCTGACATTGCGTGGGATTCCGCAACGGAAGCGATGAATGTTTTGTGCTTTGCACAGAAAATCGTCATAGTTTTCACAGTGAGTAGGTTTACCTTCTAAAGGGTGCATGGTAGGGCGCAAAATAACGGGACTTTGCAGCACAGTTTGCCAGCGTTTAGAAACCTCGAGCTCGTTAGTTCCTGGTGGTTTGGACGCGTCTCATCCAAATGCAGGGGTAAACAAACAAGTTGCAAACGAAACGGAAGGGTTATGTCATCATCGAGGTAGGAGAAGATTTGGGCTACTATTTCCAGGGGAAGACTTCCGATGATATCATGGTGAAAAACGCGAGTGGCTGCGAGGTCGCGAGCAGCGCGCCATTCGTGAGGTGAGAGTTCAGCGAAGAGAGCTTGGAGAGCTTGCTGACGCGAGTCGGTGGTTTGAAGAGCCCTGAATGCACGAATCAAGTCTGTGGACATTGCGGAGGATATTGGAGGGTTGGTTGGTAGGTGTCTCAAGGAAATTACGATGGGCTACCACTGAGTAGCACTATAGGCACCAGAGGGTGGACGTTGTTTGTAGGTTATGGATTGGGTTACTCACTATCAATGGCGTGAACTCGGCGCACGGAGCAGCATGTGGCCACGCCACCGACGCCCGACAGGCTGGACAGTGGACAGATCGATTGGGGACCCACTTGCCATTGCTGTAAGAGTGTAAGTCGTGTACCGCAGCTAAATAGTGTAGTGTAGCGTATTTTGTCATACTGTGCCTGTGTCATATTTTTGCGAGCATAAGTAGCTGGATGTATGCGGAACCTGGCACAGCACCAGAGACGGTTGGAGTTTGACACATTCCAATTCATGGATCCGCGCTGTGTAGAAGACAGCAGGGCAAAACATCGGGTGCATAGGTACATACTTGTGCTGATGGATTGTCCCTACCTACCTAGACTTATGCAAACATTGCCTATAGTTAACTAGGTTGGTTATAGTACAAGTAGGGAATTACTTATGTATGTAGGTATGTACTGTACTAATCTCAACGATGTGGCTTCTGTACATGGACAGGCAAAAAACGCAACTGTGCATGCCTCATTAAGTAGACGGTTGTTGTCCAAGGTCGATGATGGCCCATACCTATGTAGCAGTCGTGAAAATGCCATGTACAAGTGAGAAGTGACGGGACGGGTACCTCCAGTGTGCCTGGCAGCACAAGGGACGGACCTGCAGAAAGTGATGGGAAATGAGCATCAGGCTTCAAGTTCACATTTTTCAATTTCTGATGCCACTAATCAAGGACCAGTATAGTGAACAAGTAGAGTAAGACGGTCGGGTGTGCGCCCTGTGCCTGTCGTTGGTTGGCGGCGCGTCTTCCGGAAACTTGCTAGAGGCCTCGCCAGCCAGACTGGGAAGTGGGGAGGTCGGGGTGGGGAGTCCAAGTGGGCCACCTGCGACGATTGCGCAAACCGTTGAGCATAAGAATTGGTTAGATTTGTCTAGTTTGGTGCTGGGTTGTGGCGGCTGCGCTGCAAGCTTCTCTTCGCCTTCTGGTTCGTTTTTGGGGCGGGACACGTTTGGGTCAGCAGCTTTTGGCTCCAGATGTTCTTACTTGACCATCTCTGTGCGCCACGAGGGTGATATGAATTGATGAATCAGATCCCTAACATGAAAAGCAGAATGTGTTACACGCGGGCCCAAACTTGTTCCGCCAAGGCGTGCAATCCCAAGTTACACTAACTAGTCTAACCCAAGTACCTACTGTACCTAGGTACTTTGCGCATACCTGATTGATTGATGGATGGATGGATCATCGACGGGTGCTTTCTTCACTTGAACTGCACCGAGACCGAGCCCTCATCTTCTCGCTGGATTCTTCTCCCGACTAATAACCTTGTGCACACATATGTATCTTGTCTTGCGTCGGCATATGTGCTTGCTTGTCTGCACGCTGTGATTTTACCAGCCGCGACAGGACCCTTGCGCTTATCCGTCTTTTCATTTATTCCGTCTATTCCATTCCCTCCCCCATCGTCGTCGCCCATCTAACGTTGACTCCCTATCGCATTGTCTCGGAGACGTACAGTACTCTACTGTAGGAACCGGTACCGGTACCGGTACTGCACACTGCACTGCGCTGCGCTGCGCTGCGCTGCACTGCACGACACTACCTACCTACTCGTTTTTCGGGTCCTTTTTTCCCCTTCCTCCTTCCCTCTTCTTCTTCTTCTTCTTCCTCCTTTCTTCTTTTCCTTAGTACCTACCGTACCTAGGCTAGGTGCCTACATAGCTTCCTACAAAAGCCCGGCATATTCCCATGATTCCTGCGATTCGCATTGTTGAGCTCCTTCCCCGTTTCCTCGACGTTGCAACCCGGCAGCTTCCTTTTCCGACAAAGAAGCAGCTTGGGCCTACTGCCGGCTGCTTCCTTCCCACTGGCTCCCACATCCCTTCCCTTCTGGAACATCAGTCCGCTACCCTGCCCCCCTTAGCAGTTAACCTTCAGCACCCAAGAGTCTAACGTCCGCCCGCCCACTCAACGTCCACCCTTCTCTCCCTAACGAATTTTATATCGCCGTCACCCTCTTAAACCGCACCTTGCCTGGACCTGACCTGCCCTGCCCTACCCTGCCTCGCCCGTCGACGCGACACCTTCTCTCTCCCAACCTTGAACCATCGTGGCCGCGACCCTGCGCTATTCAGCTAGCTCTGTCTAGTAGCCACCACTACCCGCTGCTCACGTAAAGACTCCCATCCGACTCCAGTCCACCCCGAATGCTCGCCGCTGCTTCGCTCTTGAGTGCGCCCACTGCTATGCTCCACATGTTTGCCGCCTCCACGCCGTCATCATAACAATCTCGCCCCATCTAAACACTCTAATCCCTCTTCCTGGCCCATCCTTCGTCACTGTTGCCGACTGCCACCCACCGCCCGGAGTGGGGTATAGTGCCATCGTAGCTGTCGCTCGACAACCTCCTGCGCATTCCCTCTGCCCTCTTCACACTTGCCTACCACCCTCCCAGTGGACATGGCCTCAGTCGCCGAAGCCCGTCGTAGTCCCTTCTCCGCCGATCCCCACCACCAAGGGCTTCACAAGTCCATACCCATTCTACCCTCGTCCAGCTCCTCCACCCTGACGCCGCCCCGAGACCCAATGGACATATCTCACCCCACACTTGCCGTCATGGGCCCGCCTGTTCTGAACAGCCCTGCCGCTGACCACAATGGCGTAAATAATGAGCAATCTGGGAACGGCGAAACGGAGAACAGGGGTGGAAACAGCAATGGCGCTTCTGCGTCTGCTGCGCCTGTCGGTGCTGCCGCGGCTGCTCAGCAGCCCAAGGTAGTCCAGACGGCCTTTATTCATAAACTGTACAAGTGGGTGGATTGGAATAACGCAATATTGAATGCAGTGGCTAATGCGATAACAGCATGCTGGAAGACCGGTCCATACAGCATCTTATTTCGTGGTCGAGCACCAACGAAAGTTTTGTCATGTCCCCTTCAACCGACTTCTCCAAAGTGCTGTCGTACGTAGATCAGGAGCTATGGCCCTTTTTTTAATCTATCTAACCGCGCTTCTAGCTCCTACTTTAAACACACCAACATCTCATCATTCGTCCGTCAACTGAACATGTATGGGTTTCACAAGGGTAGGACGGAATCTCTGCAGCTTTTCTGTTTTCGCGACGCCTTGCGCTGACATTTTTCAAGTGAGCGATGTTTTTCACACGGGATCACCCGACTCGCCCTTGTGGGAATTCAAGCATGGCACCAATAGCTTCAAGCGCGGTGATCTTGTGGGATTGCGAGAGATCAAGCGTCGGGCTTCTAGGCATGCTCTCATCCATCGAGATTCCTTTTCGACGCCCAAGGTTCCAACCGGTCCACCCGCTGGAACACCTGTAGAGCCGATGCCTGACCCAGTCGAATCACGACTCAACGCCTTGGAGCACAGCTTGTATGATATGCATACTCGCGTGCAGCGGTCCGAAGACGGATGCGCCTATCTTAACCAGAAGAACATGCTCCTCATGGAGGGCATAACCCGATGCCACCAGGTCCGTCGATTCGTGGAGTTTTGTCCTGGCCTTCGCTAACAGACAACACAGTGGAATCACGAGCTCGCAAATTATATCCTGACCCTGGTCCCAGACCCCGAAACGCAGATCCACAAGGATGGTCAGTACTTTTGCCTATACTTTATTCAAACAGCGAACTCACCACCTGTCCAGTTTCCGCCATGCAACGGGATATTGCGCGGCAGACCGAGATGCTGCGCGGAATCGACTCTTCTGAGGAGCCCGTTTCCGCCCGGCAACCCTTCTTCATGCAAGTGGACAGCGCAAACCAAGCCCCGCTTTCTCCGCGACAAATGCCACAAGACAACATTTCCGAATCGCGGCGAGGATCCTTAGCAGGTGTGCTCCCGCGCCAAGGTCAATTTAAACCTCCGGTTCCGGCTCATATTGCTATTTCTCCACGACGGTACGGCTCAATAGGTGCGGGTAATTACTCACCATCTTCAGCCAGGACCCCAGTGAGCCACCAGCCACCCCCACCACCTCCTCCCCCTACTATCCAACATCCCGGTGGAACACTAGGTAGCAATTTAGGACCCAGTGCATCCTCCCCGCCCTATAACCTCTATAGGCGACATACCTCGGCAGATATCCGCACGCACGGCTGGCAACCACAACCACCCGCACACTCCCCCTATGCTTCTGGCCAAAATTCAACTCAATGGCCTTCTTCACCCCATCGGCCACCTATCGGAGGCGGTGATCAACAGCTCCGTGATGCTTTGGAATCCTACCAGCTTCCCCGCGGTCCTCATCACCAGTCGTCTCGGCAAAGCACTCCACCGTTGACAAGTGATACTACCCCTTCCAATCTGAGCGCAGAGAGCAGCTGGTCTCTTCCCGGGGCTCGGTATCCATTCAAGGGTATTGACACACCTGGCCCGCCTACGCGCCGCTCCAGCATGGCCTCCAATGTACATTCGCTTCTCAACCCCGCCGACACGCAAGAGCGGGCAGACGAAGATGATCCAGACGATGCGCGCAAACGGAAGCGAATGCTTTGAAAAGAGCCGCTAGCCTGGTTCGACAACATATATTAATTATGTATTTGTACTCATTGATACAACTGAGGGTTTCCTCGCGGCACATGGACGCAACACCACAACTGCGATCTCGCCATCTCGCCATCCGACTAACGCCATCCGTCACATGGCCCTTCCTTTATCTCTGCTTTTCATTTATCTGGCATGCGGCTGGGCCTTTCTTCCATATGCCGGAAGATACCTGACCGCCACTTTACTGATTCTATAAACAACAAAAAAGTCTTGTCACATCACATCACATGGACAGAAGTACCTCGGTGTCACGCGCTTTTATGCATTTCCCGGTAGCTATCTGTCGTTGCATATCTCGTTTCTTCTTTGATGATCTAATTTTGCTATGTGTGGGGGAGTTATCTGTGCTCTCTGACTACATACCACTTTCCTTTTTTGGTTTGGCATTTTTTTTCTTTTTCTTTTTCTTTTGCTTTTCCCTTTTCTTTGATATTGCTGTTACGAACCCGAGTTAATGCTGAGGCCTCTATTGATATGTGACTTTCTTTTGTGGTTTGTCTATCGTATCGTACCGTATCGTTTTAATGTCAAATTTTACCGTTGGCGGCGTACGCGCTCGCTTTTGGCGCTGCTTTTTTGGATGGGTGGGGGGAGGAAGATTTTAGGTGGATGGATGATTGGAGGGATGGCTCTTGTTAGGACGGGGGGGTTTTTTTCGTCTGTCGTTTTCCAAAACGAATGGTTGGTTGAGTGCGCTGTCTTTTTTTTGACTTTTTCTGTTTTTGTTTTGTTTTTTGTAGCGTGCGCATTTGCGGTACACGTATGTTTTTGTATGTCTCTCTGTCTCTCTCTATATCTCTTTATCTCTCTTACCTCTCTTACCTCTCTCTCTCTCTCTCTCTCCATTTTGAAATAATGATTGATGTTTGTCGCAACGGGATTCTTTCTTTCATCTTGTTGTCGATGGTAGGGGGAAAGGGGAAAGGGGGTGGAAGAAAGATTTCCTCTCTCTCTCTGTCTTTTTTTTTCTCCGTGTCTTAAGTATATCCCCCCCTCTCAACGTCATGTTGGTGTTGGAGTGATGGGTCTTTGTTTGTGTTTTTTTGCATCATTGGAAAGGAGATATTCAAAAAAGCTTGATTTTGATTTTGATTTTTGTTTTTTTTTGCTTTGTCGTTTTTGATTGTAATTTTTGGTTCGTTTTTTGTCGTCGCTTTCTTGAGAGAGAAAAAGGTTTGACACACGCACACGCACACGCAACGCGTTACGCTAATAGTTTACTATGCTATGCTTAGGGCTATGACGAACTATGTATGTAGTTAACTAGTTAGTTTTACTTTTGGGATTGGATGTATATGCTATTGATGTTTTATGTTTGTGGATTTTGTGATTAGTTTACAAACTCTTTTTTTTTCCCTTGCTTCTTTTCTGTTGGTTTGCTTTGCTTGAATCGCTTGATGATTAGGTTTGAGGTGTTTGTTTGTTATGGGGGGGATGTGATTGTAGAAGGCGTGTTATCGATGTTGGGTAAGAGGATGTGATGGGATGTGATGAGAGGGTGAGGGAGATAGGTGGCGGTTTGGGAATTGGGGGATGGGATGGGGAGGAAGAATCATGTGCATGGAGCATGACGTCTTGTGTGTGTGGGCATTTAAATTTAGAAGAAGGTATGTAATGATAATGTGATGGATGGATGGGGAGTTTGCGTATGGAATATATCTACAACTTTGAACGTTGCACTTGAAGAAGCATGACTCTGTACTCGATCGAGGATGAAAGATATCAACATCACACATCACAAATCACACATCACATCAAAAAGGGCACAACATAGCGGCGACCAGTTTTATACTCAACTACTTTGTGATACATCGCCGCTAAACTCTCCGTTTTTCCAACCTCAAGCGATCTCAGCGAATCAAATCTTTTGTTTCCTTTCTTCCCTTTCTCTCGAGAGAGAAATAGAAAGAAAAATAAGTCCCCTTTGTGTCTTATCGACCGTTTCTGAAAACACTTAGTTTCCTCAGCTCGACATTCCGTTCGATGAAAAAGGGGGGAAGGAGAGAGAGGAGAATCATTATGGGCAAGAAACAACACTCCGCGGGAGTATGTGTTTAATCCTAGATCCGCACCCTCCCTCACGTCCCTTCCCGTTCGTCTGAAGCGGGAACGCGAGGAATTGAGGACTCCGTGGGTTTTCTTACTCGGGTTCCGGGTAGGGGGACTTGAAAGAGAGAGAAGACAACCATATCAGATAAAAAATTCCATCGTCTCTCCACAAGTTCACAATTTCTTTCCTCAAAAAAGAGTGTGAAAGTAGGAAGTAGGGTAAAATACTACAACAACAGACGTTTTCTCATTTTTCCCCTTCCACGCAACACTTTCAGAACAAAGGAAACGCAGTTTCTGCATTGGTCTGCCATGTACTCTCTCCAAAAGAGGAGAGGGGAGGAGGGGGGTTTTCGTTTGGAAAACAAGGGGGAAATGTGAAGGGGGGGAGGGAGAGGCGGGAGAGGAATTAAGGGGTAAGCAAACAAACAAACTACGGCACGGGGAGGAGGAGGGAGAGGAATCAGAGAGAACAATGGAGGTGAGGGAATAAGTAGAGATGAGTAGCAACCAGAGTGAAACAACCGATGTGTGTTTGTGCCGAAATGAACACCAGTCTCATAGGCACGCCGTGTGAAAACGCCGAGAGATAGAACTTGTCAAAGGTAGGTCAAAAAAACAATCATTAGTGCGGGGAGAGGAGTCAATCCGGTGTCCTTTGGGAATTGCTTTTTTTTGTGGAGTTTTCTTTTTTTTCTGGTCCGTGTGTGCGCGAGGGTCAATTTGAGGGGCGCGCGAGAGTAGAGATACAGGGTGACCGTGTGTTTGAGTGTGAGTTTGCGTGTTCAAAGACGAGTTGAACGTGGTGCGTAACTTTTAGATGGTCTTGGGGGTGCGCGCGTTGCTGTGGAGAGTTGGTATCAGCCCAGCGAACCTTGATAGGGAATCGAGTGACGGGCTGAACGGATTGATATAAAAGAGCATTGGGAACGAGAAAGATGGACAAATCACACGAGGATACGTCACACGGCGAAAAAGAGAGCTCACCTTGCATCCACAATATCATCGACATGGTTACACATGGCCACGAACAAGTCAAAGAACAATTTCCCCCCAAGCTCCATCTCCATCTGCATGGTTCCGCTACGCTTGAAGGTTTTGCGGCTACGGATGATTAGTGCGAGGTAGTGAGCGCGCAACCTCGAGTCACTGTCCGGTGTGTTCTCGTACGCATAGCGCGCACTGCGCAGAATGGTGCCGACCTCGATCCCGCTCTGCAGGCCCTGCTTGCGCAGAGAGAGCTTCTTGAGCTCTTCGAGGCCGTACCGCTCTGCAGCGCAGTAGACAGCTGTGTCGCGGAGAATGATGTCGTTGACACCGGAGTGGAAAAGGGTAGGCTCGACGGCGGCTACGCGGTCGCCTTTGTTTGGGTCCGGGCTGCTCACTGCGCCCTCGAGCATCCAGGTCTGGCGGCGCTTGTCGTGGACCAAGCGCGGGTAGTAGTCACCCTTGTAAAGATACTCCAGGATGCAGGAGAAAACTTCGGGCTCCTCCGTCGGCAAGTCAATGCGTCGGGTGGTGGATTCGAAGAACTGGCCCCGCAATACTTGGGCGAAGTAAGGCGAGTGGGAAAGGACGTCTTCGTGTGCAGCGAACAGTCGCTGGTCGTTGCCAACGACGATAGTCACGATGGCCGAGGTCAAGCTCGGGGAGACGGGCTCCATCATCGGACTGTCCATGCGCACAGATTCCATCTTGTCGAGCATCTGCTTTTGCTTGTGGGATGAGGGCTCGCGGAACGACCTCTTCTGCTGTTTTGTTATCTTGCCCGAACGGTCCTTTGAGCTGGCAAAAGAGCGTTTTCCGAACATGGTGGGCGAAGAGGAGGAGCAGTTCAACGAGTGACGGAGCGAGCGACAGAGGGACTGGTAAAGAGTGGACAGGTTAGTTTGACGCGTGGTGCTGGCGGGAGAGCTCGGGAAGCTCCTGGACTATTTTTGCGACTTTGCGAGAGAAAGTGCAGAGAAATGGACCAAGGAGCTTTGTGTGTTGTATCTTCAGTTCACGAGGAATGAAGATAAGCACACGCTAGTTGTCGGGCTCTGGGGGATTGTCGAGAGGGCGTACGGGCGGTAAATGTGGGGGCAGGGCATCCTTTTATAGAGGGCAAGCGCCAAGTCACGACATGGCGTCGTGCGCTGTGCAGCCTGGCTACTGCTCCCTCGCTTGGGATTATCATGGGGCTTATGGGGGCCGTGCCCGGGCAGTGCTCGCATGCCCTGTTTATCATTTGTGCAGCATGGAAACGCCATTCGTCAATGGCTGGAACAAGCTCTGCCCAAGACGCCACGCCATGCCTTTTGCCTTTCTGCTCGTCCTGCTTGATATCATTTGGCAGACCTTGAAGCGAGCTGGCCAGGCACGACGTCTGATGTACAGTACAGTATGAAGCTGGATAACCAAGTTACAGAGAAGCGACAACGCATTGACTGATGTCATTTTTCTCAAGTGCCAACATTCAGAGGATACGATGGATTATTAAGATTGTACCGAATACCTATGGCTACATGTATCTGGCTCCAGTAACGAGGTATTGAATCCACACTGACCAAATGGTCATGTCGCACCAAAAAAGACGTGTACATACGTGTATTGTGGCTGCTTGTTCTTCGTGGTTATCGGATGAGGGATAGTAATGTTACCTTAAGTTACCACATAACTTTGAGTAAACAAACAAAGCATACATACAAACTCGGGGATATCTTTTTCTAGCGCAGGGTGGTTGAATATTTTAGGCTGCCACGCCGCTGATTGGCTGCGACTCTGACATTTACTCGACTAAGGCGCGTACTAGGCCGCAACTTTGCTCTTCGTCATCTTCCCCACCAACAACCCACCTCTTACTTACTTCATTTAACCTCTCTCACCTTTTCTTTCCACTCAACAACCGCGCCACACGCCCAACTCGAGACTTTTGCATTCATTTAACGGCCTCCGTTCACTTCAAAGTCACATCGTTTAAGCCCTTCACCATACAAATATCTGCCTCACCCTTCTGCGCCCAGCAGAACAACCCCACCAGCCACTAGTAACCTTACATCTGATACCGCCAACATGAGTACCGGTGCAAAGAAGAGGATCATGAAGGTCAGCCCTTCCCAAATCCCTTCTACCAGAATATCGACTGACGTATATACAGGAGTATGGCGAGTGCCTCGCAGACACCCCTACGGGCATGAAGATCAACTTTGACGAGCAGAACATGACCAAGTGGGAAGTTCTTCTCGATGGGCCAGAGCAATCAGTCTATGCTGTATGTACCTTTTCCCTCCGTCTTCTCTCTTTGCTTCTCCTTTTTCCTTGTTGATTTGGACTAACACAGCTTTCCTCTTCTAGGGCGGTCACTTCAAGCTCGAAATCAACTTCCCCAACGAATACCCCTTCAAGCCCCCCGTTGTCTCCTTCAAGACAAAGATCTACCACCCCAACGTTTCCAACGATGACAAGGGCTCCATGTGCCTTGGCCTCCTCCGCCCAGACCAATGGAAGCCGCCAAACAAGGTCGTTACTGTACTCAGTCTGATCCAGTCCCTCCTCATTGAACCAAACATCGATGACGCCATCGAGCCCAGCATCGCAAACGAGTACAAGGAAAACCGCAAAGAGTTCGAGAAGAACGTCAAGGATTGGGTGAAGCGATACGCAAAATAGAGGGGAACCTTGGTTTTGTTGGGACATGCGGTTGGCGAAGTAGCGCACGTGGCGAGCACGTGGGCTAGCGCCATGAGCCTGAGGAGATGGTTGTCTTTTACCAGCATTGTGGGCGTTCAACGGTTTTAAACTATGACTAATTAAGAGGGTATTGTTATGAAATTTAGGCCCGACCAATATGAATATATACCTAGGCCATTGTATACGTGCTAGCGATGCAACTGCCAATGGGAAGGTGCATGTCCAGAGTGTCACCGCAGCACTGACAGAGCATATGTAGGGAACTTGAAAGAAAATATGAAACATTCACAGCACTATCTATGCCCAGCACTAATGACGAATTGTTATATTGGATACCTTGTCAATATGTACGCGTTTAAAAAATGTAACATCACTCCACTGCAAGAACCAACTCCTCGCATTTAGCCACACCCTTAAAAAGCATCCTCTCATTGAATCAAACACAAATCAAACACAAATCAAAACAACCATCCATCCCTCCCCTCCCCTCCCCTCCCCTCCCCTCCATCACTTCAACGCCAAAATCCGCTCCGCCGCACGCTCCGCAACAGCCACAATCGCCGCCGAAGGATTCCCCGTCGTAATCCCCGGGAAAATCGACGCATCCACCACAAACAAATTCTCAGTGCCGTAGACCTTGGTATTGAGGTCGACCACAGCGTTACCACCCGGTTCGCGGCCGTCCTTGGTGCCTATTGTGCAGGAGCCGACCCAGTGGTTCGAGTTGCGGGAGGAGAGGGCTGCTGGGATCTGTGTGATAAAATAGTTAGTTTAGGGTGGGTGGGTGGGCAGGGAAAGACAGATTAGATAGAATTATATGGAGGCATGGTAAGCAAGTAAAACAAAAGGAGGCACATACACTATCCACAAAAGCCGTCGTATTCTGCTCCTTGGTGGGCGTGACCCACGTGAGATTCGCGACGCCGTTGAGGACGCCGCGCATGTGCTCGATGCCCTGGACGACGGCTTCTTTGTCCGTCGCGTTGCGCAGGTACGGCGCCGTGATAACGCGCGTGTTGAGCGTCGGCGTGATGTCTAGCCGGCCCCGCGAGATGGTGCCCGTGCCCAGGTATTGCGTTATTGTCATGGATGCTTGGAGCAAGGTTAGTGTGTGTTTTGTGTTTGGCAGGGAGGAAGAGGGGGAAAGGGGAAAGGGGAAAGGGTGAATGTACTATTTGTTCGGCCTTCGATCCGGGCTTGCCATTGGATCGAGCGGGTTATACCGTCTGAAGGGGTTACTTGGGTCCATATCTGGTGGGTGATGGTGTTAGTCTGGGGACTTGGGTGGGGGGTTTTTTTTATTTAGGGGGGGGGGGGGGTTCTACTTACGATGGGACCGAGATTGGGAGCCACGGTCGTTAGCATGCCGGTGCGGTTCGCTATATTGAAGAAGGCGTTAGTTGACATTTTGTTATTTAGAAGTTTGAAGTTTGAGGATGGATCTGGGGAGAGGGGGGAAAGTTTTACCTAGGTAAGCATCGACGTCGGATTGGATGGGGGTGTCGTAGGCCGCGTAAAAGTCGTAGAAACGGATATCCGGGTGAGCGACTTGGATGTCGGTCTGTAAGGTTGTTTAGCAGTCTTGTATATTGTGTGGGTGAGTATGATAAATAAGGATACGTACTCCCACGTGATCATTCAGATTGTACCCAACTGGAAGGTTGATCCATTGGTCTTGTGAGATCATAGTAGCACCGTCGAGCGCAGAGTTCTTGACTACATTCAATTGATCGGTTCGACCGATACCACCTTTTGGAAAATTAGCAAGAACATGGTTTCGGTAGATTTGACGCCACTCACTTCTGAAAAGGACCTTTGCCGTGCCCATAGTACCCGCAGACACAATCACACGGCCAGTTCCGGGCGTAACATTGACAGTCCCGTTATGACCAGCGCCATTCCTGCAGTCCAGTTGAACACCCGTGATGCGCCCTCCGGTTCTCACGACTCTCCTCGCCATGGTGTTGGTCCACAGAGTAAACTTGGGACGCGCAGCTGCGGTCTCAAGATACGTGCGCAGCGGGCCGTGTCTCTCTGCGTGTTGAATGAAGAAGGTAGAATGGCCATACGTCATGTTCTTCTCCTCAGATTGTACATTGGGCGTGACCTGTTTGAAGCCAGCTGCATTGAGGCCTTCGCTGATTCTTTCGAAGCCCTGCTGGTTGTAGCGTATCCCATCCTGAGAAGGGGTGTCTGTCTACGATATAGGATCAGTGGCTGTGTATGTTATGATGATATGTGTAGTACATACTCCTGGGATTCTTCCGAAGACTTTCTCTACTGGACCTTTCATATCCGTACTTTTCCACCCTTCCGGGAAATTTACGTCCCAGTCTCTGCTTGGGGGCTTCCACCACAGGGCCGAGTTGACTGCAACACCTCCGCCCAGAACACTAGGACATACGATTAGCTCCATCTCCATCAAGTCAGAATCAAAAGATGAGCTCACCATCCTGCCATAACACCAGTATCCTCACAAGCAACTCCATTCGAATCCCTCCATATTTGGTTAAACAAGCCCGGGACGTCAAATCGCGTCAAATTCGTGCCTTGCAACCACGCAGGCTTCATAGTCCCATTCCATCTCCCACTCGATGGCGGTCCCTTTTCGAGTAGAAGCACCGAGTGTCCTGCTTCGCTCAGGCGATCGGCAACGGGAATACCGCCAGCGCCAGATCCGATGACGATATAGTCGTATGTTTTATCGGGAACTGCGGTACACTGGCAAGTGACGGACTGAAACAGCGAAGCCGCTGCTGCTGCGACTAAAATAATGATTCTTGCCATGATGCCTGGTGGTTAATCGCTGCTTGCAAAAGAAGGATTCCTGTTTCCCTTTCTTCAATCGTCGCTACGCTTGCCAAATAAACGATCCAGCAAGGAAAACTTGTAAAAAAGGATAATACAAGGAATCAAAGAATAAGACGACGTGGCGTGCCACATCATTATAAAACCACACATCGATTCCAAGCCACCTCCAGCAATTCCACTACAGAGAGATATAGGAGTGTATGTGGGGTCGAGTAATAGTACCGGAGCCACGGATGTGACGCAGCAGCAAGTTCCTTGCGAAGTATATATTGCTCTGCCTGCATGTTTCGGCGATACACAACAAGAAATGGAAAATGGACAGGGGCTGTTGAATATATTATACGAGGCGATGATGCACCCCGGATTCCAAATAGCGCGCACGGTACAGTATAATTAGCCACGAGGGCCTGTTCGGTCGGTTGGTGGGTCCCAAGTGCCGAAATTGCATGTGGTTTGTGATTGGACTGCATCCTCGTGTGATCTTCTTGCTCGTCTTGAGAAGGTGTGTAAGTTAGTTATGGAGATGTTTGGAGGTGAGGTGAGTTGCAATTAGCCAGCGGGCCGACTATACAAGTAAGCCCGCCGAGTTACCCAAGTAGTTAGTGGGTGATTTCCATCTCATGATTTTCTGTGGAATCTGGGGGAATTGCTGGTTCGATCTCCTTCTCTTTTCATTGGTTTCTACGGCGGCTAACTTGTATGCTGAACGCATGACCGTTTTTCATTTACAAATGGACCAAAAAGAGCAAACTTGAGTTCGTGTTCACAGCACCAAATCACCTTTGGATCAACGGTTAAAAGAACGCAATCATCAAAAGCAACCTTCTTTCTCCGCACTTATGTTTATTTGCGGAGAAAATGCGGAGGGGTCGAGCCAACATAGAACAGCACGAGGGTTGTAAGCTCATATATCCAAAAAGCATGGCGTTGTGGGGTGTTGAAGGAAGGATGAAGGAAGGGCCTTGCTCCTGCGTCGAAACGAAGATCTTAGCCTGATGGGCGATTCGCTTCCAGAACCAGAAGGAGATAAGTAACAGTAGATTGCGTAGCTGGCACCCGCCGTGATTATCCCTGTTGCAAAACGTGAATAGGATCCAGAGGGGTTTATATTGCGCTGTTGTTGTACGACGCGGCGATGTTGGGCCTAGTCTCGGTATGTACAGCCTATTGGCACGTCGGATGGCGACGTTTCGGGTAGGTAGTGTACTAACTACTAATTAACTAATTGTATTCAATGGAGGAGAGAGTCCTAACTTCTCATTTGTAGAAAATTACAGTTAAGCTGAACCTCCCGACCTGTCGCCATCCGACGCGCCAACCCCCTGTAGAAGGGGAGGTGTGCCGAAGTGATGAGGTTGTGGTGTACAAAGGGGTGACACGCCGGGATGACGGGAGGACTAAGGATTTGTTAGTATCCGGAGTGAGTCCGCGATTTCCAATTGAGCAAAACCTCTAGCCTTCCCGATATCTAGCATCCCTGCGTGTCACCCCTTTGTATCACCACTGGCGTGGTCTTGTGCGGCTGATCGCCACAGATTGATGTGGAGTTAGATTTGACGGATTGATTATCAAGGGAAGAGTTGCAATGTAAAGAAGTTCGAATGATGTAAGTGTGGCACTTGAACCGAAAAAAGAATGGCGTGTACGAAGTTGGTGAAATGCCGCATCCACGTGTAGTACTTTGGGGTATTGATTGCGAAGAATCGTGCAAAATACTGTAATACTGTTGGATGTTAATTAACTACCCAAATACATTGCAGTTTGCGCAACGCTTTTTTCAGCCACCAATCTCATCTAATACCCGCCCTATCACTCTTCTACAACATGCCTTTGTAGGAAGGATGCCTCAAACCTCTACTGCAATGTGATTTTCATTCCATAAAATGATCGGATTTCATTACATGTTGTTTTGAATATATTACGCTTCAATGACCATACTTCTCAAAAACATTTAGGGTCAAACTGAAAAAAAAGGTACTCTAAATCGCATAACTTTTTGTTTGGAGAAATCTACCTTCTATCCAAATAGACTCTTGCCGAAGGACATGACAAATCCCATCATACCTATTACGTTTCCTCCACTTCTCACCCGAAATCACACATCAAGCATCAAGCCCTTTCCACTTAATCTTCCTCCCCCCTCCAGTTGCTCCACCACCGCCAACACCACCAACAACCAACGCCTCCTCCACCTTCGACGGCACAGTCCCCGTCTCCCCAACTCCTTCTCCCGCACCACCACCAGAAGCACCAACTACCGGTGACAGCGAACCCACAGCCGCAGGCGTACTCCACGCACTCGCACTCGCACTCCTCGCCTCACCACTAACAGCAGGCCTTGCACTCGCAGTAGGAACACCATTCGACGACCCAGACGCAGCACCACTTAAGGGATTCAAGAGGTTCTCACCCATCATTCCTTTCTCGGTCGCTTCGATAATTTGAGCAGGGACGTTGATGTTGATGTTTTGGTGGGTGGTGGGTGGGGATGGGCGTTTGGTTGGAGGTTCGATTATTGAGGCTTTGAGTTTTTTGGGGGCCAAGGTTAGCGGTGGCTTGGTGGATTGTGTGGTGATGAAGAATGGATGATATGGGGAAAGAAAGGGGTAGTATACAATAATTCTGGGAGTCTCCCATGTGTGGGGGAAGCGGTTCTGTCGCCATAATCCCAAAAACCTCCCTTTTCAATTTTCTTTTCGAAGATTTTATGTTCTCGATCTTCTCGATAACGAACGAGCTTTCCGTTCCACTCTGTCTCTCCTCCTACCTCTTACGTCGAATCGAAAGGTCAATGACGGCTTGTATTGAAAAAACAAACAAACAAACAAAGAAGTGAATGTGTGATGAAAAAAAATTCTCCCGTTGCGCGATTCCTACGTCTTTTATGTGTGTATGTGTGTGCTAGGATTGGTTCGGGTGGTTCCTATCAAGAACGGGCCCTTTTCCGCATAAAATTATGGATCTTAACTTGGTGGGTTTTCTAAACAAGAAAAGGATGACGCTAGTTTAGGGAGAACGGGTCAGGCGAAGGGATGTGGTCGAAACTTTAAAGAATGTATTTCCGGGAAGGGAGGGAAGGTGGGAATAAATCGTATGACATTCTGAATACGAAGGAATCCTCGAGCAATGACATAGGAAACGGGTTGCCTTAACTTGTGAGAAACCACATCTGCAGACTTCACGCTGAGTTCAGAATGAAGTGGGTAACAAGGACATAAACTTTATCGGATTCATCATGTCATGCTTGTTACGCGCCTGTTTCGTCCCTTGCGCAGATATTGCAAGAGAAGTTTGTCCGAAATTTTGCTTTTGCCGTCGCCAATCTGCTTCGATGACGTAGAGGGTTGAATGGATAGGGCGGCAAGCGCCAAGCATTCCTACATCAAGTCTAGAAGTTATCCCCCTGTAGCGTTTTTCGATTTCCATTTGCACAAAGGATTAGATCTAGAAAGAGATTGAGTCTGTCTTTCGCAAAAGTTGCAGCTGCGGTGAACGAGATCTGCACTGGGGCAATGCTGATCACTCAAGCCTATCTCTGAAGATCAATCAATTAATGCAGGCTCGCGATAACACAAAATGGACCGACTCATCATTCATAAATCGATTCAATAAGCATGTCGCATTTGAGATGAAGGGATCCATTCCATCATGATTCATAAAGTCATACGGTCAGTAATGCCGTGACACCCGCTTGTACCCAGGTTCCTTAATGTTCGCACAGGTTCCACGTGAAGCTCAAGAATATTGCTCGTTGAAGCTCCACTTGCCCTCCAACTATAATACACTGTTGAGAGACGTGTGATATCATTGACACGTGAAAAGCTTCAATTCATCGTCAAGAGGCAACTGTAGTCCCGGCAGCGTCACCAGCATTGCTTTGGGCCGAGCCAGATGTGGATGCACCCCTTCGTCCCCTATGCGCGTCCAGGTCGCCGCCGCCTCCCCGGATCGTACGTTCCAATTCTCGAATCCGCCTCTTTAGCATTTCATTCTCCCGCTTGGCCTCTTCCAGTTCCTGTCTATAGTGTGCAACCTCTTCGTACCGCGGAGTGCTGACCACACTTGCGCTTCTCGCCTGTTGTGCAGGGGCGGCATCGTTGGTTGCGTTTTGCGATGATACCGAGTACCGGTGATGTGGAATCGTGGTCGTGGTAGAAGTATGCGCAAGGCCGTATGAAGGCGCGCTGATACTATTGCGGGAGACACTGGAGGAGCTGCGGTGCCTACGCGCAGACGTGGGATGCGTGGGCCCGGTAATGTCGTGGTCGACGTGCAAATTTGAGGTCGCGCTCGACGCGGTAGATGCTACGGAAGCTGTGTGGGCACGTAGCGCAGACAGCTCTCGCGTGAGACGGTTGACAACGGCTTCCTGTTCCTTCTCGAGCTCCAGATGCAGTTCGGCTGCGGTGAGCGGGCGAGGGTGTCGCATTGGCACACCTGAGGCATCCACACTGGGGAAAGACCCGGGCATATTTGGGCTCAACGGGGGAAATGTATGGGAGGAGTGCTGCGAGGACGACTGTGGGACATTGCCTCCTGGAGAGGCGAGCGGGAGCGGCGGTGGGCTCATTGGGTCTGTGATTGAATTTTGGTCAGTAAATTTGCATGCAATTGAAAGCTGCAGCTCAGGTAGCAAGTGTGTGCTGAAATTGTTGGGATACAATTTCTGAGACAGCTTGGGTACATGTGGGGCCTCGGTGCGATAAGTTGAACTTATCGGTGGCCCACGCCTCCAACGCCTTCATCACAAGGGCTGTAATTGTATTCGGTACGTACAAATCTGCGAAGTGCGCCTGGAAGCTGCTGTAGAAGAATGATGGGAGGCCTGCGCCGAAGAAGCGTTGGTAGCCCCTTGATTGCCGTGAGCCGTAGGGTTGGAGATGGACGTGGAGGTGGCGGGGTGTCTAGGAGATGTTGGGATAGAGTTGAGGTCGGGCATGATGCTTCTGCTTCTGCTTCTGTGGTGGGTTGTTTGTGGAAGGAATGTGGTGGATGGAAAGAGCGGCGGATTAGGAGGAGGTGGCAGCTGAAGCTTCAATTGTTATGTATGATTGCTGAAAAAGGAGGCCGCGCAGTCGTGGTTGCGTGGGTGTGCTATGTCCCTGCTATGACTGGCTGGCTGGAGTGGGCAACAACAACAACAACCATGGGTCGCGCCCGAAGACAGGAGTCAACCGTGTACTTTTGTGGCCACGGCCATAGAACACGTTTGTCTTGATGGTCGGCGACGAAAATTCTGTTCGCCCTGCCCGGGCTTTCTTCTAGAATCGGCGCACTTTGGACAGCGTGTTGTGTTGTCGTTGTTGAGGTGCAGGGCTAACCCCTCCCCTCCTCTGCCATCAGAGAAAACCCCGGGTATACCGAGAGCCATACATTGGAAGAAGCACTCATCATACAGAACTGCTTAACATGTAAGCATTAGTTATACAGAGCCTACAAAAACTGGCATTAGTTGTTATGAAATCCTCCCGTCGGATACATGTGCACACTTATACAGGACCTGATCCATTCTTTGTCTTCAAGGAGCGGGGGTTGGGTCGTACGACATGCATATCTTGCAACTCTAACAACATGGTATGCTGCTTTTCCATTTCAACTAGTCATGACTTTCCAACTAAATACTCTCTTTCCTCTTCGCCTTGGAGAGCTTGAGGGCAGCTCACGCTTGTACTGTTCGGAAACAGCTTCCAGGGGCCTATCGGGCGGCCCCGAGCTATATCTTGTGTTTCGGTTCCTGCATCTCTTTCCCCAAGAAGAAAACCTCCCCAGTAATGCTTTTTAACCCATGCCAGAAGACCCTTTCAACTCCAAGCCGCAATGCTCTGTTCGTAAATTGATCATAGGCCGCGTGGCCATACTGCCTTCTCTAATATGTCCTCGCTAGGTTACGGAGGTACCAGTCTACCAGCTTGCGTCCAACCTTGGCTTCGGCAACATGGATAAGGTCCTGCTGGCAGTTAGCAAACAGATCATGATCAACTCTTTCCGTCAATGATGCACTTACACCTTCCATTGCATAGTCCAAATCACTGCTGTGCACAACATCACCCGCAAGCAATCCTCCCTCGCTCCACCTGATCTGCCTGTTCCTCTGCTTGTTGACGAGCAACCAACACCTCAACTTCTCGGGATCAACTTCCAAGAAACCAGCCAATTTCTTCAAATCCATAGTGGTGTATAGCTTAAGGTAGCTCTTCACGGTCGGGGACATCATATTGTTCTTGACTTCATCCATGAAGATGCGGAGATGGTGCTCTACAGGGTCCACGTTAAGTTCCGGGTTGTCGAAATCAGGAGGGGTGGGGTTGATGAATTTGGGGCATGCAGCCCTGAAAAGTTCCTCGAATAGGGGGAGGGAGTCAGGGCCACCGCGCTGGAGCCTGTTGAACTGTTCTCCGTACTTCTCGCGCAGGGCAGTGTGGATGGTGTCATCCAACCTGGTAGGGTGGAAGGCAACGCAGATGGCAATCAATGCGTACATCTGGTCGTTCTTCTTCGTAATGGAGTCATACTGGGCGTTCTTTTGGAAGTTCTTTGTCCGTGAGACGTAGACCAGGATGTGACTGAACATGCGGATGGCATCGGCGTAGCGTCGCATCATCATGTAAGAGAAACCCACATAGTAGTAGGTGGTGAAGTGAGCAGCCATGACACGGGCGAACATGGACTTCTTGTTCAGTTCAATGTCATCGAGAGTCTTGAGGGCCAAGCTGAAGTCACCGAGCAAGCAGTGTACTCGCAAGAGGCCGACTATGGAAAAGTATCCGAGCATCTGGTACAATGGCCTCTGGCCATACTCTCCAGCATACGCCTTCGGGTCCTCGCCCCGTTTTATCGCCAAAAGTTGCTCGCTGATCTGTGACCGCTGGATGAGCGAGTAGAGCACGTTGAGTACACTGTAGCAGCCCCAAGTGTTTGGGTTTTCTCGGAGTAGCTGGATCTCCTCGGGGTTGTCGCCCTTGAGCGCAACTTTTTGTCGGTAACCGCAGAAGCTGTTGAACTGGTAGATGAACTCGTCGATAACGTCCCAGGCCCAGGAAGACTATGCCACACGTTAACCTTCTATATACCATTTTAGAATCGCGATTCTTACGTTTGGCATATCGAGTTCCACAGGCCCATCCGAGTTCAAAATGAAGTGGAAAAGATTGCAGTAGTTGTCATAGCTTTGGAACTTGGTTTCCAGGGTCGCCTGGAATTCCAGCGGAGTTGCAGCGGCCTGCAACTGGGCGTGAATATCCTGGCTGCCGCCGATGGAGGAGACGCGGTCCAAATCGTCCATGCCATCGTATTGCACCTGCTCGCGGTAGTCGTTCACCATGGCATCCTCCTCGGCGTCCGACACCTCGCCATTCTGATATCTCATGCTCATCTTCGCAGTGGGGCCGACCGACGGGCTTGGACAGGAGGGTGGGCGTTCGTGCGTACGTGCGTGAGTGTCTTGTCTCGACAGGAGGTCGTCGTCGTGGTCGTCGGGCGCAGGCTCGATTTTGGAAAAGCGGGTCAATTCTGCCCTTCGTTTGTGGTGGTGGGCTGCCTCGTCTTGGCGCAAGGCCTTATCGATAAGGCGACGGATCAGAACCCCCAGCCCCGCGTCGTAGCTCTCGTCGTGATGGTTTCATGGATGGCTTGTCCAATCCGTATTCCGCATTTCTGGACTTTAGTGCCCCTACTTTCACAAAACTAGGCCTACCATACTGGCAGGTGTAGCGGGCCTTCCATTCTCTCATCCTTTCTTTCATTCCCCACCCACGCATGGCTTCGGGCATTCCCCCAAAGCACGAATGAGGAGCCTTCGGTTTGGCCTCCGGTGCAACCCCCATGAAGCAATGTCCTTATATTTCTGTCACACGGAGTGCTCAACCTATCTGAACCAGGACTCCCATGGCTGCTGTTACTGACCAAGTAGTTCTTCTATCCTCCTTCACATCTCCCTCCCTCCCTTTGAGTGTCACTTCAAGAATATAATTCTTATTATCCCTAATCACCATGGCATTCTCAATCATTGTCTTTGTCACCCGTAAACCTACCATCACTCCCGAGGCATTCAAAGACTACTGGGAGAACCATCATATTCCCCTTCTTCAATCGCTCACGGGAGACTTGTTCCCACGCGAGCACAAGCGCCTATATTTTGCCCGTGCTGAGCGCAAGGGTTTCGGGGGACCTGCCAACAAAGACAAACCCCTATTGATACTCAGAGGCTCGCCGGAGGACTTTGATTTCGACGCTACGGCCGAATTGACCTGGGAAAACGAGCAAACATTCCACAAGTTCTACAAGGCGGTACACCGGTCCGAAACCCAAGCAAAATTGGTAAAGGATGAAGAGATATTTCTGGACCCTGGAAAAATGAGAACCGTTGTGATACGCGAAGCCATTTCTTCTTGCCGGTGATGCATATACTACCACACTCATCAGAGACATGTCGGCATGCCGTTCCTCTTCCAGTCCAAAAATCAGCCTCGAAGCTTTCTGGAATTTTTGAGATCACGCTTCGCCTATGGAACTGGAAAGGGTTTCGGGTACGGCTTTATTGTTGATGATCTCTCTATCCTTGGAGTCTGAACAATACCTCCTTGTCTTTTTTTATTTTTTATTTTTTTGGTCTTTCATATCGTCAGACTTGAGGACAATATAGAATTTAGTTAAAAGGTGTTCGCGTATGAAACATGGTATGTTCAGATGCAATTGACGTTGGCATAGAACACTGCTCTTGGGGACTACAGAATACAAATGGCAGGGATTGAGCAGGATATACGCGAACATCTACCCATTTACATGTACATATTATAGTCCAATCTTCAAAAAGAAAAAGAAAAAGAAAAAGGGGGAGGATTAACACAACAATTTTTTTCAAATTACATCGTCTAGAACACCCCTCTTCAACGTAGAAAACCATAGCTTCTAAACTACCCCTCCAACGTTCCCCATTCTCACTCTTTGCCATCCCTCCCAACTAGGAAACCCAACGCTGAAATTACCCACGCTACACCTCCCTAATACAAATAGCGCATCCCACCTCGTCCAACCACATCACCTGTATATTCAGAGCGCATCAAGGATGAGCACCACGCACACTGCGTTAACGTACGTTGTTTCTCAACATCCATTTCACGTGCAGTGGCGCGCTTTGGTGTTGTCGTTTGGTGGTGCACATATTCAACAACATGTGGCGACTGCTGGTAGGCAGGAAACTTTCTCCGAGCCTGTAGTACACACTTCAGAGGGGTGACATGCCGGCAAGTCACATCTCGGGAGGATTAAAAAGTCCTGCGAATTAGAGCTTCTGCGACTGGCCTCCGCTATTTCTGATTTGCAAATTGCGCCTGGTACACTAGCTACCCCGTATGTGACTTCCCGGCGTGTCACCCCCTCTGTACATATGTAGGTACATAGTGTTAGTGGTGACTTGGGAGGTTGGTATCTCAGGAGACAGTGGAAGTTGTACTTAAGAAAAATAAGATAGCATAGGTAGGGTATAAAAAATCTACCGTGTTTAAGTCTAATTTCTACTGTCTTCTGAGAGGTAGGTACATAGAGTTATTAGTGACTTGGGGGGTTGGTTATCTGCTGTATATGCAAATTAGTTTTCTTCCTTGGGCTAGCAAGTAGTGTCTATCGAAAAGAAGTTTTGATTGTGTGTGGAGGTGTGCTGTGTGGTTTGTATGGGGATGGGGAGGGGTGGATGATAAAGGTGTGCATGCCGTTGAGACTACGATGGCACAGACTTGTTCGTATGCTTGTGTCTACGTTTACACAGCCATGGGGGCCAATTTTTAGAAAGAGAATTTGAATATTTTCGGGTTCTTTGTATGGCTCTACTATGTCAGGACTCAGTAGGAGAGAACCTCATAGCTGAAAGAGGAAGATCGACCTGACATTCCTCCATGACATGTACCTCCCTCTCCATTCCCCCATACGTATTTCACTGCAGCATATATTCCTTCGCTGCAAGATTTGAAGCCTAAGCCCACAGCGTGAAAGCTCATCCATCTAGGTTCTCCAGCTTCAGCCTGAAAAGGTCGGCAATCTCCCAGGCCATGACAATGATCTCATTGAGTTGAGTTGTCTCCTCTTGTTTGAAATCGTATGCTTGAGCGATAGCCTTGTCTCTCTGTGCATACACCTTCCCGTCCGTAAGGTGCTTCCGGGATTTATTCTCTTTCTTCTGGCCATCTCTCACCTCACGAACTGTGTCTCGTGTCTTCCAGTCAAGACTGCCTACCAGAGAGTCATAAAGTTGTTCAAGAGCTTCCTCTCTTTCATAGCCGCCGTAATGCTCGTTCTGTATCTTTTGCTTTTTGGTTCGAGCGGTTTCCTTGTGCCAAATATCGCCGTAATGGCTTTCAAGTAGTTGCTGGCCAGTCTGGCAACGCGTGATGATCTGTTCGAGCAGTAGACGAAGATCTTTCACTTTTGGAGGCATTCGACGTCTCTCAACATCCTGCTAAATTTAGATAAAGAACTTGATAGACCTTAGTATAGGCGCAGCTGCAGCATACCTTCTCTAACGACTTGACTTTCTCTTTCAAGTAGTCAATTTGTAGTTTTTGCTCAAAATTCTGGGTGATCAAGCCGTCAAATATTTCATTCGCGCCTTCTTTAGCTTTAACCAGAAGTTCGTGCTCAGCAGAGTTGCTCTCCGTGAGGTGGTCAAGCACTTTTTCCGAGGACATGGCGTGCTATCGTATGTACAGTGCGGATGCGAGGATGCAGATTGCTCTGTAGCTGGAGTAAAGGATGGTAATTAGAGCATAGGAAAAGAGCGTGACATTGGGTTAGGTTCGCAGCAAAGAGAAGAAAGAGAAAAGAGAAGGAAAAGTGAGTCGGGCGACAAGGTGATGGTGAGAGAGAGCACGTGATCGTCACGACGCGCACGCGTGCCTTCTTCTTTCGACAAATAGGTAGGTACGTCACGTCATTTCTGTTTAGGGACCAGTACACCTCGATAAATTGAGACAAGTTGTCCATGTTATTCCACCGTGAATGTGTACTTAGGTATGTACCTAGGTACTAGTACATATTTCGCGGGTACAGAATCGGTGGCAGACTCGAGCAGGAAGGTTACAGTACATCAATTGTCAATGTCTCAGTACGCCACGCCTCGTGGTGTCTCTATGACCGACGATTCTGTATGTACCCGGGGTACAACGCATTATTCCCGTATGAACTACTCCCAAACTCTTATTGAGTGACCGTTCCCATGTATTTCAAGCTACAGGCGAGAAATCTCCAGCATTCATCTCCATCCACTACCTCAGTCCTCCCCCATCAGGTATTCTGGGCAAGTGGTCGAAACCAGGTCTTTCTGCTCTGTTAGCCAGTTTTTCTGCATTGCCCGCAACCGCTTGTCCCAGATTTCTGGCTCGACAAACTTCTCTACTCACCTGCAAAAGACGGGTTCATGTTGACGCCGGCGTCTTTGACCAGTTTCTTGAACTTCTCGATGGTAGACCTGTGCTCCTTTTCATCCGCCAAAAATTCATTCTTGGCATCCTCCAACATACTGTCGTACCTCTCATCGCGCACACCCATCTCCTTTTGGATGGCAGCCACATTCCTCGACGTGCATATCGCGAAATTTGCGAAAGCCTTGTTGATCTCGTCAAGCTTTTTCGTGTTGGGGATAGTTCCGGGATGGATCATGCCCTGTATATGCATGAGATTGTCCATGGTGTCGTTGAAATCCTCCATATGGTCGGCTGTGTTTCTCATCATATGATTTTTTTCCCTCTGTGTGAAGTGGACGGCTTGTAGGTATTTGCGGTCTGATTTCAAGACACTAAACCTGATAAATTCCTTGACTGCTTCGAAGCCATCCCGGATCTCATCTGTGGAGAAGTTGCGTGGAGGATCAGCGCTCATAGCAGCGTCGGCGCTCATAGAAGTATCGTCGCCTTTCAGGTATATGTCCCAGAATACTGAGTGCTTGGGCGGCTTTTGAAGTTCACGACCTTGTTCCAGCAGACGTAGTTCCCGGATGAAGAGCTCCTCCATTTTCGCTTCATACGCCACGTCATCGTTCCACCAGTCCTCAGCGTCGGCCATGATTTTCTCGAAATCGGCTATGAATTTCTCGTCTTCGTCTTCTTCGTCTTCTTCGTCATTGTCGCTGTTCTTTTCACCGTTGGCCTTTTTGTCTTTCATCTACTCAGCATTAGTAAGAGCCACTTTTTTTCCCAGGGGACTGAAATACCGAATTCTGGCTCAGCTTCCCGAAGATGTTAGGTTCCTTCGACTTATCGTCTGACTTTTGGAAGAAGTCGGCGGGTGTTTTGTCGAAGATACCAAACTCTGGCTGCATGCTTTTCATCTTTTCGAAGATCTTCTCGACTTTCTTCTCCAAGTCAACAAGCTCTGGGGTCTTCTCATCCCACTTCTTGGAGAAATCGCCGGCTGCGGCTGTGCGGGCGTTGGATTTCTTGTTGAAGAAATCGCCATAATCTACAGGCTTCATACCCAACTTTCCCAATAACTCGTTGATTGTGGCTTTGCGGGCAATGGATGCCTCATCGTGGTCAAGTTGCCCTGGGTTCTCTTCCAGCTTCTTGAACAAGGGGCTGAGTTTGATTTCGCGTCGAGGTTTGATCTTGATGCCGTCGTTGATGCCGTCATTGTGGGTGGTTGTGTCAGTGCCACGGTTCTTCTCCAAGGCCTCATCGCGCTCGCGCACCTGCTTGAGTAAGGCATCAAATCTGTCGGCGGCGGCGTCTAATTCTTCCCTCAAGGGGTCAGGCTTGGGACGCTTCTTGTCCGACATCTTGGTGCAGTTGTTGTGTGCGGGGGTTGTGTGTGCGTCGGCGTGGTGGAGAGCAAGTGAGTGAGAGGAGGCGCGGACTCTTATGCTAGCTCGTAGAGCAAACGGAACAAAACAAACGCGACGGTCGCGTTGTTTACACCCACCACGAAAGCAAGGCAACGTCGAAAGAGGAAAGAGTCAAAAAAAGTTTAATTACGTGCTACACCCGTAGCAAAAGGTATAATGGAAAGAAAGTAAGAAGAGTAAAGCAGAGGTATCGTGCCATGAATCCCAAAATGTCCCAATTCCCAAGCATAAACAAATATGAGAAAGAGAAATTTAGAAGGGGAAGAAAAGAAAGCCGCGTATATACAGCAACAGAAAAGCCCCTCTGCACCCCAGCCCAACCCACTCGGCCTCATAGCTTACTCCAGTTCCTTGTAATCATAACCACCATGCCACTGACAATCTTAATCGCAATCTTCAACACAAACACAGCCGTCTTGAAAGCAAACGTCAACACACTAATCACCGTCCGCGCCACAAACGGCAACTTCTCCTCCTCTTCCTTCTTCTTCTGTGCCTTCTTCTCCTTGGCACTAAGCTTCGGTTTCGCCTTGGTCTGACCATACCAATCCCCAAGCTCGATATCCTTATCAAAGGAATCGCTCTTCGAAGAAGTACTCGCAGAGCTCTTCATCGACCACTTCCTTAGCGTTGAAGGTGGGACAGGAGGTTTTGCTTTTCCGCCAAACGCATTAAAGCCATCCTTGAAAGCCGACTTAAAGGCCTTTGTGTCTGATTCGGGTTTGGGACCGAGCTCGAGACTGGGAGGTGGGGGCTCGAAGTTTTCCTGGCTGGCGTGTCTGCTGGTCTTCTTCCCGCGCGAGGCTTCGGCGACGGCGATGGCGAGGAGAGCAGATGCCGCGACGTCGACGAGGAACGGGTTGCCGAAGCGTGTGAGGGCTCCCAGGTTGAGGATCAGTGCGTCGTTGGTGAAGTCGAGACGGGCTAGCATGCTGTCGTCGGCTGTGGCGTCGGTTGTGGTGGGAAGTTGGGTCACTGACATCTCGGAGGGTGTAATGGAGATGGGACGGGTATCTGCGCGGAGGCTATCGATTCGTGGTGGTGGTTGGAGTGGGGAGAAAGCGTTCGCACGCGGCGAGGAGGGGGAGAGGATGTAAGGGTTCAAGAGGGTGATGGAGGCGGGTTTTTGACGAAGGGTGGGGGTAGAAGGCATGTTGTGCCCGTATATTTGGGTTACTGGACGCGTGGATGGGCTGTTGATGGTAGAACAATCGCCTTCCAGTTTGATAGGGAAGACTCCTAGAGTAGGATGGTTGAGCTGGTATGACCCTTCTGACGGCAAGTGCTTAGCCCATGGGTTTGCTTGTTGGCTAGGATCATCTCGTGTCCATGTCAGCGCGCAGCACTCGCGTTGTGCTGCACCCCCAATGACATCTTCAGCTAGTCGCTGAGCAGCTGGTGATGTTGCTCCTGGGTCTGAGACTGCGATGTGTGATGCTGCTGGAGAGTTTGCCGCAGCATCGAGAGCTTGGAGTGCCGCTAATTTGGGGAAAATGCTCGTAAGGAGAGTGACTGATTCTTGTTGTTGAGGATCGAACCTGGTAATATCCATTGAAGGGGGTGTCATGAGATCGAGTTGAGCGATCGGTAGAACTCGGGGTTGAGTAGGATGATGCCGTTGGATTCCTAACTCGTTCATAATGCTAGGTATTTCGCAGTTTCCAGATAGATTTGATTGAGCCAGGCTGTAGAAGGGAAGGGATGGTGTGGTACCAAATGTGATCGTGGGATTCGCTATCGTCGCCCTATGCATGCGTAATGTATAAACTTGCACTGCCGGATCCGCCTGTCCATTGGCAGCTAACCACAGGTTGTCTAGAAGGTTTGACGGCGTGAAAAATGGTTTGGGTGGAGGGCTTGTGCTTCCTCCATTCTGGGTGACATTTCCGTGAGGAATGTAAAACTCTGGAGAGTATGGGGACCGACTGATTTGGGTTCTTGGGATATGAGTAGGTGAGGCTTGTGTTGGTTTGTATGCTTGGTGCGAAAGGCTCTTGGTAGGATCGTACACAGGGAATATGGACCGCATTGGAATCTCTCCCTGTGGTGATGCACTCCGGAACTGCGTTGCACTGCTATTTGCTCGAACTAAAGTTGGGCTGGTGGAGAAAGCGGGCGATACAGTACGGTTAGGCTCTGGACTAAAGCGTGGTGACTGCCTCCCTTGCTGGAGTTCATTGAATGGAGGTGGGGGAGTCCGGGCTCTTGCATTTGTGTCATTGTCTGCTGGTGAGGATCGTTGTTGTCGAGGTGGCGTGCCGAAGATGGGTCTACCTGGCGGCGGAGGCGGCAGTGGTGTAGCATTGGACTGAGATATGTGTGCCTGTGGTGGTGGCGCTACCGATGATGGTGGTGCTATAGAGCTCGCAGGCGAAACAGGGACCGAGTTGATTTGAATTATCAATTGGTGCAAGTCTGGTTTCTGCTTTGCATTCTTGTTGCCGTCCATGGTGTCTGTTGTGACAGGTTCTGGGGTACGACTCTTGCTACGAGCTTTCTTGTTTGGACTCGTCTGCCTCGGTGGCCGCGGCGGAGGAGGGAATAGTTGTAGTGCTGGGCCTGCCATGGTTGATCAATGTTGGATAGTTGTTGAAGTTAGTGAACTGTCTAAAAATACAGACAAAGACCGGATTCCTGAGGATCCGAAGGAAGGACCGACATTCAGTTAGCAAGCTGCAAATGCATCATTTGTGAAGTGTGGGGTGTGATAACTGTTTAAGATGGTTTGTGCTCCCTGGCAGGCCGACTTGTCGGGGAGAGATTGTACATATGCAGCAAAGCAATAGCGGCTTGGTAGGACTGGTACTGCAGCACACGTCTCCTTTGGGCCTCATGGTGGTCAGAATAATCCAATCAAGAAGCATGTCGTGCTCGGCGCTTTCATGGCCTGATGAGCGGCGGTTATGATTTGGATGGTTGGCTGGCCATGTCCTAAGCGCCAGCTCTTGCAGCTCGCTACACAACCAACCTTGCGCAACAAACCCTGTATACCGCAACGATTCGTCAGGTACTATATCCTATCGCATGTGCACAGGGCACAAATGTACGTGACGAGCAATTCAGCGGCCCGCTTCGATTAGCTTACTTGGACCCAGATCTATTTCGGGCGCTTCGGATGTTTGCTGGCCTGGCCTGCGCGACCACACCAACAAACGTCTGCTCTACATGTACAGTACACTGTACACTGTGCACACTGCAGGCTGACCCCTTGTGCAGACGTCAACGAACGAAGCGTACCAATCCGTGACTAACTGCTTTTTACCACAAAGGTAAACTTCCTGCATGGAAGAAGAAGACAGCCGGAAGGCCTAGTTTCCGAAGCAGAATTCGCTATTTCCAGTCCATCCAACACCAACGCTGACTCAAGTCAATCAACAGCACAAAAAAAGTCATCGAGAGTAAGCTGATGCAATTTGGATCATCGGTCATGTTTTCCATAGTCGAGAGGCGTGGGAAGTAATGCAGCCACAAGGAAAAGTGAGCGGCTGTAGAAATGTGACGGGCGGTCAGTAGCCGCCAGTACCTCTATGAGTGATTAGCTAGACCAGAAATAGTTAGCCACGGAGGCCATCCTTTTCCATCACTGGAGCAGTCAGATTACTCCCAGGTTCAATGAGTACCAGTTCGTTCCTGGGTCGAATCAAACGCCTGTGCATGTCGTCAAGTACGGCTGTAGTACGAGCATAACTACACACTCAGTTGGCAGGGGGATTTCACCTTTCATGAAACAATCTACGGTAATAGCGAGAGCCAGATAGTAGGTAGTCATGCTTTCCCTGCTCTCTTCATCATAACATGCCCTAATATTTGGCACAGAATCGTGAGAGTGTTGTTTTGTTTCAGATGTCAGCGATCATGCTGTTGTTTCTATACTAAGCATTCAAAGTTCAAACTAACGGTCCCCGGATGTGTCTTCTTCTGTGCGCATGCACGTGGGGTCGACGCTAAGCCCAAAACATGTTATCGATAACCTTAATTATCCCACCTGAAAAGTTTCGTCATCAGACACAGAGAATATCTCACAAAAATCAAAGATGCCGACTGAACTAGAAGAGGTACGTGCGGCTTTGCGGGAAGAAGATCAAGTTACTGAGTTTATTTCCACAGCTTGTTGAGTTCCTACATCATGGAAATACCCAGATTAGACAAGTCGGTAGGGCTCGTCCCTTTCACCCACCGATGAACGTGTGACTAATTTTCACGAAGCTGCTGAGCACCTCGTCGGATACTCACAGTCAGACTTGAATCTTTTCAAAAGAAACCAACTTGAACCGGTCAAAGACTTGAAGCTTATAGTGAAGGATTATGCACCAATAGCGAAAAATGCCCTCACAATACTGATCAACATTTCGGACGACGCCGAAGTGCTGCAAGATATTGCCAAGGATGATGCATTTCTTGAAACACTTTTGTCCCGCATAACTGTATGTCAGTTCCCCAGTAGCAAGCTAATGATGACATAACTGACCTCAAAATAGAACAAAAAGGAACCTAATGCAAATGAAATCGCCATGCTCCTTGCCAACATGGCAAAACATGACTCGATGCAGCGCGTCCTGGAATTGAAACGTGATGTGCCCAAAGAGTTGTCTTCTTCAAAGTGGGCTATGGACCAACTGCTAGACTGCTTTGTAAAGGGCGCAGAAGGCGGGTACAACAAGGATGCAGATTTCGATTACCTGTCATATTTCTTCGCCGATCTGGGAAAGGTATCCCTTCTGCGCTTTTGTCTTATTTTCATATTAGCTGACGTTTAATCAGTTTCCCAAAGGCCGCGAATACCTCACATCCCCGCAAGAGCATGACTCCAGCATTATTCCTCTGACTAAATTACAAGTCTTTACTTCACATCCATCACATATCCGCCGCCTTGGTGTAGCATCTGCCATTAAGAATGCAACATTCAACACAAAATCACACCCTACCCTTCTTTCCAACCTGTCACCAGACCCAAGCCTCCCCCCACCTTCCATCGGCGCAAACCTTCTTCCATATCTTCTTCTTCCCCTCATGGGACCCGAGGAATATGCAGATGAAGATACCGAGGGCATGCTTGACGAGCTACAGCTTCTTGAGCCGGACAAGGAGCGCGAGAGTGATCCAGAAATTGTCAAGACGCATCTGGAGACGCTGTTACTATTGAGCACGACAAGAGAAGGGAGAGATGTGATGCGACAGGTGAAAGTCTACCCGATCGTTAGGGAGTGCCATCTTCAAATCAATGACGAAGGTGTCCGAGACGCTTGTGATAGAGTTGTGCAAGTCATAATGAGGAAAGAGGAGGGCGAGGAAGACGACGTGCCAGCTATGGGCGGTGACGCTGGAAAGATGGTGGCACTGCGGAACCAAGATGACGACGACGAAGACTTTCAGCTTGTTGATGTGTAAGGGTGGGGTTAATAATGTTTTTGCATGTGTTTCATGGCTTGCTCGTAAGCTTGCAAAAAAGAAAAAAGAAAATCATTGGGTAAGGATCGGGTAAGGATCGGATCTACAACTGTCTGTTGCATGCATTATGGATACAGTCCACGCATTTTAAATAAGCTACGATTCCACTTAGATGGCTGTAATCAAACACGCTCTGTGACTGTGTTATCCCCAAATTCCTTCACAATCAAATGCACGGATGAACAATTGTACAGCTTCGCCAGATCTCAACACTTACACATGTACCCGTTGCAAGTGGGGGTTCAGTAACCAGAACAAACACCCAATCAAGTAAAAAGTTTCTTTATTTTCCGCGCAATTCGATGGTAGTTACCAGAAACACAAATCCCATGTGAACCGTTTTCCTTCTTATCACAATTTACTAGCTACATACAGTACCTATCGGATAAGCATTTCGGCCCCTTGTTCTCCGAAAACGAACCATTTAGCGTTTCCGACGATCAATCGTCTCGAAAATAATATCCGGAACCATGCACTTCCTTTGATAAGAAAAAAGTGTCCCGCCTTTTTCGTTCCTTCCATCCAGCATTCCAGCCCGTTCCTAACAATTATAGACAATTCCATGATTCATGGATCGGTCGCATAGTCAAAACACTCATGACGTCGTCCGAAGCAAAGTCGCACAATGCGGAGAACGAGAAGGAGCTAAGTGATGTGAGTGGCGGCGGCACCGTTACTCCATCTTCTCTCCGCAATAATTCCCCGCCACCGGAATCGCAATCACCACCACCACCGCCGCCGCCTCAGCCATCACGGACGCGAAAAGTATACAATTTCCTAACATGGACGCCGCCACAATGTCGGTGGGACCCGGAGAAACCGCCACAGTTCTCAATGCCGTTGAATATCCTTTTTGCGTTCGCGGCCGGGTTCACGGTCGCGAATCTGTACTACACGCACCCGATTTTGAATATCTTGGCCGAGGATTTTGGGGTCGATTATGAACATGTGGCGCAGATTCCAACGGTCATGCAGGCTGGGTATGCTTCGGGACTTTTGTTTTTGTGTCCATTGGGCGATTTGCTGCCGAGGCGCCCGTTCGTGGTTGGATTGGTTGGGTTCACGGCTACGGTTTGGTAATTACTTTTTTTTCTTTGCTTTTTTCCCGTTTATGTAGAAGCTTGAGAAAAAGAGGTGGAAACGTTCTTGAGCGAGTCAAACTCGGACGAGGTGGAAATCTCAAGATTTAAGAAAATATGTGCTGACATTAAATGACTACAGGTTGGGACTCTGTCTAACCAACAACCTCGAGGTCTTTACAGCGCTCTCCTTCATCGTAGCCGTCACGACCGTAACTCCTCAACTCATGCTTCCCTTAGTGGGAGACCTAGCACCGCCTCATCGGCGCGCAGCAGCCCTCTCCATCGTAGTCTCCGGGCTGCAACTCGGCATTCTCATCGCGCGCGTGCTATCCGGGACCATGGCCAACTTCGTGACATGGCGCGCCATCTATTGGATGTCGTTCGGCCTGCAATACGCCATCTTTATCCTCCTCTGGCTCTTCATGCCCGACTACCCCTCCACAAACACAGACCTCAACTACTTCAAGCTCCTGTGGACCATCGTCAAAATGATGGGTCGCCACGCCGTGCTCGTGCAAGCGTGTCTCGCAGCATTCTTCACAAGCGCGACGTTTACGTCCTTCTGGACTACACTTACTTTCCTCCTCGCGGGTGATCCGTATCACTACACGCCACTAACAGTCGGCCTGTTCGGCCTTATAGGCATTCTTGCCATGTGTTTCGGCCCCTTCTACGCGCGAAACGTAACGGATCGCTTCCATCCGCATCTCTCTGTCCTCGTAGGTCTGTTCTGCTGCCTTGTCGGTGTCTCTCTTGGAACCTACATCGGCCCCTTCAACGTCTCCGGACCTGTTTTGCAAGCCTTCTTCGGCGATTTTGGCATGCAGACTGCGGCTATAGCGAACCGAGCGTCTATCTATGCTGTTGAGCCTAAGCGACGTAATGGCGTCAATACGGCTTTCATGGTGTTTACTTTTTGTGGGCAGCTTGTAGGGACGGCGGCTGGGAACCATATCTATGCGAGTGCGGGCTGGATAGGGTCTGGGAGCACGAGTTTGGGTTTCATTGGGTTGGCTATTTTGACGATGGTGGCGAGGGGTCCTTGGGAGACACGTTGGGTGGGTTGGAGAGGTGGATGGAGTTTCAGGAAAAGAGAAAACGTCGGGGCTGTGTGAGAACACTATGTGGATTACGTAGGGACTGAGATTATTTGCATCAAATACCCGTGGGCAACACGCACTAGTACATATAGGCTTCGGAAAAGCCTTGTTACGGCCGATGAAAAGAAAGATAGACATATACCCAAGCAAACTTGCGCAAGCATCAAGACATCAAAAGTCTCGGGGGCTCATGACCGAGAGCTTAATAACTCAGATTCCTAATAGCAACCCTGACTAAAGAATACTGGGTGACTCTGAATGAAAGGCAATGATAAAAGACCGTCATATCCATCGACGCATCCGTGCCGCAGAAAGCCACCCTCACTCTTGTTTCGGCAGCTGTGGCAGTGGTGTCAACCAACCACGCTCCTTATCGTACTTGGCTACAACCTTGACAAGCTTAATGAACTCGGGGGTATTAGCTTTATCAATCCGTCCTCTAAACCGAGTAATAAACTCCTTCATCTTGATACCTCCTGGAGGAAGAGCGCTGTGGATCTCAGCGGCGGAAGGAAGACCTGCAAAGCAAAGTAAGCACATGTGAGCATATAGCAAATGTTGGGGGAGGTATCAAACGCATAGTAAATGGACCTACGAGAAGCTACTGGGCTACCCGCACGACTACTGGTGGGGCTAGCATGGCCGAGGGTCGACTTGTCGTGCTTTTTCTTCTGTTTCTTACGCGATGACTCGTTACCGGAAGCCTCAGATAGATTGGGAGATCCCGGTCGCTTCTTCCTAACGTCTAGAGGACGATGATTACCCGAGGGAGTATTTGCCCCCTTGGTCGAGGCACCAGATGCCGGCTTGTCGCTTTCCTGGGGCTTGCCGTTCTGCTCAGCTGTCTTTTTGGCTTCCTCGGCCTTCACGTTTTCGGCCTCAGCATCGGTAGTGTCCGAATCACTGCTGCTCTCATAGGGATTATCGCCTTCCTCCTCATAGTCGATGTTCTTTTCACGCTTCACCAAGCTCTTTCGTAGGGCCTTCTCCAACTGCCTCTGCTGCTCCCGTGTTTCTTGCTCTTCCTTTTCCTGGCGTTCAACCTCCTGTTCATCGCGCAAGTCGAATGCTGCGGCAGCGAGCTGGTCGCGTTTCACCTTCTCGGCTGTGTCCTTGAGATCCGCTTCTTCTCCCTCAAAGAGTCCGTTTAGACCCTCTTCATCGTCAGCGAAATCTTCCTCCACGTTGAAGTCAATGTCGTCTGCATCTGCGTCGGGCCTGCGTTGGTCGTCGGTAGCTACTCGGCGAATTCTGCCCTCGTCGGCAGCACCACCGCCAGCGCGGACACGCATGCCTCTAGCCGCCTTGGCTCGTTGTTCGTCTTCCTGCTTGATCCGGACCTTTTGTTCAAGCTTCAGGAAGTAGCCTGAGCTCTTTTGCTTCGCAAGCTCAGGATCCTCAGTGGACTTCGCCTTTGTCTTGGATTGAAATCGATACCACTTCTCCAGCGGAACCATCCGGATGGATTGACCTCCTTCAGCATTTAACATGACATGGGCATCCGAAAATGTCGATTCGTAGGTCCCAACCCAGGTCTGCTTGTTATCAAAGTCTTCCAAATGCCAAGGAAGAGTCTCCTCGTAACGGAGGGCGGAGCGCTTTCTAGACTCGGGTGTATCATCAGGGCGATACTTCTGCTCTGTCTTTTTCTGGAAGGCTGGCTGCTTTTTCACACCGGTCGGGGCGATTTTGGCTTGGTTCTCTTCCCGTTGCTTGCGCCGCTCTTCCCGCTGCATCTCCATCCGCTCACGCTCCTTGCTCTCTTCAATGTCCTCCTTCGTATCCTCCTCTTCCACTATTTGCGCACCAGCGCCGCTGGGAGGTGCACGAGGATCGCGACGATGCAAGCGTACGGGCGGTGTGAATTGGTTATCGTCTTGAGGATTGATATGATCTTTGGATTGCAGCCTCATGACATGATGACGCAGGCCGGCGAGGTCCTTGCGAGAGACGACGAGGGGAAATGAACGAGCACCTTGTGAGAGAAGCTCGTTGCGGTAGTCTTGGGCAGTGTTAGGTTTTCCAGGCCCAACGTCCATCGCACTGGGGGCATTGTGCTCGCGACTTGTCTGGTTCATGGTAGTGAGGGAGGTGATGGGGCGGGCGATTGTTTTGAGAGGCCTCCGAGGTGCGCGCAATGGATCTGCTCCGCGCGGCTTACGTCGTCGCGGAGGTCCAGTTCGGGCGGTAGGTGTATTTCCGGTCATGGTTGCGGGAGATGTGCTTGAAGAAGGATGTACAATAGAGTTATTTGCGGTAGAGCCGTTGATAGTAGGGGCGTTGGCAGTAGAGCCCGTGGGGGGAACGAAGTTGGGCGCGCCGTTCATGATGAGAGAGGCGCGACTATCGCGCGCCAACTTTGTTTTAATCTCAGATAATAGCAGGTATTATCCAATAATCAAGAGCGGAAACAAGTTGGATGTGTGTATATTATGAGGAAACAAAGAGTTGAATGGAGGGCGGTGGGGTTCTTTGTGGAGGTTGGATTGATGGATGTAGAGCTGCTACCTGCTTGCGGGATAAAGCTAACTGACGGCGACCGACTGCCAAGACCCGCGAGGACTAGCTTCGGAATAATATTTGCGCGCGCCGCTTTAATCACGGCTGCACGTGCTTGCTCTGGGGAACCCCGATCTCATTCGATGCTCAGTCTATGGTACAACATTGAATAAGTACATGTTTGTGCAACACAAAAACAGGATGCACTCGACTAACGACATGAGCCGTGCTATTCTCAATCTCTAAAAAGCAGGTCTAGTGGAACTATCATTCTGCACCGCACAGCAACCACACCACTAACCAGCCATTGCATTTTCACCTCTTAATCATTGGTTTTGGTGTTGCTGATACAAGATTGTGGATAGAGACTAGGGATTGTCCCCACGTGGTTGTACCGCTCTTGGACATTGTCACCATCACGACAAAACCCTCACCTCACACACAAACAAAGCATCGCAGCAATGGCGGACTCGGGGAATAATAATCTGGAAAATCAGCTTCGGAATATGATTCTAGGCAATGTCACGTTTGCTGAAGGTCGATCAGCTTCGGGCACCACTTCACACGAATCCGTTAATCGGCGTGGGCGAGGAAGAGGCCGCGGCCGTGGTCGAGGAGGCCATCATCGGGCTCAAGAGCCTCGTCTTGGTGAAGATAGAGAGTTTTCAACAGCCAGGTCGCCTAGTGATAAGGCGTTCAAGGATATGGTGCCTAGGGATGGGGTGTCATCGCCATCTGTGCCCAGGGGAGGAAGAGGCGGAAGTAGACGGCGGAACCCAGCAGGATCACACGTCAACAATAACAACAATAACCCGCCCGCAAGATCTCAGACTACTGAACAAAGTGCTACAGGAAGTGATTCTCAATCTGTTCAAGTACAGCATAACGATCATGCAGTCTCGGGGCCCAGCATGGGAAAGAGCTTGTTGTCGGGAACTGGAAACGATCGAAACCAGCCGCCTAGGATACTTATGCGGCCAACAAATGCACCTTCGCCTTCTCATACCAGTACCAGAGTGGCAAGGCCGCCTAGGACTTTCATCCAACCGGGCCAACCCAACCCTCATCATGTACCAGAAAATCCAGTGGCTCAGATTGACCATTTGGAGCATCTTGCATCCCAGGAAATCCCTAAGGCAGAGATTCCTCCAAATGAACTTGAGGAAAAGGAGAATTTCAGGAGGGACCTGGAATCAGTCCTGCAGAAGGCCCTGGCAGAAAACTACTCCGGTGGCGATATAGCAAGTATTAATCTAGTAGGTTTTGGCAGTCTAGCATCTGGCTTTGCTACTGCAGGATCCGACGTAGATCTGGCCCTGGTACCGATCTGGAAGGACCCGAGCCGGTCACCCAACCCAACCATTTCACTGGAGATACCGCGACTTTTGGAGAAAGCCGTGCTTGATATGAGCATGGGTGGACGACTCCTGACCCGGACACGTGTACCCATCTTGAAAGTGTGTCAACTACCTTCCGAAACGCTAGCACAAGCTCTTCTCGAAGAACGCAAGAAGTGGGACGATCTACCAGAAGACGAAAAATATGCCCCTCCTCCCCCATTCCCAGAAAAGCCACCACAGGCTGTAGGCGTCGATAGCCCGAAGACACAACATGCTCTTAGCTCAAACGATTTCCCCTCCCTCTCGGACGCACGGAAAGAGGTTAAAAAAACACCCAGCGAAACTTCAAAACCAGAGCATGACTCGAATGCGACCAAAAGTCCTACTAATGGAAACGCCAAAGAAGGACAACAACCTCGTGTTAATAAACTCTTTAGACGAGAAAAAACACTTGGGCCGCTCGACTTCCCTAAAACAGGTGTCGGTATTCAGTGTGACATCAATTTCGAAAACCCACTCGGTATACACAACACCCGGCTCCTCCGCTGCTACTCTCTCTGCGACCCTCGTGTACGTCTCATGGTTCTCTTCATCAAATCATGGGCCAAGCGCCGCAAAATCAACAGCTCCTATGCGGGCACCTTGTCTTCGTACGGCTGGGTGCTTATGGTACTTCACTACCTCGTCAACGTCGCCCAACCCCCTGTCTGTCCGAACCTTCAAGCAATGTGGCGACCCCCACCCAACCTAACCGCAGAGTCCCTGCATCAAATGGTCCAAGAGACTACCATCGCGGGCTACACCGTGCGCTTCTACGACAACGAGCCAGAAATTGTCCGGGCCTCGCAAGCCGGCAACCTCACGCAAAACACTCAGTGTCTCGGCGCCTTACTCCGCGGCTTCTTTCAATACTACTCCTCCATCACCCCCGGCTACGGACCACGCCCACCCACCTTCTACTGGACCAACGAGGTTCTGAGTCTCCGTACGCCAGGCGGTATCCGCTCAAAAATCGACAAGGGCTGGACAGGCGCCAAAACCACGGTGTCTAACGGTAAAGAGGTCCGGAACCGTTATCTCTTTTGTATCGAGGATCCTTTCGAGCTTGATCATAATGTCGCGAGAACGGTCACACATTTTGGCATCGTTGCTATCCGTGATGAGTTCCGTCGTGCTTGGAGGATCCTGAGCCGCATTGGGAAGGGGCAGGAACCTGAGGGTGGTCTCTTCGACGAGATTATTGAACCGGATTCGCCGATGCCTGAAGGCATGGCGGGCGCGGATGATTCACGTCCTGACGGCACTGCTGTTCCTACTGCTGAGGATGGTGCCATGATGCGGAATGCGGAGGAACAAAAGTAGGACGGTACTAGCATGGTGACGGCGCAAGATGAATACGTGAATAGGGTATTGTATGGTTTTTGATATAGCCAGGTATGATTTCGCAGTGGCTGCTTTTCCTTTTCTCCATTCATGTTTTATCGAGGTATTGGTGGGACACCTGGGATGGCGGTTACGGTTGGCATTCTAGGTGCTTGTTCTTCTCTTGACAGTTGATTGGTATGGAGGTTTTCGTGGATGACGATGCGTTAATGGATTGCGCCAATCGACACGATGGGTTCAATTAAAGATACCAGGAATTTCCATGTAATAATGAATGATCGTTCATGATTGACGAATTGCGTCAGGTCGGTTTATGTTGTGAGTCTCACGAGAGCTGATTTCTGGGTGCAGACAGATGACATTCTTGAATCAATCAGGTAGAAGAGGTTATGAGATATTGAAGCCTTCTGTCATGCGCTTGAGGGGATCCATATCCCATATTTAAACAAACTCCAACCATATTCCTCGCCGCATATCCATACTCCATAGTCCATGACATGTGTTTCATACCGCATCTCTAGGCCTGTGAAACAGGCAGATGCAAAACTCATGATCGGATAACACCACCCTAGGAAAGAAAATGGAAACCAGAATCGAATGAATCCAATCAAGGAAATAAAGTGAGAGACCAGCCATCGAAGGCCACCCGTTTATGTACCCATGCCTTTTTGTAATTTCCAGACCGAACCTTGTGGTATACCGTATCATTCAAACCCCATCAATCAAAACCCATTAGTCGTCACTCCATCACCTCGATTGCTTCAGGTCGCCCTTTAATTTTGGTTCCTTTTTTTCATCAACGTGTACTTCTCCGCAAGCTTCGTATGGATCATCTCGCCCATTCCAGGAAACTCATTCATCTTCTTCACGAAATTCATGCCGAGCATGCTCAAAACTCGGTAGTACTGATCGGCTAGAAACCCTGCAAGCATTTCTCTGAGTTCGGTATGCTCTTCAGGGAGTATACCCCCTCCGTTTGTATCGTCGAATGCGATCGTGGCGAACGAAAGTACTTCGAGGGGATCCCATGGCACCAGCTCGTTTAACTTGTGGACAATGTGTTGCAGAAGATCATGCATGCCAAGGGTATCCGCTATGACCCAGGCTTCTGCGCACTCGGTGAATGCATCGACGCGATTCTCATCCGTGATATGTGGCGGGCCGAATTGATCGTTCTCCAAGTACTTCGCAACATCTGAGATGTGGCAAGAACGTAGAGTCAGCGTCTATTTTTACACGCGGAAAAGAGAGATGAACTCACGTTTGAAGTGATCGGGATTCATCGAGGCGAGGCTTGGAATCTCAATAGACCAACCTTCGGTGCCTTTGGTTCGCAAGTAGGCGTGATGCCGACTGGAGAAGTAGCTGCGTTTGTCTACGGCACTTTTGGGGACAATGAATGATTGCTTCTCTGGTCCGACCAAAAATTCGACATAAGCATCCGAAAAGTTGCTATTGAGTACGGTTAGCAGTTCGTTTGTATAGTGAGTAAAGGCAGACAATTACAGTTCGCCCTCGATAACGTCTCCATGGTTGACCTTTTGCCGTTTCGACTGAGGGCTATGTGAAGTAGATGCGTCCAGACAGGCCCCCGCAGAAAAATAGGACCGAATATCCGGTTTCGGTGCTGTTGGAGACGGAGATGGCGAAGGAAGTCCGAAGGTTCGGGGCCTGTTTTGATCCATTAAGCTCAGTCGAATTGCTTCCAAAATGTCAGCATCCTCATTCTCATCACCCGAGACACTTGGCCTGTCACTGATCGGCATTGGGTTAGATCTTTTGTCTAGAAAATGTCTCCAATACTCGACTTCATGCCCAAACTCCATGGCTTCTTGAATGCGGTCGTAGGCTTCTTTCAATCCGTCGTGCTTTGCTATGACATCTGGGTCCGGAAAGGGGTCATAGTCGCACGTGTCTCCCGGAAGAACATATTTGCTACTGGTGTTAGCTCCTTTCATGACGAACAACATATATTTCAACCCTACAATTCAGGAGACTTTTTGATTAGCATGATTAAAGAGTAAAAACCGTGGGGTTGTCTTTCAGCTACAGCTGCAGGCGCGAGCTCTTCTGGGCAGACAAATGCCGGCCACGGTGGAGCTCGGAGTTGTTGATAAAGGACATAGCCTCCAATGTTAGGTTCCATGGCCATTTCGAGATTTTTTAGAGCTCGGACGTCTCGGGGTGAGTCTAGGAAGCTAGTTTCTCCAATATTAAAGAAGTAAGATGGTCCAAGGTGAGAGTCCAGCGGAGATGGAAAGAGGGTTTGAGAGGAAAGCTGAGATCTCAAAAGATGATTCAGAAAAAGGGCCGAGTCAAAGGAGATCGAACAGATTAGTGAAAGAAGACACAAAAGGACAAGTTGAGGAAGGAAGGCTGAAGGTAGTGAAGAGTTGGAGAGTTGAAGACTTGGAGACTTGGAGAGTGACCAGTCAATAGTAAGGCTTTTTAGCCTGTCAGACATCGGGACGTGGTGAGACAAATTGCGAGAACCATGAAAAGACGTCCCTTCAGCAAATTTTCAATTGATGTAGAGCGTACATGAGTTGCTAAGAGCCGCCTCCAATCCCTTTGAAGTAATTACCTTCCAGGACGGTTGAAGAGAACTCATAAGCCTAGATATTTAGTCTCATGCCGGTGATCATCACTAGATCCTTTGATCAATATACAACCAACGATTCTTTTACCTTTTCCGACAGAGATGGTCGAGATCTTACGAAACATGGATGTGATGTCTGTAGGTAGTAGTTCCAATCGACGTGATGTTGAAGGTGATCCGCTTAGTCACCCAAAACCAGGGTCCACGTCCACCAATCGCTGGAGACGCGGACGATATCTGGCATTAAGCTCCAGCAGCAGTCAGAGCCGCATTCGCAACACGACAGCAATTCGGTCTTCGCTCCCTTCCTTCGGCCAATAACCCACGAAACCACAGGAAGCGCCGAATGTTCTGAAAAAAAAAACCCCCCCCTCCGCCTCAACAATCCCTCCAAGTTCCAAATTTCCGCAACATCCCCTCTCCACCTCCGCGAAATCCATCCATACATCAGCGTACTACAAAAGTGGAAACACGCAAGACCACAATGCTCGGCCTCTCAGATATGCAACCGCGACAACTCGCCGGGCAAATTCTAAACTTCGCTCTTGTCCTATCAACAGCATTCATGCTCTGGAAGGGCCTCAGCGTAGCCACCGATTCGCCGTCACCCATCGTCGTCGTGCTCTCCGGATCCATGGAGCCTGCCTTTGAACGCGGCGACCTGCTCTTCCTGTGGAACCGCGGCATGGACACGCAGATTGGGGAGATTGTTGTGTATAATGTGAAGGGCAAGGACATTCCGATTGTGCATCGAGTTGTGAGGCGGTACGGTGGAGGGTAAGTTGGCGCTTTTCTTGATTATTGGCGACTTTTTGGGGAGCGGGGTTTTGTCTACATGGTGGTGGAGTTTTGCATTCGTGATTCTTTGTCAGAGGAGAGGATCTGGGCTAATACAACCGGGATATGACAGGAAAACCCCCCTCCGCTTGCTCACCAAGGGAGACAACAACGTCGCAGACGACACCGAACTCTACGCCGTCGGCCAAAACTTCCTCAACCGCAAAGAAGACGTTATCGGAAGTGTTTTTGGATTCATACCATACGTAGGATACGTCACCATCCTGCTGAGTGAATACCCGTGGTTGAAACAGGCTATGCTGGGTATAATGGGTTTGATGGTGGTGTTGCAGCGAGAATAAGGGGACGGTCATTTTTTTTTTTTTTCTTGAAAAGAAGAGTTATAAATTTGTCGTATTCTAGGGTTATGGCTTTGGGAACGGACGGGGCTTCATACATGTTATACAGGGTTGCAAAGATCCGCGTGCTGGCTGTGATTTTTCAATGTTGGTACGGCCAGGAAACAACACTACATCTCATATCTCAGCAACTGAGAGTCATGAGTGCATATTTCTCCCGTATGATGGAGAAGCAAAAAGCAACTTTTTATCTGCGTTATCACCACCGAATATGCCACATCAATCATGATCACGTTTTTTTTCCCCAACCGCATTTGAATAACTACACCATACACCATACCCATACCCATACCCACCCTTCTTCCCCTCACACTGTAATAATCCTCCTCCCTTGTCCAAACCCCTCCGCTCCCCCAAAAAAAAAAATAAAAAAAAAAAAAAGTAACAGTCATCATCTGCGCCGTGTGGGGTCTAACAACACAAGCTTGATTAGCAACATTTCTCTCTCACACACATATATATACTCTTTTCAAACTTTGAAATAACGGAAATGACTAGTAACGTACTCGAACCCACGACCCCTGCCTGATTTCCAATTTACACCCACCGATGTTATCAATCGATAACATGGGCGTTTGTTTGGGAAGGCAGTATGCTAACCACTGCACTAACGGCGCTTTGTTTGGATTGTATGTAATTGATGCTGTGAGACGTTGGTAAAAATGGATATATACTTTGATAATAATATGTGTGTGGGGGGTGAGAGGGATGTGAGAGGGATATAAGAGGGGAACGGTGAAGAAGCGGTCTGGGGAAAAAACGAATGGGGGGGGAGGTTTGTGTGACCAGGAAATGGGATTGCTTGATTGGGGGGTGGGGGAGGGAGGATTACACTGGGGAGATTTTGCATGGACGTTGGACAGAACGGATGGGTACGTGTACTTTTCCCGTTTGCGAACGAAGGGGTTTGTGTATGAGAAGGGGGGTTTTTTGGGGGGGTGTTGGTATGTAACGTATTTGAGTGTGTATAGATTGATGCCGACATGTATTGTGTGTATTGGGTTTAGAGAGGTGGATATGTACATGTACGTTTGGTAAAAGAATAATGGTGGAGAATTTCAAGGAAATACATCTTAGGTTGATGTGCTACATATGGAATCTAACATGGGTGACATGTACTAAACTGCATATATGTGCACGTATCTTTACTATACAATGAACTAGCTACATAGGCAAAGACGTGGGAACGCAGGGCTCAGGGATTAGTTGTCACAAAGACATAGATTGATGCAATATTTTTATCCGACTTGAACAAATATATCGTGAGATGCATACCATGTTGGGGGAATACACCTGGGATCCAATTTACGAAGGCATGAACAGCGCTACGCGGGGATCCCGAGGAAATGGTGACTACCTAGGTACATACCACCACAACATCATCACAGTGACAGCAAAGAAGAGAGAAAAATGTCTGTGTAGCAGTTTGTTTTCCGTACCGCAGATAACTAGTGTACATGTGGCATGAGCCTCGTGATGTCTCGGGCGTCGGGTTATTATGACCTGGACGCCAAACATCGTTATTGAAGCTTCATGAGAGAGCTTCCTGCGGCCTCATAGAAAATATCATCTCTAAGTGGAAAAGCTCCCTGCAAATACCCCTTGTGATGGAAAAGATGCTGGAAGCATAAAAACATAGGAACCATTGGCGATACCCCCCAAACTCGCCACCCTATCAATGAAGGCTGAGGATTATTCAGGCAACATCATGGTGAGTAGCGTGATGAAGGAGATCGATTGACAATGTGAATTTAGTCAGACTCCTCCTCCTCGTCATCAGCGCCAGCCTAGGAATGTTAGTCGTGCAGTGAAAAGACGGGGGCAATACACACAAGACGTACCGCGTAGGCAGCTTTCTCATCCTCGTAACGCTTCTTGTCGGCAGCAGCCTTGGCCTCGTAAGGAGCACGCTGCTTGTCGGAGAGAGTCTTCCACTTCTCACCGAGCATCTTGCCGACATCACCTAGACAAGTCAGACATGCATGATCAGGAATACATGGAGACGACGATTACATACCGAACTTGATTCCAGGGTTCTCTTCACGGACCTTGTCGCGCTGGTCGTTGGCGAAGAACATGTAAGCGGAGAGACCACGCTTGGGGGCGTTGGGGTCTGTTGACGTTAGATGGATGCACAGGTACAATGGATGCAAGTGCGGGGGGGTTACATACCCTTCTTCTTCTTGCCACCTTCGGCCTTCTTGCCCTTGCCGCGGGTAGTCTTCTCCTTAGGCATAGTGGTGTATGTTTAGGAGGTTGTTTGGAGGTTTCTGTAAGAGAGTGTAAGTGGGTTGAGTGTGAAAAGTTGGGAGTGTGCGCGTATAAGCAAGAAGGCGCAAAACAAAGGCAGAAGCGAGGAGCCACAATTTCAAGAGGCTGGTGTTGTTGTTGTGGTTGTGGTTGTTTGGAGCAGGTTGGCGCAACCGTGACTGCGGGTGGGCAGAGGCGCGTGCTTGGTCGCAGCGCGTCGAGCAAAACACCACGACGGGTCACGGGGTTTTGGGCGCGATTTTTGGAGAATTGGGAAGGCAGACTTACAAGTAGTTCGGATTGATTGTGTATAGGAAATAGGCTTGACAGTGTCCTGTGGTTTGTTAGTATTGATGGCGGTAGGCGGTATGGTGGATGGCGAGTGAGCGACTTGAATGAAAAGTGATGACGCGCTGAAGAAAGAAAAGTAGCTGAAGAAGACATGATGGCGCGTCAAGAGGGAGGAAAATGGGGTAAAAAAAAGTGGTGGTGGTTGCGCGCATGGTGCAGAGGGCATCACGGTGGAGGTAGATGGAAGCGAGGACCTACCAGGCGTTGTTGGGCGCAGAAGATATTGAGGGCTCAGTACAGAGAGAGGAGTTGTGTGAGCGGACAAGCTGTAGTAGCAGCAGCAGAGGGCAGGCAAAGAACCCCCATAAAAACTGCGGCCGCGCCGCACGTGATCTTGCAACAAAGGGCGGGGGGAAGGAACCATGCGCCGATACTGCCGCACTGGCAACCAGACTGGCTTGGAATGGTGGCTGCACTCACACTGCAAGCGCTCGCCAGTCCAGTCCCCAGTGAGTGTCTGTGATGCGATGCGATGCGAGTCTGCCCCGTGGGCCGTCCGTAGGTACTGTGTACCTGAGCTGTACCTCTTCTCTTTTTTTTTGTCGTTGTTTGTTGTTCTTGATGCATACATACCTTGTAGTATGTACCATCACCATTCTACGCCCCTTTTTTATTGCACTCCATCACTTGATGTATACATACACACTGCCTCAACTCGTTTTTCCCCCAGGTACATAGACCTCTTTTCCGCTAGTTGACCATCCGTGTGCATCCTTGCGCTTGAGCCTGCCTGCCTGCCTGTCTTGGGCTGAGGGAGAGTGACAGGAGAGTCTCGATTCTGCCCTGCCCTGCCTGCCGTCTACCCTCCCTAACCCTCTCGCTCACGTCCACTCCTTCTCTTTGCCGGTTCGGAGGCAGGGCACGCCCTCCCTTTCGCTCGCTCGCTCGCTCGCTCAGCATTCCCTTCTGCCCACCCACTTCCCTGGCCACCACCCGTTTCATGTGCCCCGTTAGATTATTTTGCAGGCGAGCCGAAGCAACATCATTCGCCTGCCCGTGAAATTGATGCCCCAAATCTCGCACTGTGATCCCGCCGTGGCCCCAGGGCATCCTAAACCGGGCACCCTACATGATGGTACAGTACAGTACAGTACAGTACATACTACAGTACAGTACATACAGAGGTCCCTCTCCTAGGCTGTCTGTGACTCTCCGCTTGCGCATACCCACCCACCACACCTTTTTCTGCGCCTGGGCCAGCAACCCTCTCGGCAGATGCACCAGCTCCCCACTAGCCCGCGGCCCGCTGCAAGACCGCCTCCCTTGGGGCCTAATATAATGGTTAGCTGATAGCCGTGTCCTCGCTACCTTCGCCCTCTGCTGCTTGTATGCGACAGCTTGTGGTGTCGTCCATACAGACGTAGCACCTGTGGGACCGCATTCGTCATCCGGCCGCTAAACCGCTTTGGGTAGTGTAAAGAGAATGCACCTCCATGGAACATGACGTACCTACCGCCTTGATCATTTTTCATGAGGCAGGCTGAAATAGCAGCCACCAAATAAATGCAACTACTTAACGTATTCATTGTCCGGCTCTCATGTCAGAACCAGCGGACGGTTGGGTTGCTGCCTCAGCTCACCCTCGACTCTTGGGCGTCCAACCACCCTGGCACCCAACGCCGTCTTCAGGAATCCGCTGCCCTGCTCCTAGCTAGTAACCAAGTGATACGAGGCGTGTTCCTGCAGCTTATCATGAAGCCATTTTTTTCTTCTTTGCCTTCCTCCCCTGTCTACCGCGCCCCCTGCCCTGCGTATGGTGATGCAAATCTCAGATACCAGAGGGTAATTAGCTAAGCATCCCAGGGTCAGCCAGGAACGGTTTGTTGCGCCTTTTTACTCATCTCTTCCCCCGACACCGCATTTGTGTACGCTGCACCACCAATTTTAATTTGCATTTGTTTTTCGCAGAGCAACGTTACATGAGACCTGCCGTGAAAATCACGATATTGCGAATTTGCATTGGTACCAGCCCACACAAGGATAGCCAGAGTTATACCGTCCTACAGTGTTTCATTGCCCATAGATCACAGCTTCTATTGCCAAACGTCAACTCATACTTCAAAGAAATCCATGGCTAGCGACGCATAGTATGAGGACCTGGAAAGCTCAGTCGTCTTCTTCGTCATCCATCACAAGCTCACGCAAAACCTCGTCTTCAGCCCAGTTAATGCCGCTCCCAACAATCATGGCGGAGAGAACTCCTTTCAAAGTCCTCATTCTCTTGCGTGACTCCTTTAATTCCTTCTCCGCAATCTGCACCTGCTTGCGCATTTGAGGGTCCTGGATGTCTTCCGTTGACTGCCCTTTCAGATCCTCCGCGAGCGCAAGATACGTCTGGGACAAATCGCGGTTCCCTTTGTTAGCGCTGATGTTACCTTGTTCAGCTTCACCCAAAGCCCGCGTCGTCGATGCAAGTTGTGATGACAACGATCCATGTACCATAGATAAAGTATCGCTCTCATGAATGAGAGGCAACATACGCCTGTGCCATGTCAGAAACATTAATGTAAACAACCCCCAATCTTGCTTACTTTTCCAGAAAGTCACCATCTTCACCCCCATGCACAGCCTTCAATACAGGATCCATCACAAGAACATTATGCGATACCCTGTTTCGAATTTCGAACTTGGCCTTCGCGTCCATGGCATCGCGTTGCGCCGTGATCAGCTGTTCCTGCAGTTCATCATCTGACAGCGCCGATGTGTCAGGCACATGAGCTGCAAGAGGATTAATATGCATGTACGTTTGTTTTGAATCATGCTTTCAGCGATCATGTGACGAACCGGACTCGTGTGCCTTGATGAGGCTCCTCTGTAACTCGAGTTCCCGCAGTTGATCGTACAGCTGCAATACGCGCTCTTCGAGATCAGAAAACGCGAACGCGTCGCTATGCGGCGTGTGAAGCAAGCTAGAGAGGTCAGATGCGACAGTTTTTGTCTCGGCAGCCCCATCGGTCATGATAACATCTTGGGTGGCAGCCATGATATAGGTGGATCGACCAGTTTATCAAATTTCTGTTCACTTGAATGTTTTTGTTTGTCCATCTGACGGGCGATAGCGCGTCTTCAAACATCTATCAATGGAATATGTCATAATGTCTGGGCTCGTGCACTCCATGATCCCTGCCGCCATGTGAGGCTTGGCGTGTGTACCTGATGCCGCCCTTCAACTTACTTCCACTGCCTTGAGTTTCTTCTATACTTACACTTTGTTCCTGCACAAAACAGGCGCAGCCTTGCAGCGCAGGCGGAGGAAGTCCCTTATGTCGCTGCAGATTGCTGTAGCCCATACAGGCCAGCGCCTCGACGCTGATCCCGTCAGCTTCAACTCTATCGAAGGCTTGAAGCACTGGATAGCGGAAGTCACTGGGATTCCGAGAGATCTCCAGATTCTTCTCACCTCGCAAGGCAAACATGTCAAGCTGCAACTATTACTGACAGAGGTTTGTGGTTACCGCCTATGGTATTTGAAATCACTAATAGGCTGCTGTAGAAAGAGATATTTGTCTATGATCGCGAACTATCTTTCGGTGGAAAGCCCGTAAACGTCTCACCCATTCCACTACCGGATACCTTCACACCCGACGATGCCCCGAATATCCTCGAAAATAATTCTGACCTTCGAGAATGGCAGAAGCTATTCCAGAGCCGCCGTGACTGGGCTTTTACCGTCCTAGAGAGGTCGCACTCGATGTCCCAGGAAGCCTTCAAGTACTTCACGGAACAGGCGACAATAGACAAAGCTACACAAATCGCCGTCGGGAACCATGACTCTCACATACGTCAGTTGGAGCAGAAATATCGCGAAGTCAGGGAGTGGTTCGATGGGGTCGAAAAAGAAGCCGTGGACAACGTGCGGCGGTTGGACGTCGATTATGGTCAACTGGGGGTCATACCCGCAAAGTCTGAATTTATACAGTTTCTCTCCAACGGATTACGACCAACGCAGACAACACAGGGTGGCCGGAAAACGTCACCAAACCCCTCGGCTTCCCTCCAAGATTTCATGGATCGTGAATCTTTAAGAAAAGCAACAGCGACTAGTAAGAAGGTACGCGAGACATTCGGCAAGCGTGTAGCAGGCATGGGCACGCAGCTGGAAAAAGTCACTGCAGACTACAAGGAACTGCTGGGCGCAGTCGATCAGAGTCAAAGCCGAACACTCGGGGAAGACTCCGAAGAGACTCAGCGTCTGTATAACGAGATTGAAGCGGTGGTCAACAAGGTGGAATCCGATTTGGAGCACATCATGGAACTTCCAGCGAATCCAAAATCGGTAGCGCAGGTTTCGAAAATGGCACTTTTACATACTCGGAATTTCCTTCCCAACATCAAGGAATATGCCATGGAGATGAGTGACCTCGTACGCCGATCGATAGAACAGAAGAACTATGCCGTACAAAATGCGATCGACAGCATGCGCGGAATCGCCAATATCGAATCAGTCATTTCCAGTATGAACGGCGAAGTCGAGGCAATCAGTATTCCACAGGAAGGCGTTGCTGCTTTTGAACTGATTTCGCTTGTGGGAAGATTACCCTATGTTTATGGCACGCTTCTTGTCGAGGCAGTTCGAAGACGCGAATGGATGGAGAAGATGGAGAAAGACACATCCTCGCTTGCTGAAGAGATGGCTACCTATCAAGAAGAAGAAGAGCGTCGCAGAAAAAGGTGGCTCAAGCCTATCGCGGATGTCGTCAATCTTGACATTGTACAAGGGAGTGGCATTGGGTTTGAGTTGAATGTCCAACCCGAGAAGAACAAATGGCCTACTGTCACACGCGAGAATCTCGTGGAATATCTAAAAATCCTTCAGGGGCTTGATAGTCAGACCGCAGAGGCGGAAGCTCTTGGACAAGCTATTAAAGAATTAGACCGACCCACAAAACAACAGATCAAGCGAGCGAAGAACTTCAAAATGGGTAGTGTACACGAGCCTGCATTCGGCAAGGGTTCCCAGTTGCTGCTCCGCGGGGACGATGAGATCCGTGTTTTAAGAGAAGCAAACACGAAGCTCGAAGACGAGCTGAAGGGGCACAAAAGTAGGGTCCGACGTCTGGAAGACCTGCTCCATCGACAAACACATGTTAGCAGGCTATCGATCGGCGGTGGTCCGCCATCTTTTGGCCCACAAAGCCCGGCCGATCCCTCGACCCCCACCATCGATGTACCCTCTCCGAGTCCTTTGATAGACCATTCCCGTCGATCGTCAATATCGTCCCGGCGATACTCAACAAACCAAGGCCAAGAAGACAAGCGACGTATCGTACGACTAGAACAGGAGCTCGCAGCCGAGAAAGAGGCCCGGGCTAGTTTGGAAAAAGATGTGCAGAATAAGAAGGACGGTGATGAAGAGCTGAGGCGACATGCACAGGAAGCAACCTCTATGAAGGAAGAGATAATGGATAATATGAAGGCTCAACAAAGAGAGTTTGCCAACGAGAGAAGGTCGTTGGAAGACGAGATACAAACTTACAAAAGCAAGATCGAAGAAGCTGAGGACGAGCTTGATCGTATCCTGGGCAGCCGAGATAATGAACGGACTGGAGTTGATACAAAGATTCATGATCTACTTGCGGAGATGGAAAACATCCGGAAAGAAGCTGCTGCTCAGGGGAAGCAGGCCACGGAACACATTACCCAGCTTCAAACGGAAATACAGCAATACAAAGAGGCCAGGAATCGGCAAACAGAATCACTTTCAGCTGTTTTTCGTCAACTCTCACCCGACAGGGCCACACCGAATGACTCGGAAGAGCTCCTGTCCCAGTTAGAGGACCTCGCGACTCGATCTTCCACGTACCAGCGAGAACTTCAGCAAGCTATTGCCGTAGCGAAGACAGAGAACGAGAATACACGTGCCATGGCTCATGAGCAAGAAACAGATCTCAAGTCAAAGCTGTCCCTTGAGAAAGATGCATCCTTTGCATTGCGAGAACAACTCGACAGAGAAAAGGCAAAAGTCGCTTCAATCACTGCTGAACTTGATGAAGAACGCGGCCATCTACGGGACCTCAGAGCCAAATTCGCCGAAGGTGAGACTGGCTCCGAAGCACTGCGGAAACGCGTCGAAGAAGAGGAAGCTAAAGTTGGGCGACTGCAAGTGGAACTTGCGGAAACCAAGTCCCATTCCAACAGCCTCGATGTCGAGCTTATGCATCTCCAGAAGAAGGTGCTCAAGTATGAAGAGTTCGATTCTTCTAGAACCCACGAACGGCAGACCCGAGCAAAAGAGCTTAGCAAACGACTATATCTTCAACAAGATCGATTGGTGGGTCTCGTAGAGTCACTTGGCTTCGCAATTACCTATGAAGATGGCCAGATGGCTCTGCAACGTGCCTCCAAGGTTAGCAACAGCACGACTTTGAGCGATCCGAATGGACTTGGTCGAAGCGTAACAACGCCCTCGCCAACGCTTTTCAAACACTCCGAGAGTCCTCTCAATCTCTCATTCTTGCAATGGCCGGAGTCAGCGGACCCAGAACAAGAGGATCGACGTTACCATGAGCTCATAGACAACTTAAACCGCTTTGATCTGGATGTCTTTGGTGATGCGGTTGCAAAGCGCATGCGGGATATTGAGCACACGGCACGGAAGTACCAGCGTGAAATGCGTGTTTATCGGGAGAAGTCACATCGATTCCAAGCTGAAGGGCACGACAAGATTGCCTATCGATCATTCAAGGAAGGCGATCTCGCTCTATTCCTGCCCACACGCAACCAAGCCACACGTCCTTGGGCTGCTTTCAACGTCGGAGCACCTCACTACTTCCTTCGCGAACAAGATTCACACAGGCTTCATGGACGGGAATGGCTCGTTGCACGGATTTCGAAAATCGAAGAGCGCGTTGTCGATCTTTCCAAGACCATGGACACGACTGCGAGGGCTTCGATGGATGGGCGTTCAATTGCCTCCAACAGTGCAGTATCTTTCGAAGACGACAATCCTTTTGAACTTTCCGACGGCTTGCGATGGTATCTACTGGACGCTGCCGAAGAGAAATCCGGCGCTCCCGGGACACCAGGTCTGGGCAAGACCACCGTTGCAAGCGCGCGAGTGACAGGACAAGGCCAGATGGAACCCACGAAGAAGAAATCTTCCAACGACCCAGCAAAGACTCTCGGAAAATCCCTCGACAGCCGCCGCAGCAGTGGTAACAGCAAGAAGAGCGCGCCTTTAGTCGGCGCCCGCAACTCCACTGAGATCCTCCCGGACACCGCAGACCCGGGAACGGCGTCGAACCCGGCAACGAGGGGCGCCAGTCCTGCCGCCCGACCGGGACCCAGCCATTTGCGAGAAAGCGAGGAAGCTGCCACTGCCGCTCCCGGCCACGATGAGGTGCGGAAGGACCTTTTATGGGGACCTTAGGTTTGGCCTTTGCGAACTTAAGCCCTCAAATCACACCCGTCACACGCAAAACCTTGCTGACCCGTTCCTCCAGGATGACAATCTGGCTCGATCACATTACACCTCTTCCTTCTATGGCCGTCGAAAATCGTCGTCTTCATCCCCACGCAAACAACCATTACCCGGCGCGTATAATCCCAGCGGCAGTGGTGGTGGCCCGAGCAATAGCGGCATCTTGAGAGGAAATGCGAGCACACCCAACACATCCCCCAGCAAATCCAGAATGAACACCAGCACGCATGATCTCGCGAGAAATGCGAGTCCATCGGCGAATAATCAAGGCAGTCCGAGTAAGAAGAATGCTCAAATGCCTCCTCCGCCTAATCCTAACCCTCCGAGGGAGAGGAAGGGGAGTATTTGGGATGGGCTGCTGCAGTTTGACGTTGCGTATCATAAGGGTCGGAGATGAGGAATTTTTATTTTTTTTATTTTAGCCAGATCATCTTTGCTTTCTTTTCTTCTATCTCTTTTCAGTTGGGGTTTAGAATGAGTGAGTGAGGGGAATGGTGCTGTGGTATCCGGCGTTTGTTGATATTGATTATGGATTTGTGTGTGTGTGTGTGTGTGTGTGTGTGTACGTATTTAGTATGGATCTTTTGTTCTTCCCTCGCGAAGAGCATAATTTTTAAAGGGGGAGGGAGGATGGGATGGGAGATTGAAAGCTTTCAGTGTGTGGATGGATGGATGAAGGATCACGTGGGTGTATGGGTATGTAATGAGCATGGATGGATATCTAGCACACTTTTCTTTTTAATATGGCATATGGAGGAATTTTAATATATATATGAACAGTCCAGTCCGTCCCTGTTTTACCTACACTTTTTTTTCGATCCGCGTGTGGTTTCGTTGAATAAACCTATGGAAACGCTTCTCATTTCTCTTCCAACTTTTTTCTTTCTTCCCCCTTCCTTCCTAGGTACCTATGTAATGAAAAGGTTGAATTAAAAATATCCGCATCCTCCTCCCCTCCCTCCTCCCTTTTTTAACCTATCTCTTTGTACGAGCTGAGTGTGTACAAACAATATCCTCGTTATCCCTTGGTATACACGCACCTCATTATTAATCTCCCATCTCCAACATTCCCCCCCTCTTTTTGACGCAGTGGTGAATACCTCGGTCGAATCTTTTTCCCTTTACCCTTTCTACACCCTCACCATCTGCGTTTTCGTTGAGCTAGGTCTAAGAAGAGAGTAAAACTGTGATATTTTAGTATTTAGGTGACTCGACCCGCCTTTTTTGGTTTTATACACTCATTTTGGATATGTTTTTTTTAGTTTGGATATGACACCTCTCATAAATCTCACTATAATGAAAAAAAAAAAAAAAAAATATAGTAAAACTCGCACGTGAAAAACAAGTTATCCTTTAGTGCTTATTAATTTAGTGCTTACTTAAGCCACGTAATATTAAAATATTAAAACTCGGCCACTCTAACTTAAACCGCTTACCTCTATTTCTACGCTTAACTCTTGCTTCTCTAAAGTGCTTAAAACACATGTTAGCTACATATTACTTTAGCAATGTCACTTCTCTATCTAGCGAATGAATTACTTGCCTGCATAGCAGAAAACCTAGAGTTTGAGAGAGACATTAACGCCTTTACGCAAGCGAACTGCCGCATTTACCGCCTATTAAATCCCTATCTCTACCATCACAACATACGACAGTCTGGAAGTTCAGCGTTATTATGGGCTGCCCGATATGGCCAAGAGGCAACGGCTCGAAAGTTGCTACGGGAAAGAACCAATGGTCAAGCCACAAGTGATGATTGGATGCCACTCTGCGTGGCCGCAGAGAAGGGGCATATAGGGATAGTCAAGCTGCTGCTTGAGAAAGGCGCCGACGTCAACGCTCAGGGTGGGAGACACTTCGACACACAGCGCAGGGCATACATCGACGCTCAGGGTAAAAGAATATACAGCAACGCACTCCAGGCAGCTTCAACAGGGGGCTACGAGCAGATTGTAAAGCTGCTAGTCAAGGAGGGCGCCGACGTCAACGCTCAGGGTGGATATTACGGTACTGCACTTCAGGCAGCTTCAATAAACGGCCATGAACAAATTGTACAGCTACTACTTGAAAAGGGTGCCAATGTTAACGCTCAAGGTGGAAGGCATGCCAACGCACTCTACGCTGCTTCAGGCGCAGGTTATAGGCAGATTGTAACTCTGCTACTTCATAAAGGCGCCGATGTTAACGCCTACCAGAGATTTTATGGTAACGCACTCCAGATAGCTTCATGGAGAGGATACGAGCAGATTGTACAGCTGCTGCTTGGGAAAGGCGCCGACGTCAACACTCAGGTTGGAGACTATGGCAGCGCACTCTATGCTGCTTCAGAAGGAGGACACGAGCAGATTGTAAAGCTGCTGCTTGAGAAAGGCGCCGACGTTAGTATTCAGGGTGGGCGATATGGAAATGCACTCTGTGCTGCTTCAGAAGGAGGGCACGAGCAGATTGTAAGATTACTAACTACTAAGCAAGGCAAAGCACTCTAGGTGGCTTTAGTAAGAAGGGTCTATAGGTAAATTATAAAGTTCCCGCGTGGCAAAAATATACACTAGATTTAATTGCTGCTCCATTATGCAGAATACAAACTAGTAAGTAATAATAAGAATAAGTTTAAGTATGCTTAAGTGTAATAGGTAACAGTATTTTGCCACCCTAAGCAGGAGGGTAGCTAACCCGCTTCTGCCCTAGCCTTATAGATATTCCTAAATGTATAGATAATAGGTAGGTAAAGGTACATATAGTTACAGCTTATAAAATTGCTACTTTTTACGCTACACGTACTACTAGACGAGGGAACGAGCGAGTGAGAGAGGGAGAGATGGGAGTTGAAATGGAAATATGAGAGAAAGCCTGGAGAAGGGTTGGTTGGGGGGTTTGAAGATACAACAAAGACTTGAAGGCGTTTGTTTCATGGAGGTAAAAAAGAAAAAAGAGGTTGATGTAGGGAGGGTATGGGTTGGAATTGGTTTTTTTCTACCAAGAATAACTACCAAGAGATGCTCTACTGAGAATAACTACCAAGAGATGATCTGCAGACCAACCTCATGACCTCTCCGCTTATTACCCTTCCCCCCAAAATACAACTCGTCTCGATACTACTAAGAATATCGTCCAAGCCCAACACTCAAACACTTACCGATCATCTCCACCTCATCCGTCTCTGCCACTTCATCTTTGATAAGATCAGCACACACACAGACACGTACTTCAACGAGATTTACGTAAACCCCGGTGAACTGAGCACATTTCTCTATAATATCGACAGCCCTGTCATACTCTCACGACGCCACCGTAGCATCCTCTCCACACGTACATACACAGCAGCAAGCCCCGGCATCCACAGTGCTGGGTTCGTAAGAGGGCGCGGTGGTATGTAACATTTGCCGTGATACGAACTTGTGCGTGTGCGTGAGCGTGCTGGAAAGCGGGGACGGGTCTTTTCGGATTGGGGCCAGTTTGATTGGGGGTGTTGTGGTGTTGAAGGACTGAGGAGCCGCGCTAAGCTGCGTATATGTCTGTGTCTTGGGGACATCAAAAGAGATATACGCAAGGTACCAGTAGTAAGTCGTGGATCAAGCAAGAATGACTTCATGGGTGAATGATATGGATTGGACGAGGGATCAACCACACAGTGGATGAATGTAGGCAACGAGAACGTCTCCGCATATTCTTACTAGCCAAGTTTTTCGAGGACTTGGAGGAGTAAGAGTTGTAACGGCAGGTCCCGGGGGTTTGGCTGGACACCTTCCAACCCCACACAGACCAGAGGAGAATAGAAGGTAGAGCGAATAGAGATCGACACCGGTCTGCGAGACGTGGAGAAAGCGGTGGTTGGTTTCGGCATGCAACTCGAACACGACGCCGCCCCGGAAGGCTAGGATACCATTGCTTTGGAAAGAGGAGTCCGTAGCTCGCCAAGTAATACCAAGCCTTCTTGACCTGCGGGACGCGGCGAGCTGACCGAGGAGATGTGATCCATTGGGCTGGGGATGGTGATTTTCGCTGCATCTTGTTGTTGGACCTGTTTTTCACGGCAAAAGATTAGAATTGCATGAAACACATGGGTTGATATGCACAAAACCTGGGAATGTGCACGAGCAGTATGCACGTGAAACAAGATTTCGTTGAGATAGGCGGCAGGTGAGGAGATGGTTTATGCTAAAGAGAGAAATCTGTAGCGAATAATGGCGAGTTACTTATGATTGATCGCCCTAGGCATTGTTACATGCTCCTACTCGTGTGGACGATCGAGGCCAGTTTGATACACATTCGAAGAGAAGCTAAGACCGCTGAGCCGGCAGTCACGCTCCGATACACCTTGGAGGTTGAGGATGATAGCTATTTGTTAGCTAGTGATGAGTTGTCTGTTATGGAGACACCACGTGGTGTTGCGAATTGAGACCCTGATCATGTATTGAACCCACCCTGGTCGCATGTAGTTATAGTTGACGTTGTACCGGCGATGTGGGAGTCGTGTTTTGTGGAGATTGTAAGAAGGCGAACAGATGTGCATCGTTTCGTGGCTTTTTTGTCTGGGGATGGTGAGACGGACCGAAGCGTCGTTGGTCAATTGTTGATCTAGACTTTCTTGACGAAGCATGGAGATGATCCACTTGACAGTAACTAATGGACAGGCGGTTGGCCTAGTCTGAGACTAGGTGTGTTTGCGGGGTAGTTAGCGATTATGGTAGCGGTGATATAGCCGCTTCAGATCATAATGTCGTATATTTTTAGGGCCTTCATAATCAGCATCTGCTGCAGTTTGGTGGTGAGGATTACGGCAACGCAGCATACGAGAGGCATAGCCATGTTTGTTGTTTCGGGGGCTGATGAACAAAGGCGCAAGTGGAATTGGCATAATCTCGTGATGATAGAATTCACCAGTGGATAGGTCTCTGCTGGTCGTGTGCACACATTCCCTAGCTGGACCACATGGTGCGGAACGGTGTCGGAGCGGTTTCGATATGCCATCTCGTGACACCTATCGTGTGCTGTGCATGTCGACGGCGTGGAAGTCTGGTGGGGGAATGAAAGCTCGTTGCCAAGAATGCCGAGGACTGCCAAGGGCGCATTCCTTGGCATTCTTTACACGAGAATCCATGCCATGCATGGGGCAAGCAAAAAACACATGAAAGCCTATCAGAGGCTTGCGTGGCGCTGAGGCTGTGCTAGATTTACAGATATGTTACTGCTATCATCCCAGGCAACTTGCTTACACTTGGTATGTCTCACCAGCCATGTCGGTCGCATCGATGTTTACTTTTTGGATTACAGAACAGAGATGACAGACTGACGCTCGTAATTACGGCAGTCGTAATCATTGATTTGTAAAGCCACCAAAAACAATCTTATCAGAGGTTGAGACATGTTGGAAAACCCCGAGTGTCGGGGACTGCCAATGGGACTAAAAACGGAAAGTCGTGCTTTGTTGGTAGCTCCTTTCAGCTTCAGTGCGCGCTGCTTCGGGATGGCATTGGCCAGTTCTCCTGATATGCGATGACGAGAGACACACTCGGCGGTATATCATGCATACGCTAGTTGACGATGATCTGTCGATGCGAGCATGTCTTTCTCACCGCTAAGAGGACCAGTGCACCTCTCAGCGGGCCGTTAGGGAAACGTGCTAGCACTCGATCCCGATTGTTTAGCGAACAGAAGAAAAAAGAAAATAGGAGAAGCACAAAGGATGTTGTCTGTGCAACCGTGAGATATCAGATCAGTGCGCGCGGGTAATTACTGCAATGCTGTTGGGTAGCAACCGTGAGTCGATCCTAGGACAAAGGGGCTGCGGACGGGTCTCCTGAATATCTCTGCGGGGAAGGGCGTAGCGAGGAAGAGATACGGCTGATCAGAAGAGACGACCTTCTCTTTTGCTTCGACGATGCGCGTTCCTCGGGAAGCCATGACTTCATATGACGGCTATTCACAGCTCGTACGGGTACGCGATCATCGGGAATTTCGTCCGCGGAGCTAGCTACCCCCGGGAAACAAACTGTTTTGCTGTGTACTGCTCGGTACCTTTGCGCCGGGGGGAGCGTCGGGCTTTAGATAACAATGTACAGTGTAGATTCGGCGGAGAGACGACGTTCGCATCCTGCGGCCAGATAAAGGCAGGCATTCAACGTCAGATCAGATACTGTCACTGTGCGCACAGTAAGTTACAGTAACTAATGTTGCATATGTAGCATGTCACGACTCCTTCATCCCTCTTGCTCAAGTCAAGTTGAGCGAAGAAGGGCATGGGTCGTGGGTAGATTTGCCGGGATGGCGGGTGGAGGAGACACGAGTTCCTTGGTAACGTCTTGGAACATGTTTTCCCCCTCGTGCCCAAGAGAATGCTTTTCCCCACCAACGTCTTGACTATTCCTTGAGTGTCGGGTGTTTGCAGTGATCCTGGTTGTCGCGGTCTCACGGGCGGTTTTTGGCAGAAGTTGAAGCTTGGCCCCCAGCCTCAGAGTGTCGTCGGCCGTCGGGTTCGCCATGGCGTGTGTCGCCCCAACTTCCAAGGGCCCAAGCATGGACCTCGCAGGTCGCAGATATCAGTCGCAGCAACGGCGGCATCGATAATTCCACATCATGCGATGGCGTGGTGTGTCAGAGTCAAGCGTTTGATGGTCGCGGCCAGATAGAAGGACTAGCATGGCGTCCGGGCCAATAGGGGGACCCACGTTGGGCAACAGCAGGGCCTTGGGGAGGTGGCAGGCTGGCGTGTGGAAGACGACAAGACGAAGACGGGGGCCCGGGAGGGTGGTACCATTACTACCATAGCTCGACTACCCAGGGTGCAATTATTAGCTATCCAGGGATCCAGGCATGCAAAGGTTGGCCAAGGTTGGTTTCCGCGTGGTAAATGTGCCCCCAGTGGCCCCCCTCTAGCCCGCAAACGGTCGTCTCCCTGCCAGAGCCTGGTCTTCCTTCTGGGCCTTTGTCTCTTTCTGACGCGCCCATGGCCCCAAAACCCAATCTCCACTCGGATTGCGGCTGGCCTGGTCTTGCGCGGTGAATCTCTTGCTCCTCCGGGAGTCCTCCCCCTTCACTTCCCTTCCGCTGCCCGGCTGCCTGGATAGCTTAAAAGGAAAGCGAGGCCCGCCGCGTTGCCCGTGGCACTACTGTACGCTAGACGACTCGCCCGACACTCCACCACCACCACCACCACCACCACCGCCATACTGTCACCTGTGTACTGTACATACATAAGTTACTTAGTTTACCGCAACTCCCCTCGAGTCTGCTGCAACTTGCAACTTGAACCACCACCAGCGCCAAAAAAGAAACAACCCTACGACGTCTCTCCTCATCACTAGTCTAGCATCTCCACTGTTAGTATACTATTAGTATACTATTAGTATACTATTAGTAGGGCTGACTTAACAATAAATCGCATACCCAGTCGTTCATCAACTCAAATATTCTACCCAGTACTTAAACCCCCTCCGCCCGGTACATCCGTGTCCCCCCTGCCTGCTTCTCGCTCCTTCTCTGCCCTTCTCCAGTGTTTGGGCTTTGTTATCTCTTCGACTTTCTTTGGTTGTTGCCTACTACCACCACCGCCGCCGCCGCCAACGCCACATCAATTCACCATTGTGGTACTGCATAAAAAGCACCCCAAAACAACATAGCACAAGCACGCAGCCAACACTCAACCACAAACCATTCGTCTTCACTAGTGCCACGAATCCTGAGTTGCTATCTAGCATCTCCCTAGCATCCCGCTGGTGTTCCTCCCGTGGCCCGCGCATTCCGTTTCCAAGGACTCTCTACGCTAGCCAATCACCGCCCAACCTCATTGTTCCGCATCCTTACAAGTTACACGACCTAGGTTTTATAACACTACCCAGCGTCATCTCATAAGTATCAATCCACCCACACGCCACCATTCTTATAACTTCATCACCCCATCCATCTGGAACACTCAAATCTTGTCCCAAGTTTCCCCTCGACATCACATTCCTAGACACGCCATCTAGCCATCACCCGACCTCCTGACCTCGTGGCATACCTCCCCCCTCGTCCTACATCAAGACAACCTACATTACGGCTTTCAAAACGTCGTCGCTAGTCATCGCCAAACTGCCTCAAGGCAGCATTATCATTTCTACCCGGACCTCTGTCGACAATACTTGAAGTCACCTCTAAACCACATCACTATGTGTATCGCAGAGCTCAACGTTTCCCTTCAACCCTGCCGCCATCGCTGGTACCACCTTTCGCGCTCGTGCACCCCTTCGACTAACCTCTCCAACTGCACTAGCCGTCTCGGTATTTCAGGATGGGAGATCAAGTGTGACTTCTGTCCATTCTGCTCCGGCTGGAACCTCTCCAATTCCGAATACCGATTGGTCGGCAACGACCGGGCTCCTTCCTCGGGCGGATTGTCACGCAGCCCTTCCCTTACCCTCAACACCACCCGCCGAGAGCTGCGCCGAGGAAGCTTATCACGGACTGACAGCAGTTCAAGCATTGCCATGCTCCAGGCCCAAGAGAAAAACCGCGCACTAAACGCCCGTGTGAACGAATACTTCAGGGTTCCGGTAGCAGAGCCCACACCAGTCCCCTCCGCATACCCCGGAACTCTCCGCGAGATCGACGAGGAGGACAGCAGCAACGTGGCCAGCAGCCCGAGCGACACGTCCAGCGAGGGCCCGGACAGCGTGCGCCATCTCTCCACATCCTCTCAGACGGACAACGCCAGCATCCTCAAGAAGATGCGCCGCAAGTCTAAGCGCCTCTCGCTCAGCCTCTTCAAGTAAACTTTCCCCCAAAACAGCAGAGCCGCACCAAGTCTATTGCCTATCAGCTCACACGTCACTGGCTGCGATCAGTCGGTTTATTGGCCCGCACCAAACGGTTCTCGGCCCTTTCCCCATAACTTTCCACGCGATTTAAAATCCAATAGCTGCACCCACCGCTCCCCGCCAAGAACCCTCCAATCGGGCCTTTTCGCCATCGCCATCCCAGGTGATCCCTCGGCCGTTGAGGGGCCAAGCCGAACTCTATTCCGCCACTCCCCCCCATCGTCACCTCCCATCTCTTCTTTTCACCCTTGTCCTTAGCATGTTATCACTTTGTAGTACGGTTGATCCTGTTTTTTTTTGTTTTGTTTTTCATTGTCAGATACCCAGAACACGCAGTCAACACTGCGTGTTTTCCCCCATTTGGCCTCTCCTCTGAGCGATTGTCATCAAAAACACTCTCGCTTTTCTTGTCTCTCTTTCCACACGACCTCCTCTCACGAAGGCCTTTTCGGCGTTTTGTCAGGCATAACAAAATAAGGACACAAAATACGACATTTGGGTCGGTCAAAAAGCGAAAGGGAAACTCCTCTCTCAATAGTCTCATCATCATCTTCTCCCCTCGGTCCGGTTTCCTCCTTTTGTTGCGAAAGGTTTATTTGTGGGTAACTACCCAACCTGTTTTTTTTTTATGGAATAAGGATAAAGGCATGGTATGGTACACGCGTTTATTTGGGGCTTTGGAACATGGGGGTTTTCAAACATGACACCACGTCATGCGCGTTTGATGTTCGGTCTTTCTTCTTACGTTCCTCGCGAGGCTCGCGTGTGTGTGCTCAGCCTGATGTTTTTGCCTCTCCTCTTCCTACAATCGTTTTCCATTCCATGGCGCCCCCAAAGCAGAGATTTGATACCCTCTTCTGAGCGCTTTTCATCTTTCATCTTTTAGTTATAGGTTCCCATTGTCCATGAAATTTAGAGCTAGAACAGAGATCGTTCTCGACTCCCCTCATCATCATCATCACCATCATCATCATCATACATACATCTTTGTGACGGTTTCAATACGTGATACGTTACCCCCCCTCCCCCGTGATGTGATGTTACCTAATCACGTACCGCACCACAATCCTTACAACCCCTTCACGCGCGCGCGCGCGTGCGTGCGTGCGTGCTCGTGTGCGTGTCATATCACACACCCTTTCGGCAGGTTAGAAAGGGAAAAAAACAAGCTTCGATCAAGCTTTGACAAGAAATTCTATTGATGGAAGGGAGGTGGGTGGGTGGGGGGTCCGAGTGTTATTAAAGTTTATTGGTGTTGTGTTATTGATGTCATGAACAGTCATGTCATGAACAATGGGGGCATGAACACAAAAATGATAAAATGTGTCTAGGTAACTTACTCAAACCACCTAACTATGTATGTTCCAAAACGTCCAATGTTTCTTTTGCGCGAAGTAACGTTGACTTACGATAATCATTGTCAGTAAGTAGTTAACGTTAGTTAGTTGGTTGTTATCTGTGGGTCTCTCTACCTGGAGAATTATTATTAGGTACATAGGTACATGTAGTTGGGGTGGTTGGTGGTGGGGTTTTTGAGACGATTCAATGACGTTGACACGCGTGCGTGTGTGGACAAGGGAGGAAGGAGGTTTTGTGATTTGAATATGGCAGGCTGGCGGGTTGACGGACAGACGGACGGACGGCGGGTTTGACATGAGTGATGGGGGGGTTTTTTTTTGATTGAGCTGGTGGCCAGGGTGTTTTTTTTTTGTTGACTGACTGACTGACTGACTGACTGACTGACTGACTGACTGACTGACTGACTGACATGTGTTTGTGAATTCGAGACTAATCTTATCATAGTTACCTGTTTTTTTTTTCTTTTTTTTTCTTCTTTTTCTTTATCGATGTGGGTGAGAAAGGGAAATAAGCTTTAGAGGGGGGAATAAGCTTTGTGAATGAAGCATTTGGGTGGCCCATGGTACAGTACATATGTATGTACGTGTGTGTGTGTCTGTGTGTGTACGTGCATCTGTACCATACTTTTCCTCTTTTTCTTTCGCAAGGAAAACAAGCATTTCGGCAAGCTTTTTGTGTGAATTGGGGGATTGGGGGTTACCATGGTACGTACGTACGTACACAGACTTCTACCAACATTTGTTAAGCATATCGCTGGCGATCCTACAATTTTTGCTTTTGAACTGCAAGAAAAACAAGCTTTGGGTAAGCTTTATGGATAACTACTGCGTGGCCATGGTACATAGTACATACAAGTATTGTACATGCATTCTAACCATTGGAATGCTTACGAAGCTCTACCATGCTTTTTCTTCCTTTGTTTCTTTTTTCGTGCGGAAAAGTAAGCTTTTGGGCAAGCTTCATGGGCAACCACTAGGTGCCATGGTACCCACATACATGCAACTACATGTGTATGTGTATCTAGTTATAGACATACCCGCGGAAATCCATGTACCAAGATTTTTGTTTCTTTGCAGAGAATAAGCATTTGGCAAGCTTTATAGAGAACCACTGGATACTCAACATACATACATTTGTCCATACATCTACATTCCTACAAACGCCTACCAAGCTTTGTTTTCTTCTTTTCAATGTTTGTCTTTGCAGGAAACAAGCCTTTGAACAAGCTTTATGAACGAAAGTGCCACGGTACACAAATATGTACGTACTGTACGTGCTAACCATACGCTTTATCCCTTGGAAACGTCTGTGATGTCGTTGCAGAAAACAAGCCTGGGGACAAGCTTTATGGAGAACTATTCGGTGCCATGGTACATAATGTATTATCGTATCCATACCCATCCATTTCCCACAAACTAAGCAAAAGAGAAAAAAAAAAGAAAAGGAAAAGAAAAAAACACAAAGTGCATCCTACACCACACAACCCCTTCTCCCTTTTTTCCTGTGCCCTACCTTCTTCACAAGGAAAACTGCCCCTGGCCCCCTCCCTTCCCCCTTCCAACCCCACCATCCCATTCCATCCTTCACCACCTTTTTACCCCCCACTCCCTCCCTAAACCTTATTCCCCTACATCAAAACTTCACCCCGGTCCCCCTTTTCCCATGACAACTGCAACTCCCACTTTCCACCCCGCTCCACCCCCACCCTATCCTATCCCATTCCGCCCCACGCTGCGACATCGCCGTATGTGCAACGGTACAGCTGTATTTATGCGGCACCATGCACTATGCAAGTCAGCATAGTACGGTATGTCATGAATGTCATGACATGATACAACAGCACGACATGGGTCTGATGCCGGCTCGGCTCCCCATTTACCTCCCCGTTCGCCGGTTTAATAATAGATTGGGGAGCGAGCGCACGGGGAAGTAGACTGACTAGACGAGAGAAGATGAGTCGGGGTGTGTTTGGGGGTTTTGGATGGGAGGGAGAGATGGAAGTGCGATGTGGGAGACATGAATTTTTTCTAATGGTTGGTAAGGGGGCGAATGTAAATGTACTTGTTCATGTTCTAGCGAACTGGAACCTTTTGTCATCCTCAGTAATAAGGAGAGAGGCCTCTTAGCTGTTAATTTGTGCGAGAAAGAAAATCTGTAAATTCCATTGGAGACGGCTTTAAAGGGAGGAGGATATATTCACACAATAACAAGTTGGGGGGCCAAATTTACACTATTGAATGAAATGGCTGGATCTTGCAATTTGACATCCCAACAATTCGGACCGTTCAGATGGAAACACTACGCCCTTTTTTCTTTTTCCGTAGTAGGCAGATTATGATCGAGAGCTCGAGTTTTTACTGCAACAGTCTCAAAACCTTAATGAGATCGCCAGTGACTCCCATAGCCGTAACATCGCCACCAGCGCCAGCACCTTGAATGATGAGAGGGTTGTCGCCATATCGCTTTGTGTAGAAAGCGATGATGTTGTCGCTGCCCTTGAGCGCCGCGATGGGGTGGCTCTTGTCGAACTTTTCCAAGCCCACTTTGAGTTCTCCCTTGGGTACATTGACGCTGCCAACGAACCTCACAACCTTACCTTCCTTCTCGGCTTCAGCCTTCAGCTTGTCCATGCGGTCGTCGAACTCCGGTAGTCTCGACAAGAATTCATCGCCAGATGAGCAGCTCTCGAGCTCTTGTGGGATGAGCGATTGTACAGGGAATGAGGTGGGGGATTCAACATTGAGACCTGCAAGGCGGGCCAAGATGGTGAGTTTGCGAGCTACGTCAAGGCCGTTCAAATCGTCTCGAGGATCGGGCTCTGTGAAACCCTTATCCTTTGCGGTTTTGACTTCAGCCGAAAACTTGCCGCCACCGCCATTGACGGGTTGGAAACTGTTGAAAAGAAAGCTCATGGTGCCGCTAAATACGCCTTCAATCTTTTGAACTTCATCACCAGTCTCGACAAGCTCTTTCAGTGTCGAAATTACAGGGAGTCCAGCGCCGACGGAGCTCTCGTGGAACACCCACCCTCCTGCTCCGCTTCCGTTGCTTGCTGATGCGAAGATGTCTTGCCATAGACTGTAGCTACCAGAAAATGCTTTCTTATTCGGCGTGACTATGCTGACTCCCTTCTTCAGGAAAGCAGGATATGAATCCGCGACTTCTTGGTTGGATGTGTTGTCCACGAGCACAACTTTGCCGGGAGCTTTGACAAGGTATTCGGCGAGTTGTGGAAGCGGAAGGGTAGATTTTTCCGAAGACTGAAGCTCGGCTTCCCAATTGGACAAGGATTTGTAGTCGGCGTGGTAGAGGGCTTTCTTGGAGGTGCTGAGGTAGATGAGGGATAGGTAGGTGGGTGCTGAGGGAGATTGCGACAGCTTAGAAGCAAGATGATGTAGTTGGGAGAGGAAACATTTTCCCACGCCTCCGGCACCTGGTTACCAAGCGTGTATCAGTGTATGCTCATGAGAAAGAATTGTTGGGGTTACTAGAACGGACCGATGACGGCAATGAATACCTGACGAGGAGGAGCCATGCTGTGTAGTTCTGCAACCAATGCTCTGAGTGGAGATTTAGAAGTTGGAAATCTTCAAAATTTTCTTAGTCAAGGAGCAAAAAGTATGAAGTTGGTGATAATGACTCTATTGCGACCTAGAGGAAGTAAATACATTCACCCCGCACGTGCCCCACCTAATTGGAAGCTCCGACGCCGGCATCGCCCCTTGCAGCCCTACGCAAGCACGACCTCTCAACTCTCGCGTTGCATCATACACTTCCACACTCCACAACCACCCACGTCCCGGTGTCATGTCTTCGAAAGACGCGCATCTCTACGGCGAGCGTCCGAAATCCCGCACGAAGACGAAAGAAATTTCCTCCACCAGTGCCGTTGGATTCTCCGCCACCCTCTCCAGCTTGATCAAAGCTTCGTCCTCCGTCAACGCCAAAAACAAACCTACGGGCAGTCGCGCGCGCAGTCAGAAAGAAGACATATTCAAAACACACAACAAAGGCGTCAACAAGCGCGCGCTCAAAGATCTCGAAGATGTCGACTTCACTCAAAAGCATCGGGGCCGCACCGCCGACGAAAAGGCCGATGACGATGCACTATACAGGCGCACGAAACGACGTATGGAGGAAAAAGCGCGTTTATATAATGCGCTGAAGCGCGGCGATATCGAAGACCTCGACGATAAGTACGGCGTTGACTTCGACACGAAGTGGGCCGAACAAAGAGAGAGGGGAGAGAATGATCCAGCGGAGTCATCTTCGGAGTCGGAGGCCTCAGAAGAAGAGCTGATCGAATACCTAGACGAGTTCGGGCGCACGCGTAAAGGAACACGCGCCCAGGTGGCAAGGGAAGAACGGAGAAAACGCACCGTCGCTGCCGCTGAGCCTGATCGCTTTACCGCGCGGCCAAGTATGCCTTCGGATATTATCTACGGGGACACTGTTCAATCTGCGGCGTTCAACCCAGACGATACTATCGCGCAGCAGATGGCTGAATTGGCTGCGAAACGTGACAAGGAACTCACACCTCCGCCTGACACTCATTTTGACGGACATGCGGAAAAGAGGCAGCGAGGCACGGGTTTTATGCACTTCTCTAAGGATGCCGAGGAGCGGAAAGAACAAATGGCCAACCTTGAGAAAGAGAGGATGGAGACGGAGAAGGCGAGGAGTCGGCGGAAAGAGGAGATTGAGAAAAGAAAGGAGCTGATTCGGGAAAAGAAGAGAGCAATCGAAGAGAGGAGAGCTAAAGAGCAAGCAGACCGGTTCTTGGACGAATTCGGGGCGGAGCTCTTTGGCGAGAAGAAAGAGAGCTCGTGAAGAATAATGGGTGTGCGGCCTTTAGTGAGCGAGACGGGATGGATGAAGGAGTAGACTTTCTTTCACACATTATGATACCCTAGCAACCGATCATCGGAAATTATATTCAATCACTCTGTTCTTCCTGCTCTCCTATTACAGTGAGAGTAGACCATTAAAGCGTATGATGTGTGGTGATGATGTGTATCACGTGATGGTATTTAACCTCAAGCTCGAATGCTCTTTCGCTCGAGGTGAGGAGACGTGCATGACTTCTACGCTTACCCACGATGGTAGAATAAAGACTAAAAATTTCAGCCCCTGCAGAAATGAACCGAACACCAGCGAGGAAGGTAGTGCCCCAGGCCTGTGATGCATGTCGTCGCCGAAAAACAAAATGCCACGGCCGAATGCCATGTCAGCCATGTACCTCGGCAAGTTTGCCATGCACCTTCAACACGTCTCAAAAGAAGGGTGGTAATAGGGGAGTAAGAGCAACTACTCTGAATCAGCTAAGGGAAGAGTACGCAACAAGCAATCGAAATGGAATCAACATTCAAAATTCAGAAAGCGAAAGTCACCATGCCTTACCAAGCATCAAACCACTACTATCTCGCAGCTTGAGCCCGACTGGCTTGGAATCAATCGCGATAGATACTTGTGTCGAGGTATATCTTCGTCGTATACACCCAATTGTACCGCTCTTGAACTCGGATCTTTTGCGAGAGGAAGCAAATAAGGCCACAACGTCGCTCATGTCACGACAATTCATCCTCTCTTTCTGCGCATATGTCCTGACTTTCGGGAAGGTCCTCAATGATCCCACAGCAATACCAGTCGTCGATATTGGTCCGCAGTTAGTAAAATCCGCGTTAGAGATTCAGAATGTGGACAGAATCACTCGACCTTGCGGACTTTCACTTTATATATCTTTCTTTTTGTACGGTGCACACGCCGGTATGGGCGACTATAGACAGGGCTGGTTCTACTTACGAGAAGCAACGACACTCTTCACAATGCAAAAACCAGGCGATGAATGGTACGATCGAGACACCTACAGACGTATATTCTGGATACTCCTCATTTCGGAAAGGTACGCAAACGCCCATCCCTACATCCTACACTTCAACTCCAAGCAACACAATCCTACTTCCATGACTTGATTCTGATACGTTATGTGGACATGTTTATAGAGCCCACGCAATTCGTCGTCAACGCCCGATAACCCTCCTCATAACTCCCTCCACACCACCGCTTCCTCTCTTATCCCCTCCCGAGCGCGGCCTACACTACCTTTCCTCTCTCTTCCGCCCCTTCGACGAAGCTTTTTTCGCGCTCTGGAATTTCTCACGCGAGGATTGCAGTAAGGAGTGGCTTATAGCCCTTGAAGCCTCCGTTCGGACTGCACTACCTCCCCTTTTGGACGACATCTCGCACGATCAAGTAGCCAACATTCGAGTGTCTCAGCTATGGTTACAGGTGGGGTTCTCTACTAAGTTTCCATTTCAATTACTGATCAAGTCTCGCGCGAAGATCAAACTCTGGGAACTATTCCCTCGATTCGGATTCCTCTCGTCAAGCGAGAGTATCTACGAATGTCTGACATTTCGCTACCCACTCCGCATCTCTCGAGATCTCACGAGCCTCATCGAGAAGCTACCTCGCGACAGTTTATGCGTGCACGGTGTGGGAATGGTAACGTTTTCTCTGTCCCCTTTTTTCCCTTTCTCAAAAAACTCGTCAAAACCATTTAAACACCAAAACCAACACTTAAATCGGGGCCCTAACCCCCCCTTCAAACAGACCGAGAAAATCTTCGACATAACCTGCGCCCTCGCCGACGTCCTCCCTTTTATAAATACCTCGTCTTCTCCGAATCGCACCGATTTAGATCGCTTGATCCCGCTAACGACTCTGCTTTCCACGCTCCCCTCTGGTAGGGAAAAGTTTGTCCCCCTCCTCCATGCTAAACTCCACGAGCTACAACCGAACCTCGTACCCGCTCTCGTAGAAGCGGCGGGGGGATTGGGTGGAGTAGAGGATGAAAATGATGGAGAGGAGCGGAGACTGCTTGGTTTGGGTGTTGGCGGGGTAATGAGTCCTGGTACGAGGTTTTTGTATGAGGAGGAAGTTGGACGGGGGCTTTTTGCTGATTTGAGGAGGGGCGGTGGGGGTTTGGGGTTTGCATCTTGAAGTTTGGTGGTACGCTTGATTGGATGGATTTGTATTATATGCATTAAGTTGACTGGGGAATTTAGAGATATTCATGATGGGTGACCTTGATATCGAACGCTCCTCTAAAGCAGCAATTTAACTTCTTACTAGCAGTGGCGATCTACATTTTTATATAGCGTATGAATTATATGTCTGGAAGAAGCAGTATCCACTGTATGTTGCATCATCCCCAAGTCTACATGCTATGCTATACCCCCTACCGTTACTCACTCACGAACCCAAAACTTTTTTCTTCTCCACAATTGGCATACCACTACACAAAACTACCGCGCACTCCTCACCCACCCAACAACACCAACACTATACCCCACCAATCCACCAACCCTTTCCCTCTCCCTCTTAGCCTCCTCCTGCCACTTCTTCAGCCCATCCACCAACCCTTGATCCCTAACCACAACATCTCCGTGCAACTTCAGGAAAACGCTCATCCAAGCCTGTACGAGCTCGTAGTCCCTGCGCTCCTGCAACCGTGCGGTCAGCGCTTGGATAAAGGTGTGCAATTCGGTGTAAGGCGGAGTGGTGTTAAGGGTACGGATGGCGATGTCGGCGGCGGAGGGGGGCAGGGACGCGAGGTGTGTTAGGAGAGGGGTGTATGAGGATGTTTGCGCGGCGGAAGCGAGGTGTTGTGTAAAGATGGTGGTGGATGCCGCAGCGGAGGATCTGGAGGCGAGTGCAGAGCTAGCGATGCGTGATGTGTTTTGCTCTTCACTGTCGAGGGGGACGAGTGTGGTAGATGTGGTAGTGGCTGTTGGCTTTGGGTCGTCTGGGTTCTGGGACACGGAGGGGAGGAAAAAAGGCGCTTTTTCAGGGGCTTTAGGGGCTTCTTTGGGTTTGTTCCGCGCCCGGATGATGTCAAGGTGAACGAGTGTCTGCCAGCGGGATTTTGGGACCAAGCTGAGCGTTGTGATTCCTTTGCTGAGCTGGTCCATGGCAGGGACTATGGTGGCATCTTGCTCTTCATCTTCTTCCGATTCTTCAGCGGCTGCATCAACAAGAGCCGAGCCGCCTTCGCCAGATGCGGTAGGTATGTTTGGTGTCGCAATGTCGTCTTCTGAAATTTGGCGTGTTGATACATGCGTGAAGAGAGTGCGGTTCGTCCAGATGTGTACACCTACTTCGCCGTCTAAAGCAGTAGCGAGGTACTCTCCAGAAGGTGAGAAGGCAACGGCAGTGCATTGGCCAGGAAGTTTCATGGCATCTATGAGATGGCCTGTTGGCAGATCCCAGACACGAACCGAAGAATCAGATGCAGCGGCAATGATCCATCGGCCATCTGATGAGAATATGTAATCGATGATGCGAAGCTCGGCATGGGAGCGTGATGCCCACAACTCTCTGACTAGTTTCTTCGTTGCAATATCAACGACACGAATCGAACCGTCGTCACAACTCAGAGCAATCAAATCACTATTGGGATGGTAGCGCAAGCCAAGAACCTTGATCATGGGATACCAGTCAATCTCATGCAAGAGTAGCCCAGTAGCAAAGTCCCAAAACTGAAGTAACGTTAGCATAGTCCAGGGCTTTCCAAGCAAATTACTGACCTTTACTTTGCCATCGTCTCCACAACTGATGACAACACGGTTTAAGCTGTCCACAGCAAGACCTGTCACAGCCCCCTTGTGCCGACCTTGGCCTTTGGTAAATTTCGGTGTTGATGCTTGATCAGCGATTACCAGAGCATCTTCCTCCTGCATCTGCTGCAACTTAACCTTCTTTGCTTCGGCTGGCGTCAACTTGGCAGGGAACCTTCGGCGATGCTGACCAGATTGGAGGTTATACATATCGATTGCACCACCTGCCGAGCCAATCAATGCAAATGTGCCACAAGGAGAGATGGCGATGCTCTTGACCTCAGTCGCGTCGCCGGTGTCGAATGTCCACCTTCCAGCTCGCTTGCGGCCCCAAAACCAGGTCCTGGCAGATTGGCTTCCGGCGTGGCCAGTGACAATACTTTCCCAGCCAGTCATATTAGATTCTGTTTTCTTCCCCTTTTTGTCTCCTTTGACCTTGGAAGAGTTATTCCAGATGCCTGTCACGCCTGGCATAGCTCCCATGCCTCCGTCGCGGTTGAGCGAACACGCCATGCAGGTGATGGCTGGAGCCTTGAGATCTTCCAAGGTAGCGTGAAGTCTCGAGTTTGCATCGCCATCGAGCAATCCCATTTTCTTTGCCTTTCTCTGGACGGACCCTTGACTGAGTTCGGTACTTTGGCCATCGCGGCGAAGACTCCAGCCCCATAGACTACGATCCCGACTGGCGCTCAACAACCACTTTCCAACATCATCCGAGCCGTCCGAGTTGGAAGGTAGGAATTTGAGCGAAGAAATCGGTGCTGCATGACCTGCGCGGGAGTGAAGAATGCGCGGAATTGGTGAGAACGGAGTCTCATCGAAGATCCAACTTTTCAAAGAATTATCCAAGCCGCTCGATACAATGACTGCTTGACCGTAGAGGAACTCGACCTTGCTTACGCCTCCTCCAACCCCTCCACTGGCGGATGGGGGAGGATTGTGGGCACCTCGCAAGGTACCCATCTTGCGGCCTTTGTTGTTTAGATCCCAAAAGGTAATGTCACTGCTATCTCTGCTTGCGGTGGCCATAACACCATCCTTTCGCCCGTCCTCTCCCGCACCGAGACCATCCGTTCTGAAAGAGATGGTGGTGATGGGCGCTTTCTTCGAGTTGCCCAGGTTCAGGCGCATGATCTCTCTATCTGTGCGAACATCGTGAATGACAAGGGGACCTGCTTCGTACGCGATGGCAAGGAGCGACAGGGCAGGAGTCGGCTGCAGAGCGGTGACCTGGCCAAAGTCTGCAGCAGGGGGAAGAAGAGTGTAAAGTAGCTTTCCTGTGTTCACATTCCAGATCTCAACCGAACCATCCTTCCTGCCCAAGAATATCTTGTTCAGAAAAGTTGGCATGCTGCAGACACAGCCAGACAGAGAGCTCGCGGAGGCGCTTTGCAGTGTGGTGTAGTGTTCAAAGGTAGAGGATTTCCACACCTCGACCGTGGTGGACCCACATCCTATCACCCATTCTCCAAATGCAAGAAGCCTTGTGATATTCTCCGTGGCCCCGCGCGGCAATTCGAGCTCCGCTGTCTGTTTCCCACGTTGGAACACCCATACACCCCTCGAGGATTCAGCTGATTCACCGCCCCATGCGGCAAAGACGACCTTTTTCCACGCTAGTGTCGCTGTGATGTTCTCGGGCGTTTGTGGCCTAGTGATGAAGACTAGATTCAGGCCTCTCTTTAAATCATAGGTTTGCAGGGATCGGCCGACAGAAGTTGTGATTTGGAAAGTCGCTTTCCCGAGTGGAAGGGAAGTAAAGGGGACATTGGTAGGAGAAACAAGGCCTACTGTCTTTTCAAATGGCGTCAGTAAATAGATTTCGGGGCCATTGTAGGGCGGCAAGACTCACTCGGAACGGTGCGAATATTTTGGATTTGCGAACGACGGCGGTGGAAGTTTTCGCGCGACCGGCCTGGAGCTTCTGGCGCTTGGACACGGGGCCATTGGCGACTGCTTCGGGCAGTTTGGGAGCCGGCATTGTAGGTACCAAGCGGAAGAAACCGCTATGCACGGGCTGGTAGTAAGGTAGTTGAAGTGTGGTTTGCGAACTGGTGGTGGTTGAGCAGGGCTGTCGGCGGCGGACCAAAAATTTGCGGAGATGGGATTGATTAGATGTGGCTGAGATTAGATAAGATAAGATTAGATGCCGGCTCAAGCCGCTGCCATGCTCCCCCGCGCTGCAAGGGGACTCGGGAGGAATGGTGGGGCTGGATGAAGGGATGATGATAGCTAAATAAACACCAGGCTCGTTTATTTGTGCAGCATGTTTAGATGGTCATTCTGCAACATGTAGAAACTTAGTATACTGGAAATTGCCTGCTTTGCTATCTGTGTAACTGCGGTCACACCTCACACGGCCCTCATGGTAGACGGTGACAGTAGACTTTGTGCTGAGCGTGAATCATGTCCAACCCAAACAGGCTTTTTGGTGTATACATGTGCTGTTCAACAGCATCTTCTAAAGATGCATTGGCATGAATGGTGGCTGCATATACTTACTGTACGGTGACGGGCCCCTTTATTCCTGGCAGCACAAGGACCAGGACCAGGACCAGGCATGCTTTGTGGATAGTGGATAGGGGATGGCGGATAGTCAATGGCGGAGGGTAGATTGACCCGCAACGTGCCCTGCTCGAGAGACGCCGTTGGCCAGGCCTGTTTCAACGCCTGCTTCTCGTTCGCTCGAGCAAACGACGTCATGGGGCCTGCTGCATGATAATTTTCTTTTGCCCAAGAAAAAGCAAAGCAGACTGCCTTTCTTCCTATAAAGCCCGACGGTGCGACATTGCGGCCCATGGAGGAACAACAGCCACACGAGCTTGTGCGCGCCCCCAGCATCGAGAACCCGCAATCATGGCATCCTCACCCTCATCCGCTGGGTTCAGCCATCAACAACAGCTCCACTCCGGCTGCCAGCAGAAAGGCCCGGTCGTCGGCAGAGACGGGCGGTGGCAATGTCGAGCGATCTAGTGTGTCGATGCCACCGCCCGCCTCCAAATCTCTCCCCAGGCAATTCCCACCGCGCCGCCTCTCCAAATCAGCAGACGTTGCCAGTATATTCGACGCAGCAAAGCACTCGAACGAAATTGCCGTGGATGAAAGTCATTCCAACGCCGAGCCTGCCCGTGGTACAAGTCTTGGTGCCCCGGCGCTGACGTCGATGCAGCTGGCGGATGCATATCGGCACACGCGATCTGAGCCTGACGTCGAAACGAACCGCCTGTCTTTTTCCTCGCTGTATTCCATATCGTCAACCAACATCCTCCCACACAATACCCGCAGAATGAGCACCTCGCTATCCGCCGCGGGCTCCGAGCCAGACGGTGAGCCAATTCCCTTCCTGTTATTTTTAAAAAGAGTGAGAGAGAAAAAAAAAGAGAAAAAAAAAAAACCAAGGCCCAGACAAACCACAATTCGCCCCCGTGTGGGCAAAGACAAGGCCGGGGTAGAGCGTATACAATGGTATAGCTGGAGCAAACAGTCGACGCATCATGAAGTGCCTGTTTAGTCCAAGACACATTGGAACAATATACTGACTTTTCACATGGCAGGGACCACCACAGCAACTTCGTCTGTTTCCGTCACCGCTACCAGTCACGGCAGCTTGAACCCGACGATTTCTCCTTCGCCGACGCAAATGCTCTTTCCTCCCGACCAGCAATCTGCCAATTCAAGCGCAAACATGACCCCCAATCCCACCTCCAACCCAACGCAACCACCTACGCCCACCCTCACTCAACAGCACCAGCAGCCGCCTGTCGCCGTCCCCCGTCGTTCACGAAGCCGCACCGCCGCACACCGTCGCATCAGCGGAAGCACAGCAGCCAGCAGTCCTGGCAGCAGAGAAATGCGTGAGCCTAGAGAGCCTAGGAAACCCACCAAGGGCGTCATTGGAGTCTGTGCCCTGGAGTCCAAAGCCCGCAGCAAGCCTGCGAGAAACATTTTTGGGAAGCTGGTCGACGACTTTGAGGTCAAGATCTTCGGCGACAAAATCATACTGGACGAAGATGTCGAAAATTGGCCTGTGTGCGACTTCTTAATTTCATTCTTTTCAGATGGCTTTCCCCTCGACAAGGCAATCGCCTATGCACGCCTCCGCAAGCCATTTTGTGTCAATGATTTGCCCATGCAGCAGGTACTCTGGGATCGTCGCCTGTGCCTGATGATCCTTGATCAGCTCGACGTGCCCGCCCCTCGGCGCGTAGAGGTTAACCGCGATGGTGGGCCGAAATTACCGAGCCCTGAATTTGCAAAGGCTGTCAAGGATAGGACAGGCGTGGCACTTGGTGGGCCGGACGGCACGGGAGGCTTCACAAAACCCCCAAAGGTAGTTGAGCTGATCGACGAAAATAACACGATCCGCGTGGACGGCCAGACACTCACCAAACCTTTCGTAGAGAAGCCCGTGAGCGGAGAAGATCACAACATTAATGTGTACTATCACAGCAGAGACGGTGGAGGCGGTCGCAGACTTTTCCGTAAAATCAACAACAAAAGCTCCGAAAAGGACGATACCCTCGATGTTCCTAGGTGTATCACCGATCCTACTAGTAGCTATATATACGAAAAGTTCTTGCAGGTGGAAAACTCGGAGGACGTGAAAGCGTATACGGTTGGACCAAACTACTGTCACGCTGAGACACGCAAATCACCCGTTGTAGATGGGTTAGTTAAGAGAAATCCCAGCGGAAAAGAAGTCCGGTATGTGACAAAGCTCAACGAGAGCGAACGCATCATGGCAACAAAAATCTCCAATGGATTTGGCCAACGCGTGTGCGGCTTCGATCTTCTGCGGACGGGAGGCCGTAGTTATGTCATCGATGTCAACGGCTGGAGTTTCGTCAAGGACAACCAGGATTACTACGAGAGTGCTTCTAAAATTCTCAAGGAACTGTTCTTGGAAGAGATTATGCGCAAAGAACGAAAAAACGTACAGCAGGCCGCTGCTGAAGCCCAAGAAGAGACTGTTTCTAGGAGGAAAGGATTCAAAGACATGTTGAAGTCTCCCAGTATGTCCAAATTAAAAGACTTCAAGGACCACCACCACCTTTCCCACAAGCGCAATTCAACTACCATGCCTTCGTCCCCGGAAGCCTCTCTAAGCACCACGCCAATAGCATCGTCGCCAAGTTTTGAGAAGCCGCAGCATGCTTTGCTCACATCTGCTCCAGGTGCACTCAAGTCAGAGCCCGAACTCCTTCCCCCACCTCTAATGGAAGATACAGGTCCTCAGGTCGAAGGTGGAGCGTCACAATCCGAGGAGCAGGTGCCCGTGCCTCCTCCGGCATCCAAAGCCCAATGGAAGCTGAAAGGCGTTGTGTCAGTCATTCGCCATGCGGATCGTACCCCAAAGCAGAAGTTCAAGTACACGTTCCACACGAAACCGTTCGTTGATCTACTCAAAGGCCACCAGGAAGAAGTTTTACTAGTAGGCGAAGCTGCACTGCAAAGCGTGAGCGATGCTGTTAGACTCGCCATTGAAGAAGGTGTTGAAGATGTCACGAAGCTGCGCGAACTGCAAATTTATCTCAACAAGAAAGGCGCATGGCCCGGCACCAAGGTCCAGATCAAGCCAATGTTCCGCAAGAGAAGGAAAGAGGAATTGCCCCCGAACGAACTTGCCGAATCATCACCAGAACGTCAAAGGTCAGAGTCATTAGATTCTTCCGATGTCCTAGATCCCACTGCGAAACGAAGTGATTCAATGTCCGGTGTGACACTCTCACGCATCACAGCGGCCGAGAATAACCTCATACTGGACAAACTGCAGCTCATCATCAAATGGGGAGGCGAACCTACCCATTCTGCACGGCATCAAACGCAAGACTTTGGCAACAATTTCAGGAACGACCTTTTGTTGCTGAATCGAGATATACTTGACGATGTCTCCATCTTCAGCAGCTCTGAAAGACGTGTTACGACGAGTGCTCAAATCTTTGCCGCGTCTTTTCTCGATAAAGACCAGTATCCGGCAGAAAATATACAGGTGCGCAAGGATCTTCTTGACGACTCCAACGCTGCCAAGGATGTGATGGATAAGGTCAAGAAGAAGCTTAAGACGCTTCTCCGAGCTGGAGACAAGGCACCACCCCAATTTGCGTGGCCAAAGGACGCTGCGGAGCCTTATATTGTTGCCAGACAGGTTGTGGAGTTGATGAAATTCCATCAGCGCGTGATGAATCACAACTTCAAGAAAATAGGATCAGGTGCCGTGTCCTCCCTGGCTTCTGTGGTCAACCCGTCTGCCGATGGTTCCGCGCAGGGGTCACTGGCCAATGTGACCAACATCAACAGCATTCAATCCAGGTGGTGCTGTAACGAAGGCCCCGAATTGTTCAAGGAACGTTGGGAGAAGCTATTCAAGGAATTTAGGGATGCGGACAAGATCGATCCTAGCAAGATCTCAGAGCTTTACGATACCATGAAGTTTGATGCTCTCCATAATCGGCAATTTCTGGAATGGATCTTCATCCCCGACTCTTCTTTCTTGGACGAAAATAGTGTGGCAGATGGATCACGGCAAGCTTCTACTGACAGCCAGGCAAAGCCACCTTCTGATACTCAGTCGAAGTCCGAATCGAAAGAAGGCCAAGCAGAGAAACAAGAGCGAAGTAACATCGCGCACCGAATGGGCTTCCGGAGGAGGTCTGAGATAAACGCAACCAAACCTGTGGCACCACCTACTTTCCAACACGAGTCATATTTCAAGCTTCACGGTAGTAACGGAAGTACGACAAAGGCCCAGCTCGATGCACGCTTGGTCAGACTTAGGGAGATGTATCACCTGTGCAAGGTTTTGTTTGATTACATTGGCCCCCAAGAATATGGAATTGGCAACGAAGAGAAGCTAGAGATTGGCCTGTTGACATCGCTGCCTTTATTGAAGGAGATTGTGGAAGACTTGGAAGAACTTCAAGCTTCGGACAATCCCAAGTGTTTCTTCTATTTCACGAAAGAATCGCACATATACACGCTCTTGAACTGTATATTGGAGGGTGGTATCAAGACCAAGGTCGAACGCAACGCCATTCCAGAGCTGGACTACTTGTCACAGATTGGTTTTGAGTTGTATGAATCGGAGAACGGCATCACGGACGATGCGCCGAATACCTTCAACTACAGCATTCGCATCACGCTCTCTCCTGGCTGTCATGCCTTTGCACCACTCGACATGTAAGACGATTCCAACTCTCTCCTACGTATTCTCGCACTAACGCAGATGCAGACAACTCGATTCTCGACACATGATTGGTTTCTCAGCCCGTCGCGGCCTCACCGCTCACCACGACTGGAAGGAGGTTCTAGAGACTCTTCGCGCCAAATTCCACACGTACGTATATGTTCCTTGTTGGTGATTGCGCACACAGTTAACAACATCCATAGCGTCAAACTTCCAAAGAGCTTCGTCGCGATCAACTTGAGCGAAAAGGTTCCAGATGCATTCGGCGAGCGAAGGGGGAATGGCAAGGGCAAGGAACCGTCTAGTTTTGAGCAGCAGGGAAATGGCATGGAATCTTCTCATTTGCTTCCACCCCCGGCTTTAGACGGATAGATGATCTGGTTACAGGCTCTGAGGTGTCAAGGAGTTGCAGTTAGAGGTTTATCCATATGGGTTACATGGGTCTTTTGCCCTTGTTCTTATGCATGCGTACTGCTTTACTTGTTTTACATTGCACGTCATGGATAGAGGGTATCAATGGAGGATTAATTCATGGGACGACGTTGATCGAGTAAAGCATTCACTTGATCCACCGATCAACAATAGAAGTGTTGAACTTTAACTACAGTCGCTAGCGAAATAAAACACTTAACCAGTATCTTCTCATAAATGTGGAATGTTCCAGCAATTACACAATACTAATTTCGCGAGCTTCAATCTGCCAATTGTATTTCTCCCACTCTTTCGCCGAGATTCTGAACTCACCCAATCCTTAAACCCCCCCTCGTCCTGTGGACTGATGGACTGACTAGATGGGTACATGTAAAGAAAGGCATTTGTTCGATTGGCTGGGCGTGAAGAGTAAAGTATGAATGACTTTGTTGGATTTTGTTTCAAGACTCAATAAATACATAAGTATGTAAAGTCCTCAACGTGGCGAATCAACCGTCCCAAGGATCGAAGCTCGACATCTGAAGGCACTATTTTGCCTTTGGGGCCTCTAATGAACCTATCCCACTCGCTCATTGTGTGTCGGAGACTAGGAAACCATCGTTTTTTCCCCATTAGCCCCCCAAAGAATAATTTTACGTATAACAAGATATAGATATATGAACGATCCACGTTGATATCGCACGCAATCCTTCCTTGCTATTTTCCTGTGTCGATATTTTTGGGTTGGGCAGCGTTTGTGGCGCGGACCTTACGTGCTTGAGGTTCTCGAGTGGGTTTGCTGGGTTTGCGCTTAGGTTTCTTCTGAGACGCGGCATCAACATCTGTGTTGGTTCCTTTCCTACAATCCGCCTTTCCGTCGTTGGCCCTCGTTATATCTTCTTTTCCAGTAGCGTCTTTTGAGCCCCTCGACGGCTGATCTGCTGTTATTGTTACCGCACCGGGGTCGTCGATAGCCTGATGGCGTCCATCCAATTCCATATCCTTTCTTGTTTCACGCGGAGTTTTGGTATTTGCGGTCGATGGCTTCCATATTTCCTCATTACGAAAAAACGCCTTCAATTGATTCGACATGTATGCGAAATGCTCTTCCAGACGTTTGAACAAGGCATGCTCATCGTCGTCGTGACGTTCTAGTTCCCTCAGCCGATGATGATGTAGATCCTGGTATATGTGAGATGATGTGCGCGATTGATGCTGGATTTCACCTCATAAACTCACTGAAAGCTTCTTAAGAAATTGTTTCGGCGTTGGGGGTTGGTTTTCTGTGTCGTGTTCGGCCGGTTGGCTTGTCTTTTTCGTTCCTCGCTCGGCCATGGTTGTGGAGGACCTCTCGGTAAATGTTTTGTAGGATGCTCAGACTCGATTTTGAGGGAAATATCTGATGTAAGGTATGGTATAGGAGCCTTTATAGACGTGACGAGGGTTATTTTGCGTATAAGGTATGTTGATGAGGAGTGGAAGTAGCAGGACTGCAATCCGTTTTAGGGAAATACTTTGACCTACACTTTCCACAAATGGTCACATAAGCATACCACCTTCTCCCCCAAAGAAGCTATGACGGCATGCTATCTACATACATATAGACACAGTTCTCTTACCTTCAACTTGACTCAACTGCCTCCATTCAAATCCGCGTATTCGTACACCCCTCCCATCAGCCTGGACAACTTCTTCCATTGATCAACATTGCCCAGCCTACATTCTTAAGGCTACATACTACTCTACTCGGAAGGTGCAAAACCCTGCCCTTTTACCTATGATGAGCCCGGTTGACAGACCCAGCCACCATGTCAACTACAGAAGACCTGCTGAAACGCGCCCATGCCCACAAGGCTTGCCCCGAAGTCGTAGCCGAAATTCAAGAGCTCTATGGCCTCCCCAAAGTGGCTTGTCTCCACATGGCAGCCCTTCTCGGCGAGCTCAACTACATCATCAAGAGGATTGATAAGATGCTTCGGCGCTGGCGTCGACACTACAAATTGCCGGGCGAAGTCGACGCCAGAGCGCAGAATGAGCGCCTTGAACAGATCGTGAGTTTCAATTGTCAATATCTCAATGCCCATGCACGAGCTAATGATTAAAATGCGTTCTCAGGGAAATCTGCTCAAGACATATGCGCAGATCGCTTCCAAACCAAACGACATTGCTGATTTTGTGGACGGCGTGTGGGTAATATATTCGCTGTCCGCGAAAATGTTAATTCTGTCCTCTCTGCTGCACCCTGAACTTGTACAGCCTCTCTATCATCAACCAGAAAACGGCGAGAGACGGCGCCGAGCAGCTCGAAAACAAGCACAAAAGTGACTCATTCGCTGTCCGAATTCAATCAGGTGAGCACTTGGGCATGAGATGAACTTTGAGGCGGTGAATTCATGAGGCAAACACACTTGAGCATGAAAAATTCTCGGGACAGTGTATACTTAGTAACATGGGAAGGGGACATTGAATTATAGGAAATAAGAAACAAAAAAGTTATTCAAAAACCAAAAAAAGAAACGAGGACTCTCTACGGCTTTTCGGCGAACGCCTTTATGTTCTTTTATAAAAAAATTTGACCTCAGCTAAAAAAAATTCCAAAAGAAACGAACTTGGACTATCAATCACCTCATTTGGTGAGAGCCCTTTTTAAGCTCGCCCAGAAACCATTTTTTAATGATTTGCTGTGGGTTCGAACTTTTGCCCGAAAGGCTACACTGGTTTGGAATGTGTGTTGAGTGACCACTCGACCAACTCGGTTCTCATTCCAGCAGCTGTATGCTTTCGGGGGACTTGTTCTATTATGGGAGAAAGCGTTGCTAAAGTTAATTATATAGTAGTGATAAAATCGCATGTGGCTGGGTGGTGAGTAGCGTTTGGTTACTCAACCTGTTTAGCGTGAGTGAATGAGGCAGCCACGCGCTCAAGCACGTGGCTCCTTGTACGTAAACCTGTGCAGCGCTTAAGCACGATACCTACCTATAGGTAACATTAAACCATACGTAAACCGACTAGCTTATACTGCCGTCCCAGCACCTGCCATCGATACTTCAATTCAAGTCGCAGTCACATTCCCCACAACCGTCCCATTTCCATCCGCCTGTCCCAACCACGCCGCCCTCAATGCCCAAACCCCGACACTAACCGTCGCAGTCTCATTCAAGCCGCTCACCCTCAACGCCATCGTATCCAACGGCTCCGTCGGGAAAAACACACTCGTCGCACTGACCTCCCCCTCATTCACAAACACCTCGACAATACTTCTGTCCACAATCCCCGAGACCCGAAACTCGCCGTCGCCATCTTTGTTATAAAGCGCCGTCGCGGAGAACTTGTCCGTGAAGTACGGGTTCTCGAAGCCGTTGGTGTGCCCGCGGTCGAGCCAGAGGTTGTTATCAGGTGCGATGAAGAACCCGCCTTGGATGTACTCGCCGGAGGTGGAGGACGAGAAGGTGAAGTTCAGCGACCCCGAGAGTGTATCTGAGGATGCCAGGCCGGTGATGTTGGCTTCAAAGTATATGGCTCTTGATTTGACATCGGAGTAATCGAGTAACACGGTGCCGTTGCCGACGGAGCTGTTGGATGCTAGTTCAGCGTCGGCGATGGAGTGGATATTCCAGGGATAATTGAGCAGCGAGAGCCCTCTGCGAGGGAGCTCGCGGAGGAAGTGGCCTCGTGGTACGGACATGACAGAGCGGAAGCCATCACCGATTTCCGAACCCGCGGTCGGGACGACGTTGGTGTATTGCCAGTTGCTCGCCCAATTGAGCGTGATTTGGTCTTGAGACGGAGGAAGCCCGTAGAAGAATTGACCTGCATAGTTGTCCTTTGCGAAGTCTGTGAGTTGGACGGTGGCATCGTCGGGTGAGAAATGTGTGCCATTGAAGGTTCCGAGTGAGTACCAGGAGATTGATCCGCCGAGTGGTGCTCCGGGGTTGATAGAGACGTGCAGAACCCATCGCGTCTTGGCGGTGCTCTCGATGGGTACTTCGACCAAGTTCGGACACTCGTATTGCCATCCAGTCAGGCCGTATCGAGTGTAGTTACTCACGGGCGTCCAGTCTCGGAGATTGGTGCTGGTGAAGAAACCGACCTTGAAGTCGACGGGGTACGCAACGACCATGACCCAGCGCTGTGTTGGCTCATACCAGATCACCTTTGGATCACGAAATTGGGTTGTGTTACTACCAATGACTGGGTTTTGGGCGTATTTTGTAAAAGTATAACCGCCGTCTACGGAATATGCGATGTCTTGAGTTTCACGCTGAGGTGTATTGAGCGTGTAGATGGCGACGACGCCGTTGGTTTGATTGGGGAAGAAGCCGGATGTATTGTTCGAATCTACGACGCAGGAGCCGGAAAAAATGCCCTCGTCGGGTGCACTAGGAAAGATGGCAATCTTTTGGTTCGTCCATGTGTAGAGATCTTGAGAAGTGGCGTGGCCCCAGTGCTGATTGCCAGCTACATTTTCTGTTGGATTATCTGGAAGGGTTAGACATATCTGAAAGTGTGTTTTTTGAAGAATAGGTGTTCACATTGATAGTACAAATGGTAGGTTCCATTGTCGTCTAGGAACATCCCATTCGGGTCATTCATAAATCCCACGGGTGGACTGAAGTGGACTTGGGGCCGCAGGTCCCCTCCATAATTTCCAGGCAGTGGCTCGTTTGTCGGAACGTTTTTTTGAGAGTATGTACTGGTTGTATCCTGAGAAGCTCCAAAGGGAAGTAGGAAGCACAGCACTGTGACTAAAAAGTAATGTAACATTGCGACTCAATTTGTGATTTCATAGAAATACAGTTTTTTGTTTGAGGTGATCTGCAAAGCTTTATAAAAGGACGTCCTACACCGGTACTCGGTCGCTATTCTAGGCTGTTCGCTTGCAAATATACCGAGCGTTGTGGGCCTGCCGTGACACCATTTAACTACATGTGTATTATCCGATGTCTGCTCCCACAGTGGACTGAGGGGGGATGTATCTTGGCCTGCATGTTCATCATTTAGCGCACAAAAGCGGAGGCGTGAAGCCATCTTTGTCTCTAGCTTTCTTAGTCGATACTCCGCATTTGAAGTTGTTTTTTCGAAGAGGTGCATACGTATGTGGGAGTCAAACTAGCCATCTTCTGGAATCTCTAGAGGGATTGAATGGGTTGGAGTAAGGTGGCAGGGCTGAGCTATATTCGACTAATGCATCTGTGATGTTAGCATCTACCCAAAATCCACTACATTTCAAGTTGGTTTTTCATTGACGTCGTCAATGTACAGAGGGGTGACACGCCGGGTCGTGACAGGTCGGGTAGATAGTGTACCAAGCTATATTCACAAATGAAACATAGCGGATAGAAGTCGCAGAACCTTTAATTCGTAGAAACTGTTAGTCCTCCCGAAACGTCACGACCCGGCGTGTCACCCCTCTGTACGAACCATATGCCTCGTGACATGCCGCGATAGGGAACCTTGAATTCTGCAGTCGCTGTAAATAAACTTTTGATGGAACCCTGGTACTAGTCGCATCTTCCCCGCAGATTCCCTTGCACGAACACCGCCATGATGGGTCCGTTTACAAGCCCGCCGCGTTCCGTGATGCGGAGGTTTTTGAACTAGTTTCAATGTTGGTTTGCATCCAATTGGTCGATAGTATGCAGGGTGTTTAGGAAGCCCTGGTTTGTGTCTACAAAACAATGTCGAGTTCGACATCTGCAGACACAACTCCATTTAAGGTTATTGGAATATGACATCACTAAAACTGAAGGCAGATACTTCCATCACGAAGCCATTGTGGCTCGTGTAACCCATGTATTGCATTACGAGTCTCTCTCGATCAAGCATAAGCTATCGAAGACACGAAATGAGCAGACGTGCTGCAGTAGAATCTTCCTTATGCGTAGTCATATGACTCAACGCGTTTCCCATAACCTAGCCGGGGGGTATCATCCTGCAGCAATAGCTGCGCATAACCTTGTAACCGTACGCCGTGTTGTTCATATCCTCCAAGCAGATCAGATTTTCAACCATCGATTTTCAACCATCCATCCTCGTCGACCTCGTAATCGATTATTTCATTACCCGGACAGTTTGGATCCTCGCAACATTTGGTACGTTCCAGGAGTTCACGCTCATACTTTTCCCAATCGATGGGCTCCTTCACCTTCTCCTCCTTCACCTTCTCCTCCTTCACCTCCTCTTTCTTCTCCTCCTTCTCCTCTTCCTCCTCCTCCTCCTCATCGTCCTCCTCATCGTCCTCCTCCGCATCAGCCATGGCCACGTCAGCATCTTGACTAGGATATTCCTGCATTTCAGAAAGTTCGTCGGAAACTGAGGCCTCTTCTTCAGGGATGTCGGACTTGTCCACCTTGATCTCCTCGGCCGTCTTGATTTCATCCTGTGTGGGGTTTTCTGTGGCCTTGGCAGTTGCATCCGTAGCTAGATTGGCAGTGGTATCGGAGCTGTCTGTGTTTTCGCCCACGGCGACGCCAACTTTCTTAAACCTGCTACCAGCTACCGCAGTGTTAGTACTAGGGCCTCCAATCTTGGTGAACCGAGATCCCACACCCGTCTTCACGGAGTCTGTTGTGGGCAGTTTGCGCATATCGATATTGCCTTTGGGGCGGCTATTATTACTCTGACCTGCGGTGATCTCTTTCGCGCCCGCTGCGCGCTGGCGGTGGTTGTGGTCGTAGGAGCCGAGATGGTTTTCATAGTCGACCTGGCGCGAATAACCTTTATCGCAGAGATCGCACTTGAAGGTATGGATGGCATTCGGAAGAGGGGCATTGCGTTGGGGGCGCTGTCCCAATTGTCAGTCCGGCTCGTTCAATTGCGGAGTAGGGTGTCTCTTACTGGAGCCATGTTGACACAGCGGAAAGTGTAGCGAAAGTGCAACAAAGCGTAGTTGAGTTGATCGCCAGTTGGTGCCAGCCACAGGGACTTTGTCCAGTGCCACGAGCGGGAGGGTGATCAGGAGAGTTTTGACACGCTGATCTGAATCCGTCTTGCGCGTTGTGTGTGGAGGAGAGGACGAGACTGGTGAGGCTCAAGAAAATAGTGTAGATCCCACTAGCCTCGGTGTGCACGGACCCACACGGCTCTGCGAATCAACGTCATCCCAATTCCGCATTCACCTGGAAAAACGCGACACGTAGTTCCCCGACACTTGAGCACAAAGTCGCACGCATCATGGCCGAGGAAAAAGCCGACCTGCCTTCGTTAGGAGAGGACGACGGTGGAGTCCTTAATTTAACTGAGGTGGAACCATCGCCAGTGGAAGAAACCCCCCTCGAGTTCAAAGAAGGCTATTTCCCATCTCCGGCATCCAGAAGTACCTCCTCCACACTAGGCTTTGGGAACCATGGGCCGGCATATTATCGTAAGTGTTTCCCCATCTTTAGACCACTCAAAGAACAACCCTGGGCTTACTCGTATATATAGTGCATCGCATTCAGAAATACTCTTCTTACGCCTTCACCGTGTTTGCCTCGTTCCATATCGCAAACACCTCCATCATACCTCTTATCACACGATCGGTACCCGAAAGCAACCGCTATCTCCTCCTCACTCGGCCTTACTACCAATCTGCCTTGACTGAACCCCTTGTCGTCGCTCTTCCGCTCCTCGCTCATGTCTCCTCTGGCATTGCCTTGCGATTTTACCGGAGACGGCAAACACTGAAACGGTACGGTGCCGAGACCCACCGGGATCGAAAGACTATACCATGGCCTTCGCTGAGCGGAACGAGTGCTCTTGGATACGCACTCATTCCTATGGCTGGGTTTCATTTTTGGACAACGAGGATTTTCCCCATATACATGCATGGAGACAACTCCATGATAAGCTTATCGTACATCAGCCATGGTTTTGTATCGCATCCATTTGTATCCTTTGCTGGATTCACGGCCATGGTCGGTGTAGGCACGTGGCATTTTGTTTGGGGCTGGGCAAAGTGGTTGGGACTTTCCCCTTCTCAAGTCAGCGAGGTCGAGTCCAAAAGGCACCTCATTCGCAAGCGGAGATGGTATATCATCAATGCTGTGTCAGCATTGCTTACGGGACTATGGTTGGCCGGAGGACTTGGAATAGTAGGAAGAGATGGAAAGACCGGAGGCTGGATAGGACGAGAATTCGATGAACTTTACAATAGCATGCCATTGATTGGTAGGTGGCGCTAACTATGTACGATACCCCTAATAGTCAATGTAGATTCTTGCTTCGAACGGCTGCAATCGGTCAGAAACCGTTTTTGAGTATGAGCTCGCCAAGAGCTTCATGCCACTGCCTATCTGAGGTAGTGGCTGTGCTACTGATGTGAAATTGGTGGCCACCAGAGCTGTCTTTTCCTCATATGTCTTCCTGTACACGAAAGTGTTATCGTTGTCAGGGTCGAGCAGCTCAAAAGCCCCGTATACAAACACATCTTTATGTTCCTTTCGTAACCGCAACGCTCGCTTGTAGAACGACAACACACTATCAGCATCCTCCTCCTGTGCTTCCGCATTGATCTCTTTGAATAGGTCGTGCGCCCGCATCCATGGCGTACCGGTAGAAAATCCGCCGTTTACATTCGAATTCCATTGGAAAGGCAACCTAGAATGATCTCGCGCCATGAGCTGCAGACCACTCGCAATGCGCTTTTTACGTGTTGGGTCAATCCCTTGCTCCGACACGCGTACAGCTTCAGTCCAGTAATTCTGCGACTCTACGTCTTTGTATTCTTTCTCAATACTCCAGTTTTTCGGTGCATTCACCATGCCAATCTCCTGGCCCTGATACAAGAACCACGTCCCCGTCTGCGCCGCGAAGCAAAGAGCCAGCATCTTTGCGCTAGCCTCACGCCATTCAGGAGCATCACTACCAAAACGCGAGACACTCCTCCCATTGTCGTGGTTTTCACAAAACACTGTAGTCCATCCATCCGTTCCCTCGATGAACGTCTGCCACTTCTCTACTATTCTTTTCATCTCTGGTAGTTTCCACTCGGCGAAGTCATACTTGTTGTCGCACCCTGGCGGTCCTTGTCCGAGGTGCGTGATGTCGAATTGGAAGATCATGTCTAGTTCTTTCGCCTTTGCGCTCACGTATTTCATCACACCTTCTGGCTCAGGGGTGAGCGACAGTTCGCCTACCGTGACCACTGGCTTTTTGTCATAGGTTCTATATTTTGACAGAACATCGTCATTCATTTCCTTTATGAATTCATGAATCCGGGGTCCGTTGCACCAGAACTGCGCGGCAGGTTGTATGTCGCTACTCGGATCTGTTATCGGTGCGTCGGGGAACTGGGTGACTTTGGAGTATTTGTTCACTGTATCCACGCGAAATCCGTCAATACCCTTGTCGAGCCAGAATCGCATCGCTGAATCGTAAATTGCTTTGCGACAGTTTTCATTTTCCCAGTTCAGATCGGGTTGTGTCTTGTCATACAGGTGCAGGTAATACTCTTGTGTGTGCTCATCCCATGTCCACGTTCCGCCAGCGAAGTAGCTTCGCCAGTTGGTCGGCGGCATGCGATTTCCATCTTTGTCGTATCTTGCAGGCTTCCAGAAGTACCAATCTCGCTTGGGATTATCTTTCGAGCTTCTGCTCTCTTTGAACCACGCATGCTGGTCGCTTGTGTGATTGACAACCAGATCAAGAATCAGCTTCATGTCCAGTTTATGGCAGGCTTCGATTAACTTTTCGACATCCTCCACAGTTCCGTAAGGCTCGTATACGCCTTCATAGTTGGAGACATCGTAACCCATATCGATTTGAGGGGAATCGAACATTGGGGATAGCCATACTGCATCAACTCCGAGAGAAGCAATGTATGATATTTTTTCGAGAATGCCGGGGATGTCACCCCAGCCGTCCCCATTGCTGTCTTTAAAGGATGCGGGATAGATTTGGTAGAAGGTTGCTTCTTTCCACCATACACGTTTGTGTGTCGAGTTTTCTGCGTGGGGAGACATTGTACACTCTGGACGGAAGAAAAGAAAAACAACTTTGGAATTCTGCAGTCTCAGTTGCGAGGTAGAATGGATAAAACATTAAAAAACGATGTCTAATGAACCCAGACAGCCCACATCTCTTCTCCACCCATCAATGAGTTGATTCAATTGACCATTAATTCCATGCAAACCCGGTAATATCCTGCCCTTTGCTGCATACTGAACGGTATGTCGCTAGCGATCCATACCCTATTCCTCCAGGATGTCCCCGCATTTCGATGCCTCCGACTTGGCTCCGCCTTGGCTCCATCGTGCTGCCGCCAAATCTCCTCCAAAGAACCACGCCAACCGTTTCCCATATTCTTGCAGTATGTTTCTATTGGCTTCCAATGACCGCCACCATGCAATTAAAACAGCCTTCAACGGCCCAACATCTCTTTCGAGCACCGGCTTACGACCTGGGGTTCAATGTGGAGGGACCTGGCTCGCTAACCCGCAAAATTACCTACGTACAATGACAGTACCTAATCATCTGATGTCGGGGAATGATCGACCTCCAATGATGTGAATAAATATAAAAACCAGAGACAATAGCCCTCACTTTAATTCTTGAAATCCCACATCGCTACCACTTTGATCCCATCTTTCCGGTTTCTCAAGACCTGACCGTCAAATATGGCAGAGAAACAGGCCGAGGCGCCTCTAGATAGCGCCAAACCGATCAGTCGCAATGAGGAAGCTCAACATGCTGCCACCGATGAGAAGCAGATGTCTTTGATACAGGCTATCAAACTGTATCCGAAGGCTGTGGGATGGTCTGTCGTACTTTCTAGTGCCTTGATCATGGAAGGCTATGATCTTGCTCTGTTGGGGTCTTTATACGGAAGCCCTCAATTTAACATGAAATATGGCGTGCAGAACCCCAGAACCGGGAAATGGAGCGTGCCGGCCAACTGGCAAAGCGCATTGTGAGCTATCCGCATCATTTTTAGTGGCCTCTTCTAATCGACTTAGATCTAACGGTGCCCGCGCTGGCGAAGTAATCGGGTTGTTCATCAACGGTTTCGTGAGTGAGCGTTATGGATATCGCAAGACTCTCATCGGAGCCCTCATTTCAATGATTGCGTTTATCTTCATCCTCTTTTTCGCCCCTAATGTGCAAACCCTTGTTGTTGGCGAAGTTTTTTGTGGTATCCCATGGGGAATGTTTCAGACATTGACTACCCAGTATGCTTCGGAAGTCAGTCCAGTTCAACTACGGCCTATATTGACGACTTTTGTCAACATGTAAGTAAATACCAATCAACATGCATCCGTCATGATGTAGGACGTTGACCAATGAATAGGTGCTGGGTAATGGGCCAATTCATCGCCGCTGGAGTGAACAGAGGCTGCGTAACTCGAAACGACGAATGGGCATACCGTATTCCTTTTGCCCTTCAATGGATGTGGCCCGTTCCGATCATGGTAGGAGTCTTTCTAGCACCAGAGAGTCCATGGTGGCACGTCCGCCGAGGGGATCGAGAGGGTGCGCGAGCGGCATTGCTCCGTCTCACTTCGCCCGAGAGAGATACCAATTTCAACGTCGACGAAACGATTGCCATGATCGAGCATACGAATGAGCTCGAAAAGAAGGTCAAAGAAGGCACGAAGTGGAGTGATCTGTTCAAAGGGGCTGATTTTAGACGAACGGAGATTGTCTGCTTTGCATGGATTGCGCAAACGATTTGTGGGACGAACATCATGGGATATTTGTGAGTATTAGCTGCTACTATTTCCCCCTCTTTCACGTAGTAGAGAATTAGCTGACTCGTCAAATAGTGCATTCTTTATGCAAAGAGCTGGAATGCCCACCATCCAATCCTTCAACATGTCCATGATATCCCTCGCTCTAGGCCTCATCGGGACAATAGGCTCATGGTTCCTCATGCAAAAACTAGGCCGAGTATGCTCCCTCAACATTCCAGCATACCTCTTACTAACTCTATCCCCAGCGGACCATCCACTTCTCCGGTGGCTGCATGCTGTTCACCACCCTCCTCATTGTCGGCTTCTGCTCCCTTTCCCGCACCACCGCTGCAAATTGGGCCATCGGTGGCATACTCATTCTCTTCGTCTTCATCTACGACTTCACAATCGGCCCCATCACCTACACAATCGTCTCTGAAATGTCATCCACGCGGCTCAAGGCGAAAACGATCGTCCTCGCCCGCGCGTTGTACAACATCTCCAACATAGTTGTCAATGTGTTGACGAATTATCAGCTAGGAGAGGCGAATTGGAATTGGGGAGCCAAGACGGCTTTCTTTTGGGCAGGGACGTGTGGGATTGTGGTGTTATGGACGTTCTTTAGGTTGCCTGAGGGGAGTGGACGGACGTATGGTGAGTTGGATGTGCTTTTTGAACAAGGAGTCAGTGCGAGGAAATTTAAGAGTACAGAGGTTGATGCTTATGCGCACGATATCGTTGCCGCCAGAGCGTCTGATGCTGCAAGATGAAGATAGTAAGGTGTAGGACAAAATCAATGTTAATCACATCAAATTGTTATAAAGAATGAGGCTTAAAACCCCCGTTTCCTGTGATAATTTGCTCTAGGTAGTACACTCATGTTTCTGTTACTGCAGCGCAGTGTCAAACATGAAACTCCAGGACGACTTCTGGCGGCCAGTGTAAGGTGAGCAATCTAACCAAGGCACATATCAATTGCATTCGTGTCAAATTTATGCATTTGTTCCATCTTTTTGATACTTTCGATTAAATGATGGGTAGTTCGTTAACATTAACCAAACAGGTCCGTCCTTCCGACAACAAGTTGGCTTATGTTTGGAATTCTGAGAACAAGGAGTTTAGGTCGATGTGCGCAATGAAAATTTGACGTGTTATACTTCAACAAATCCCCTGCTCAAGTTCCTGTAAGCATGATAATGGCAAGAAAGATATAATAAAACAAGATTCATATAGAATAGCTATCCTTGAGAATGCAAACCAGCTGAGCTATATACAATGATGTCCAATCATTCGCATTAATCGTACAATATCCGCATTTAGAAATTAGGGACACACGCTTTTGCGGTGATATAAACATGATAAAATCTTCTTCTCATCTCTATCCTGATCTTCTCATTACCAATCGGACACTCCACATTTCCATCCCCCAATTCGTTTTCAAAAACACAGGCAGCGCTTAACCCGCTTGGTACAGGCCAAGAGCAACAACGTGAGGGTTTATCATGGACAAGTTGAAGGGGGTCAAGTAGAGATCCGAATCAGTGATAGCAACGAACATGGTTCCGTTGACAAGCGGGTCACCCTCATAGACGTCGCCAGCGGGCTGGTAAGTGTAGCCAACATTCTCCCCTGTAATGGTGAGGGGCGTGTAGGTGAGATTTAGCTGTGCGACCCAAGCGACGAAAGCTGGCTCGCCAGCATTGGTGCTGGTGACGTAGGAGTTGTTGGGTCCAACGGGCACACCCGGAGCCTCCCAGGTCAGGTTGACCAGCCTTCCGGGGAAGGTAAGGGGCTCGGAGCGGTTGCGGGCGATGGCGGGTCCACAGCTGTAGCCAGTGGTATTCACGTTGACACAAGACTCATCGGCGGGGATAGTAGAATTCGAGGGGTCCGCAATGCGCTCACCAACCTTTTTCGATCGTCAGTAAAGCTCAATTATAGTAGGGAAAATGGGGTATAGGTCTTTGGGTTCAATTCACCATATGAGGTGGTGTCTCTGCATATATTTGACCCAGAAGTACATACCTTCTCGTCAGACGCAGTGTCATTTGGTGAGACACGGTTGGGGTTGGGATTGTTCAAGAGCAATTTGGGGAAGTTTTGCCAGGCTAGATGTCACATGATTAGTTGTTAATGTGATGGGAAACAGGAAGCCACTTGGTACTAACCAAGACGGGTGGTGTTCTGGGGGCAGGAGCTGATGTAAGGAGCGAGATAGGTCCATGCCCAGGACTGGGGAATACCAGTGGAAAACCAGAAAGGCTGTGGGTGTAGACCAAGCATTTGACGGAAGCTCATCTGCTGCCTCGCTTCCGTAGCAATGCTCTGGCTGAGCATCTGTCCGACCTCACGGCTGTCAAGGTGGTTGATGAAACCCCAGACACCAGATTCACCCCAGCGAGTGAGCTTCTGGTTGAAGTCGATGAATTCTCTAACCGTGGTAAATGGATAATTGTATGTACACTGGGGTGCTGCGGTTTCGCCAAGCATGTTGCTAAGAAGGGTGGCGTGGCCAGTCTCCTGGTTCGCCATGAAGGCAATGTAGTCGCGGTCCTCAGCAGTAAGACCAGCCTCTATGAAGTCCTCAGGGGAGAAGACGGCAAGACCATTGTTGAACAAGTCGAGCTCAATCCATTCTTGATAGAGACCAAGCTGGATTGATTCATAATCGAAGTCACTGTTAACCATGTAGCGCGGCTCAGTACCGTTCGTGCCGAGTCCACCGTTTGGCGTGTAAGGAACCGGGGCCGGTTTTTGAAGCTGACCGTTGGAATTGTAGTAGGTGGCAGTTGGGTTTGGCGGCAAAGGCGCAATGGTTTCACCCAGTGTCGTGCTAGCCTTGACTGCTCCAGTGGTAGTAGCAGTGCCTTCGTAAGGTCCATGACTAGTGGTGCCCGTGACGACTGAACTCCGTCGTGGAGGAGCAGACGGAGCAGTGGTCTCGGTAGCCTAAGCAGGTCAGATCATGTCTTTCTGTCAACAATTTACAAGAAAAACGTACCGCAATCTGTGAGCCGGGACCGAAAGTTGATGCTGGCTGACCAGTCGGTTGGGCCACCGTCAAGGGGAACTCAGCATCGTTGTAACCTGGTACTTGGGGAGCAGGCGCAGCGATAGCAAACGCTGACAGAAGCGTCGAGGCGTAAATGGTCTTTGTCAACATCTTTTCGGTTTGTTCAAATACTGTGAGATGATACAATTGAAGAATTCAAAGGCGCTTCAAGCCCTTATATACTGATAGGCTCAGTTCTTGATATCCGCCATTTCCGTTCGCCTACGACTCTATGACCGCCTCGACAATCCTGTAGGCGGTAGTTTACCATGACTTCATGACATTCCAAAATCGGAAGGGGTATGGAAGCTGTGGAACCATATTTGTACCTATTATAGGGACCTGCATTTAGCGAACGGCATGTGGAGGTGGGTCTTCGGGAAGAAACAACGTTCCAATCAAGAGCTGAATAGACTTAATAGCCACAAAAGATCGATCAGTTGATCCTAGTATTGTTGTGGGTACTCGTGGCAATCCGACCTTTTTCGGAGCGTGATGTAGAGATGACATCCTTCATTAGCAGGCATGAGTCGTTAGCGGAGAATATGCATCTAAGGGATCCCAAAAAGATCGGGATCAGACTGGGAAAAACCCGGCGAAAACAGGGGCAGTTCGTGACGAAATCTGCCATACTGTGCGATTCTGCGGAGAAATTCGATGGTCTCGAGGTTTAGCATGTCCGCGGAGGTTATCCGTCATCGATTTTGCAGTCGAATCACATCTTCTAAAGTGCAACGCGTGTGGTTTCCACAGTGATAGGTTTATTTACGACAATACCTTCGACAATAACTAAGACATGATCTTCGTTCTAAACCGTCCCGCTTCAAATTTGCACGTACTCGGGTAGCATTGTAATTATATGATGAATCAAATCGTGATACATGCCGGAGTTTGAAGCCGAACTTACATAATCCATAGTGGCGTAGGATGTTCGGCTAATGGCAACTCTTTGCGCAAACAACATCAGTGGGCATTGAATATGCATTAGGCAATGAGCCTAGATTTCATAACAGTCCCGCGGTCTCCCATAGGTTTTGAGGGGTATTTCACATGCGCAAAAGTACCTAGTAGTTCAATCGCGGAAGACGCCCACAAGTTCGCCCTTGTTTATTTCGCGCGAGCCATGGGACCCCAATTTTCGCGTGGTGCAACTTGGTAGCGGACGAGCTTGCCTCTATCCTGATCCTTCCCGAGCTTCTCGTCAAATTTGACCTCGAAGTCAACACCCAGGTACGACCTGCGCTCTTCTTTGTTCGCAATGTCCCCTTCTGCAATTGCTAAGTTTTGCTCATTTGTTGAGTTTTCAGCTGCAGCTCCGGGTTGTTGTACAACAATTGTTTTTGACAAAATCTCGCGCCCGGCAGTCCCCTCTTTCAACGCGTTCTTTAGCGGGGCCTTTTGGCGAACCCACTCTTGCATAATGTGCCATATGGCTTTCCACGAGGCATCTGTTTTGATAGACCCTGGCTTGCAGTGGCTCATTGTGGCTCTAAACCCAGCATGACGCAGGGCGCCACGCAATGATGCTACGGCGGGTGCGGAGCAGTGAATGACCTTGGAGAGGGCCCCAGGATTGAGGAAGAAGGGTTGGTGATCTATTTCCGTCGGATCGGCTTTTGGGATGAGAGGATCTAACTTTTCCGGTTCTTGGCCGTCCTTAACGCTCTCGGTGCCAAATGTGATCTCCTCCATTGCTGTACGCAGCATGCCCTCGATGCGGTTCATAGTAGGATATGTCTCACGATCAACCTCTTTCAGCTGTGCGAGGACCCGTTTGATGAACTCGACATTATGGAGTGGCCCACCATACATAGGACCCGAAAGCTTGGGAATGTCAGCTTAAGTTGGAAAGAGTGTGCATAAAAAAGCACTTACATGAGTCTTGAAACCGCAATGCTCGCAGTGCTCATTAGCAGTCGGTGCTGATGCAAACGAATGTTTCGAAAATAGGTCACCGTTTTTGTTCTTTTGGAACTTGTTGCGGGCGAGAAATTGAGTAGTCCAGGCTCCACAGCCGTTATCGCAATGGTAGACAATCATTGTCTTGCCGGCTAATAACTTTACATCGTTTGGCGCCTTTCGTACGCGAACGAAAACCCGTACATAGTAATCGATCGAGAGAGACAGTAGTGGTTCAATAGCCATACCGTATCTTGCTGCCGAAGAAGCGATGGCATGTAAGATAAGTCGTAAGCCCCCTTCGTGACATGGATCCCCTTTTAATGGCAATCCTCCATATTGAGAATATGTCTTCTCTAAGTATCCGTGCGAAGCAAATATGGCAGAATCGGTACAGGTCACGCAAAGAAGTCCTTCGTCTTCGATAGCTTGTATAGCGGAATCGATAAATGGGGCTGCAGTCCCGTACGGATCAAGATCAATCACATCGAAACCTTTCTTGTCCACGAAACTGTACATGTATGCTATGGCATTTCCTGTGTGTGCAGTGATCTTGTCCTCACATTTGTTGTGTTTTACATTCAGCGCTATGGAGGCTGTGGCCTTCTCCGACATGTCATTCGCAGTGACCATGGTGGCAAAGGGTATTTCTTGCGCATACCGAAGAGCCCTTAATCCTGTTGCTGAAAGAGCGTCAAGGATGGTGAACGATGGTTTCCATCCTGCCTTTTTCTTATCATTTTGTTCAGGCGCAGTAAAAGAAGTTGTTTCGCTGTTTTCTTGCTCTTGCCTCTCTTCTGGCATGTCTTCTGCGCTCTTGGCTTTCTTTGGGGGAGTTGGGTTTGAGTCGGCTTGCGCAGGTCCATCATCGTCCAGCTTTCTTTTTTTCGATGCATCATTCTCTTCCGTTAGTGTGGAGCTTTCATGTTGTGCGTCTGTTGCACCGCGATTGGCCTTCTTTTTCTTCAACCTTCTGGCTGCCTTTCCCGCTGCCAACTCATGCTTCGCTTGTTTCCGCAATACTGTGTGTTCTCCAAAAGCCTTGATCGCGAGAACGCTCAAGTCTCTGTTGAACTGTTGGATCGGGTTGTAGAAAACCTGTTGCCTCTGCGTATCTTCCTTGGACAGTTTTGGATCTGTCGACGTCGGTGTTCCGTCGGGGACGAGGATATGCGCCAGCCCCTCTTTGATGGTGGTATAGTGCTCCCCCTCATGGCTGACTATCTGGCCTGGGCGAGGAGAAGCATCTAAAGTCACGCTTTGCGCGTCTGCCATGGTCGCAAAGGAGTGTATCGTACTCAATGGATGGTATACGTGGGAGGAGCGAAGGAGGTAGCTATCGGTAGCCCATGTTCTGCGGATATGATGAAGGCGGGCTGGTAGCGCACATGAAAATCGGTTGATCAATGGAGCCGCCAGTTTCTACAGAGCTCAAAAAGGTAATAGAGCAGGTTGTGGTGTTGAGGGGTGCTGTTCAGCGTGCAAGCGCAGTAGCACACAGATTCGAAGCTTGGATCAGCCCTTAAAACTTTTAGACTCGAATTTAAGCTTAATAGTTGTAGCGGCTTGGCAGGGTCTCCACCACATGCATGTGAAGACTGAGTGACACTCCACACTATGGTATTATACAAATCCTACTCGATGGAAATCATTGGAGTGTATATGTCTTGTGGTATCTGTTGGTTCGTGCTATAATCTTGGTTCCATATAATAATGTAACCGTTTACGAGTGCGTTCTTGGCAGAGTAAGATGGTTGCCTGAAATAGCTACTGAACGGAGAAGAGGATCCTGACACGCGCCGCGGCCCCCTCAGCTTGATTCCGTTATAACAATCCCTCCTGTCGCTCACCTTTCCGCTCCTCATTCCCACAATTCGTTCCCTGTTGACTGATACTCACTAGCTATGGGCAAACCAAGTAATCTAGATGTTCCGAGAGGGTCAGGCTACCGCGACGATGCTGAAGCACTCTCCCTTCACACCACTCCCGACGACTACGACTACGACGATGTGCCCGATACCCAGGGTCTCCTTCCCCCCTCGTACAATGAAAGCCAGGGTGAGAGCTCCGGCGCCTCTGCTTCTGATTCAGTCGCTGTGAATCGACACACTTTACCCCAGACCGGACGAAAAGACCACAATAGGGATGTTACGATCAAAAATGGACACCCGGAAGTGTGTGAAAATGTGATAGTGATGGATCCGCAATACGATCATGATCCGGTTTATCTAGAGAAGGGCATTCGCGATTTTGCCCAAATGGCACCCAGCCCCCTGATCTACATCATGGGCACACACCAGGAAACCACCAGGCACCTCAATTCAGATAAGCGGGAGAAGAAGACTGTCACCGACTTCAGGATCGTTATCCCTATCCAACAATACCTAAGGCGCAACATGGAAAGGGGTGATACATCTCAAATGAAGCTCACCACAGTACAGAATGGCGAAAAGACGTACCGCGGCACAGTCTTCAAAACACGAGCGCCGGGCGTTAAGCAGGACATTGAGGTCGGCACGCCTCCACCGACACTGACTGAGTGGTGCCACCGTTTCTGCGCTTCGTCAAAAATGCTCAGGATATTCCGTTTGGAGCGCCCCGTGACAGGCTTGGACACCGGCTACCTACGAAACCGCATCGAAGGTCTCATCCGCGCCACCAACTACCGCGGCTATATCAGCGTCACCTTCCCCGTTGAGGAGAAGAACATTGATATATACAACTCCAGCCGCATCAACGAATTGCGCGTCACAACTTGGGTGCGTTGGGTATTCTTCCTCACCTTCCTCTGGATCTTCTCGTGGCCAGCGCTCTACTTCGGTACGAAGCGGTACTCGGTAGTCCGTGCAGAATGGCCCTTCTCCACGACCGACGCGACCGGCCGAAAGCAATACACCACCATCAGCGAAGAACAATGGTTCGGTAAATGGGAAGTCGCGATCCGTCGGCTCGTACTAGGCCAGTATGAAGGAGAAGCAAGCCCTGAAGTATTGGCTGGTGTGTGTGCACGCGCCGAGGACCCGCAAATGCCGGGTACTTTGAACACTGGTATGCAAGGTTTGGACCAAGCTGCCAATTTGTTGACCCAGGGCTTCCGCTTCGCTCGCTCGGTCCAAACTGGAGAGAGTCTGGGGCGGAGCCTCCAAGGTGGGTGGGGCTATGATACATGACTACGACGTCGGAGAAGATGATTTTGAAAAGATTCCCCCTTATCTCTTCCCATCTCCTTCAATTTCTACTCTTTTCGCCACAATCTCCTATCTACCTAGGTATCTATAACTGCTCTTTTTCTAAATTTCCTTTGTCTTGTTTGCCTCGTTTGTACCAATTCAAAGTGATGTCTATCAGCCAACGTAGTGTATTCAGTTTCTGGTTGGTGTATGAGGGGACGTTATGCTCTGAGGGGTAGCCTCTTCGAATCAATTATACGAAGTTCGGGAATCAGCTATAGCGACAAATTCCGTTGTCGTGTAGGATAGTCAATAAAGTCCTGACCATTCGACCATTTCTCAACATCCTTAATCATTTTACAACTGCACACTAAACCCTACAACTCCGCACCCCTCATATGCAACCACCCCCTCACATCATCAATCCCCAACGTCCCAATCAAAATCATGCGTCCAAAAACATCCAACTCCTCAGCCTCGGCACCCTCCAACACATCCTTAAAATCCAAATCCTTAACCAACCAATGTCGTTTCTCATTCCACACCTTGGCAAACTCAAACGCGGACGTGGCGTTCCAGAGAGCCGCGGAGATGGTGACGCGGTTGCCGGCGGCGAGCTCGTGCGAGCACGACGTCACGTCGCCGGCCATGACGCGACAGGCGGCCATGGCGTGGCAGATGACGAGCAGCGTGCGGCGGCAGGATTCGCGGAAGATGAAGGACGTCCAGGCTGTTTGCGCGATGCTGGCTGGATAAGTGGGGAGCGAGGCGATGGAGTCTTCCTCGGTGGGGGTCATGAGGTTGAAGATTGAGGTTGCGCTGGTTTCGAGGTGCGGGAGGAGGTTTTGGACTTGTGCGAAACAGCGGATCTGAAGAGGTTTTTAGATAGAGGTTGGTATGGGGGGTTTGTGGTGAAGGGGGGCTTACATCACCGCTGGAGATCATGAGAATCATGTATAGGAGGAGGGCGTGTCCTCTTGCGAGGACTTCTATAGGTTGTGTAGGGAGTGTCTTTGCCGCAAGTTCGTACGCCTTCTCGGCTGTGTGCCTGGCGATGAATCGAGCGTTTGTCTTGTTTCGTGCCATGGAGAGAGCGCAGGTAGCATACGCATCTAAGGGCGTGTCGGTCAGAAGAGGAAGGATTGATTATGTGACGGTTCTAGAGCTTACCCGCCATCGATTGAGGCATGCATTCTTCGTATAATTTGGAATGGCTCCAGTAGGTACAGTTCTCCCTTACCATCATCAGAGGTGCTTTTTCCCATTGTTTCATAGAGTAGCCAATACGGGACTCGGCCATGGTTGAGAACCCGAGCAGAGAGGGAAGCTTCAAAGATGGAGTTGAGATACTCAATGGAGGTAGAGCGATTGTGGTTCCAGCATCCATACTGCCGTCAAAATCATACAAGGTAGGGGATAGGTTGAAGCCCAAGTCAAACAATGTTGTATCTAAAGATGCTGGCATATCAGAAATATCTACGGAGGGCCATGAGGAAGGTGTTTCCATTTGTGGCATGGATTCAAGCGTGCCATCATTGTTTGCTGGGGAAGTTTCCGCTGTAGTAGTAGTCGATGAGGCATGTGAATGAGGAGATGGAGGCCAAGTGCAGGTGAGACTTAGCCTGCTGCATCGGCCACAAGCAGGTTGTTGGAGATCACATCTTCTCTTTCCTCTGGCACATTCAGAGCATGATTTTTGTCTTCCTTGTGGGTTTGAAGCGCGCGTCCGTTCTGCAGGCATGTCGGGGATATAAAGAAGGCGATGCAGATGGCACAGGGGCCGTGGGAGGGTAGTCTGATGGGATTCATAATCAACTAGTTGTCTCATTATGTAAGCTGACTTCCACTCAACCCCATGGAAATGTTTGATCTTTTTTGTTGCAGCAAGAATAGTATTTGAATTGTTGCGCGACTGCATATTTTGGGTAAAAAGAGCGTTGGTCTCAAAATTGCGGCTTTCAAAGGTTGATGCGGAGGTCCGCAGTGCGCACTTCCGCATATAAGCAAGGGAAGACCGCACTTCAAACGCAGTTACCCGCATTCCTTATTCGAGATTGTATTTAAGTATAGTGTAGTCACCGGTTAGAATACTTTCAGGTTATACAGAATCACTCTTGTTCGGATTATAACCACGAAATTCCTCATCACTTTTACAAATTATTTTATCGTTTGCGATACACCATGTCCTCCAAAACAGCACTTATCATTCGAGCCACCGGCACTCAAGGAAAGGGGACCATCAAGAGCCTTCTGGCGACCGGATGGAAAGTCCACGCTTTTGTGAACGATGCCTCTACTGATCGAGCTCAGGCGCTGAAGAAGCTTGGTGATGGAGTATCCCTCTATCAGGGTACACTTGAGGATGGCAGCTCTATTGAAGCAGCCGCCAAGGGATGTCGTGCGGCCTTCTTCACTCAAATGCCTGACTTCACCCAAGCAGACCCTGTCGCTCATGAAGTGCAACAAGCTCGTACATTTGTTGAAGTTGCAAAATCTGCTGGGATCAAGCATGTGGTGTTTTCCACCCAGCTGGGACTTTTTGATCCAGAAATCCATTTGAAAAAGGAGTGGACCGAAACAATTCTCCGCCCAGCAATCATTGGAAAATACGAGGTGGAAAAAATTATACGAGACAGTGGCATTGGATGGACGATATTGCGCCCCGGTATATTGTTTTCATATGGATCGTTGGTTGGGTTTGACTGACATGCGTTTAGGATGGTTCATGACCAATCTTCTGCCACCTTCTCTCGATTTTTTCGCACCCGGTAGCAAGGAAGGAAAGCTTACAGTAAGCTACAGGCCTGAAGGGGTATTGGGAGCCGTGGATCCGGATGACATTGGAGAGTTTGTGGCAGCGGCCTTCAATTTACCTGAGAAATTCTTGGGAAAGCATGTTCCTGTTGCTAGCGAGTATCTCACGACCACGGAAGTCTTTGACCAATTCATCCAGGCGACAGGCAAGCCGCTACGAGTTCATTATCGCAGCAAGGAGGAGAATGAAATCGAAACTGCTCGGAATCCCTTCATCTTAGGGCAAACCTTGACGCATGGATTAGAGAAGTTGACCACAATGGAAGAGATCAGGAGTTGGGGGGTTCCTCTTACCCCGTTCAGCGAATTTTTAAAGAAACACAAAGAAGAGTTGGCTACTATTTGAGTCGTCACGAACGCGAGCGTCGTTGACCAAACCATATGTAGCTATATATAAAAATCCCAATCAAGCAATATTCACATCATCAAACGTGTTGGGGATAGACGAGTGACTAATCAAACGGTGACACATGCAACTAGTGATTGATGGGACGATCAATAGATTGACTAGTATTGACTAGCAACGGAGGACACGCAATGCAACACCAAGCGGCGCAAGTCCACGCGGATTGGGTGCACCAGATGGAGGATGGTGCAACGTAAGTATGACTGAGTGAGGGTGAGAAAAGAGAGCAAAAGAGGAGAGCTGAAAGGTGTGTACAAGTATGTCTCTGTTTCAGTGTGACCACGGACAAGTTTGTAAGTGACGCGAGTGTTTTAGTGGATGGTAGAGGATGGCGGATGGCGTGGCTATGCGACGCCTCGTCGATTAGCCAGGCACGGGATGCGCGATCAACAAAAACAAAATGACACAGCTAGCTACTATGTAAGGAAACAACTGCACCACATGTCAGTAACTAAGCAGTCGGTCAGTCATGGAATTCCCTGAGCAGCGACCACGGCATAACTAATAAACATTGATTCATGCGGGAGCATGGGGCTAAGGAACAAATATTTGTAGGTACTTAATGCGTACCCAAGAGGGTAATGTTGTATTGATTGATTGCGGGCAGCGGGCCCTAGGCGGCGATGATGACAGTCGATTCTTTTTTGCAGCCAGCCAGGCCAAAAATAGTAAACCCCCCTGCTAGCGCCCTGGCCTTCGCCCATCCCATCCATCCACCCTTCCCTCCCATCCCATTTCTCCATCCATTCCATCCGTCGTCTGTCTCTCTCCTAACCTTATCACCCGCTTTCCGTCGACACGCTTGTATTCTAACCCCCTCCACCTTCGTTCTCCCCCCGCTGCTTTTGAGCCGCCTTTACCAGTCACTCGTTTTGTGGAGCTCGGCTGCATTCACATCAACCGCAACAGCTACTGTAGATACGCCGGCACCCCCTGTTGCGTTCCGTTAGCATTGGTGTCAACAACAGCCCCCAAAGCTACATTTTTACCACGCCACCTCCCCGTTTTGCATCACCACTACCGCCAGCCCACTTGACTTCGTCCAACCTTTGCTGCGACGCCCGCAGCTTGCTTAATACCCTACATCTTTAATCACCACACACAACCCGCACCATGAAGCCCTCGCAGCTCCTGGCCTCCGTCATGGCCATGTCATCCCTCTCCGCCGCGCTCCCCGACGCCTTCTCTGGTTCCAACGCCCTTGCTGAGTTCAAAAACGTCCTCGTTGGACGTCAAGATAGTGAGTCTATATCCTCCCAACCCCTTAAGAGCCCTGCCATCTAATCTCTTCCAGGGTCTTCTCAGTCCTCTGCTGCACCCACCGAATCTGCCAAAAGCTCAGACTCCAAACAGTCGGGCAGCTCATCTCCAACTGCCTCCGGATCAGCCACGGAATCAGCCAAAGAGTCATCCAGTGGGGATAGCAAGGCTACCGACAAAGACCAGAGTGGGAGCGGTTCCAGGACGACAAGTAAACCCACACCGACCAACTTTGGCCCCGATGTGCAGCCTGGAGGCATCAACATGATTACTCCCTCAGCCATCGCTGGCTCGCAGCTTTACAAGATTGATGACCAGGTCACATTCGTTTTCAACTATACCTCGCTCTCCATTTCTCCAACTGCCGTGGACGTCATGGCCACTTGCACCGCCAACCAAGCCACATACACCATCGCTCTCAACCAATCCGTCGAAGCTACCCACACCGTCGTCTGGGATACGAAGAACTACATTTCTGATTATCCCAACAGCGCGCCTCTGTTGACTGAGAACTACCAGCTCATGATATACGACTCCAACTCCAGTGTCAGCGCCGCCCCTAAACCTGGCTATTTGGCTCCATACAAGATGATGTCTTTTGCCATGTACACAAAGCAGCCTTACGTTGAATGGAAGGGTACGTTCTCTCCATCCAAAGTTCTCGACCATGTTTCCACTAACCGTTTACAGACTTCAAGTGCGCCAATTGCAACAGTGCCATGAGCGTAATGGAACTCCTCACGGTCAAGGCAATGTTCATCACTTCAGCAACCACCATCGGCTCCTTCCTCTATTTCGCCGCCAGCTTCGGTCTGTGGTAAATCAGTGATCCACTGTAACCGTTATGCCTCTCGCTCGCTCACGATAACGGCATCCTTATCTCTTCGATCCATGTCTATATATTCACTCCTTCTATGATCTTTAACAGCAAAGGCGTTTTCTCGCTTTTTTTCCAGGGACGCAGCGCGCGCTATGAGCAGTTTCCATTCCTTCTGGTTTCACACGCAAAAATTACCAATCATTTACTGGCACTGGGGAGTTTTCGGCGCAACTTTCCGATTTACGTTACAGGCAAAGAGCATCCTGGATTGCATTTACAAGAGTTTCAATACGCATTATTATCATTAATATGAAAGAGGGAGGGGCGCTAGCCGGGAAGAATGATTTTTGTTGTAATAATCTGTTTTGCATCACCAAAAAGGCCGTCGGGGGGTGCAATGGGAGAGGGTAGGCATGTTGTCGCGATTTAGGTAGCGTCAAAGCAATCTATCACTCACTTCTTTTGAGATATGACTGCCATCACTGTCATGGTCAAGAGAAGAAGAAAAAAAATTCTTAATATTCTTCATTCTTTTTTGCTGCCACGCTTGGAGAAGATTAAGTGAGGCAGAAATAAATCCCATGCGCTAGTGTTTCGCTACCCTGATTGGTGAAAATGCAAGTGGTATCTTAAACGCCCGTTATGCACCGAAAGAAACGCCAAGACGCAATTCCCTCCCTTTTCCTGTGTCCTCGTAATGCATAATAGCTACATCAATGCACAGCGTAACCATCGTTGCGGTAAGAAAGTGGGACCTCGAAATAATTAAAAAAAAAAAAAAAGCTCAGCAAAAAGTAAAAAAAGCGAAAATAACGTCCCCAAAGAAGGGAACACCATGAACACGGGAGAGTCTCGAAATCGACGGCAAATCCGCCAACATCAAGTCCTTTCCCTCCACTCATCCTTCAACACCCACCTACCCCTTCCCGCAGCACCCCTACCACCACTCTTGTCTAGCGTAGCAATCATCTTCAGCATCTCACTGAACTCCTCGCTACGACCGGGAACAGCGCGGCAGTAGTGATCAAAGTGGTCGACCAACATGCGCGTGGGCACGGAACCACCATGCGTCAACATGAAGTCGCGCAGCATGGTCAACATCTGGCGACCACGGAAGGACTGCGTATTGGGCGTCGAGGAGCGCGAAGGTGCTGTTGACGAACCTGCAGAGGATGTTGTATTGGTTGCGGAACGTCCTTGACGCGCGGCGAGGTTGGTGAGGATGGCAGACGAGGATGGACCGCCGTTGCCGCGGCCACGACCGCCTCGAGAGGCGGATAGAGCGCCGCGCATTGCGGAACGAGGTCTTTCTTCCGGTCTACCGGCTTCTCCGTACTGGCCTGTCCAGGTCGGGACTCCCACAGGGGCACTTTGTGCTTGCTGCAAGTTCTTCTTGAGCTGCTCGGCTGCGATTTGGGCTTGTCGTTTGGCCTCGCGTCGGATCATAGCTGGGTCGGCTTGGACTTTGCGCTTTCGACCTGGGGTGGTTGTGTTAACGATGGCGTCGTGCTCTAGGACCGAGTGTACGCCCGATTTTGCGAAGATGGTGGACATAAGGCTGCTGTCAGTCCTGTCTTCTGCACCGTCCTGTGGAGCTTTGGATGCGTCTTCGGGGTCGGAGGCGGCATCTTTGTAGGCCTCTGTGTGATCAATGCCTCTCATTGCTGCGAGGTCTGATGCCGCTGTTGCATCTTCAGCTGAAGATGCGCTGGCTTCCTGCTGTGAGTGACCGTTCTGGTCGAACTTGACTTCCGATCCGCGGAACATATTACCTGTTTCTGTCTCGCCGTTAGCCGTGTCCCCACCAAGTGTAAACAAGTCATGAAGGTCGCTCATTTGGAACGTTTGTCGTTGCTTTGGGTCCTTGAGAACTTTGTTGGTAAGGAATTGTTTGAAGATTTGCCGATGGTAAATCTTCTCTTCGATTGTGCCAGCAGACATGAGGCGATAGATCTCAACTTCTCGCTTCTGTCCGAGACGCCATGAGCGCTCCCGGGCTTGGACATCAGTGGATGGGTTCCAGTCAGGATCGTAGATGATGACGCGGTTGGCACCCGTTAGGTTCACACCGAGTCCTCCAACTTTGGTCGTGAGGAGAAAGACATGTAGATTTGGATTCTTATTAAATTCATCAACCAGGTCTTGCCTACGTTTGATAGGTGTTTCCCCGTCCATGCGTCGGTAGTTGACACCAGGTAGCTTAGCTACGAATTTCTCCAAGATGTCGAGCATGATGCGATGTTGAGCAAACAGGAGTGTCTTGTGTCCACCCTTCACCCATAATGAAAGTAGCTCTTTGACTACTTGCATCTTCCCAGACTTGTTTGCAGCTCCATAGTCGTATGCGGCTTTCTTGGATAATGTTTTGTGCTCTGTGAGATCCGGATGGTTGCAGATCTTTCTCAAAAGATCAATACCGAAAAGCATCTGACGTTTGCCGCTGGCTATGGACTTCATCTCCTCTGATTGTAAAAATCCCTCGTAGGCTTCGCGCTGCTGACGAGTTAACTTGCAAAACAGTACCTGCTCTTTCTTTTGGGGAAGATCTGCAGCAACGTCAATTTTGAAACGCTGTAAGAGATATGGGCTGATAGCATCTTTGAGCGTCTCTGCACAATGCTTGGCTGTTTCGAACTCAAGATTCGAAGCATTTGCGTATCCACCACGCTTGATAGGGAATTCAAATTGATTGCGGAAACTGACGAGGGTACCAAGTCGCATTGGAAAGACGAAGTCAAAAAGCGACCACAACTCTGTCAAGTTGTTTTGCATAGGAGTACCGGACAAGATGATTCGGCTCGGTGTACGAAGCTCTTTGCAATTGATCGTGATAGCTGTGTTGGGATTCCGGATCTTATGACCTTCATCCAAGATTGCAGTCTCCCAATCAACAGGCACCAAAAATTCAGAATAGGTTTGAAGTCCAGAGTAGGTTGTGATTAAGACATGTCCGTTTCGCTTAACCTTCTCTACAATCTTCTTTGCAGCCTTCCCAGCACGAGTCAATGTGGGGTCATAGTCACCGTACTCTCGTAGCTCCATTTCGCGCTCTAAACGGTCCTCGCGGCCAGTGTCAAGCATGCCACTGCCAGATGTATGTAGGATAGATACGCGGAGTGGTGGCCACCACCGGTGGAATTCTTGTACCCATTGTTTCATGACTGTGGCCGGACAGACCACAATAACTGGTTTAGTAAGGACCTTGGAATAGTGGAGACCAGCGACGAATGAAATGGCCTGAATAGTCTTTCCCAAGCCCATCTCGTCACCGACAATGCCACCCACATTCTGCGAATAGAGTTCCCATAACCATTGAACTCCAATCTTTTGATATTCAAACAAGGCTGGAAATATGTCACCGGGGATTTTAAAACCACCATCGAAGTCGGCATCAGGCTCAGTGGGATGGGGTTTGTAACATTCTTCTTCCTCATCATCTTCAACGGGGTCTTCGCCTTTCTTTTCTGCTGCACGACGGCGAGCAGCTGAGCGTTGCTCTGTCCATTTTCGAACACGTGCAAGGTAAACCTTTTCGTCACCATCGTCAACGCCTGCGAGATCTTCCTCTTCTTTTTCTATCATTTGAGTGTCTTTCCGCGCCTGCGCCTTTGCTTTCTTGCCTGTAGCCTTGCGTTTTCGACCTGTACTCTCATCTTTGTAATCATCATCTTGTGAAAGGCCACTCACGTCGTCTTCCGAATCGCCCAGGGCTGCGAGTTGACGATCGTCAAGGTCGGGTGCATAGGCATCATCAGACTCAGAAACGGGTAGCTCGGGCGTAGCGCTGGCACTATTCAATCCAGCATCTGCCTTCTTTGCAGTAATGCGGCGTTTCTTTTTCGGTTGGATATCGTCACTAACGTCACCAGCTTCCGGAGGTGAATCGGCAGTCTCAAAGCCAGGTTTCATCAAATTCTGATGAGACTTAGGTCCTCTGCTTGCTTCTTCTACCAGGTCTTCCTCCTCTGCATCTTGCATAACCTCATCAAGCGATCCAGCAGCAGTCCGATGTTGGGCCAGCTTCGAGAAAGGTGTGATCTTACCCGTCCGAATCAGAAAATCCCTTCGACTCTCATTCGGCAAGGGCCCATTTATGCCAGGCTCAGACGGTTCCTCTTCGCCTGGTCCCCGATGTCTGTCATTGATTCGCTGCTGGATAGTGTCTAGCTCCGCATCTAAGTCCTCAATCTTCTTCTGGTATGTCTCAATCTCAGCGCGAAGTTTGTTCTTTTGGGTAGTGACCATAGCAATCGAGATTCGGTTCTTGATTCTCTGAATGGCAGCTTCGCTGCGCTTGATCTCCGCTTCTGTCTTCTCCATGCGCTTCTTATCTCGTTCATCAGCCTGTTCAATGAGCAGCTGGTCTGCCTGTCGGCCGATATCCCGCTCCAAATCATCTTGATTTCGCGTTCCCGTTGTGAGAAACCTTAATCGCGTCTCCTCCTCGGCGTCTGACGGCAAATCGTTTTCGACAATCTGCGCATTGTTATCCGTGGAAGGTGAGTCAGGCACATCTGCTATGGTATCATCGCGGACCGTTTGCGCCGGACCTGACAGGGTATCTTGCGCGTCAGATGGCGGGATCATGATTGCGAATGTTCCCTTGCGCAGTTTCCAGCGCAGGTCGTATACTTTTCTTTGCGTTCTGTTGTTGTGCGACTTCGTGGATGAACTAAGGTTGAACGATATGGACAATAGGCGACGAATTTTGGATGCTTATCAGGGACGTTGCCGGGCGGGCAGAGGTGAAGAGGGACGGGAACGGGGACAAAGACGGGAACGGGGAGGAGGATGTAAGTCGTAGTGTGCTTAGAGGCGATAGGCCGGTGCCTCCACATCTTTGTGGCCAAAATATTAGGCAGGCACGATTGGAGAGACGTCATCATTCACGCGCGAAGGTGATCCGTGCGCAAAACGCATGGTCACGTGATATGACTATCTCGTGTCAAGGCCCTCATAATGTTCGCTTTCCACATGCATATTCTATAATAGTAGCACGCGCATTCATACTTATTTTTCTGTTGTAGCATATTTGACAATGATTGAATTCTAGGCCCCGAGCGCATACATGTATTTCCATATACTCGCGCGGTCCCTTTTTGGCCCAATCACATTGACACTACCTAGGTAAGTACTCAATTCTCTTACGTAGATATCAATTGATGTACATAGGTCCATACATGTATTCCCCACTTACTCTATTTCCATGACTATTATCCACAAAACACAACAAGAACGAACCTGAAATCTCTTAACTAACTTACTTTCTATCTTTGAAAGTTCATCCGCTACGTAAACGTGACGTGTAATTCTAACCAAGTTAGGGACCTCGTTCTTCAATAGCGACACCAAAATAAAAACAGCGTACTCTCGACAACTCTTCGATCCCAAACGCCAGCGCTTAGAAGCCAAGCCTTCCTAGAAGAATATCTCCGGGGGAAATTGAGTTCCAAGTTCTGTAATAACCAAGACTTGAGATGTCTTCGTCACGTACCACTACAAAAGTCATTGTTGTCGGTGGAGGTGGCACTATAGGGTCATCTACAGCACTGCATCTTCTTCGTGCGGGCTACACACCCTCTAATATAACAGTTCTAGATCCGTACCCAATCCCTTCGGCACAATCAGCAGGAAATGATCTCAATAAGATCATGGGTATCCGCGTACAAAACGATGTCGACGTACAACTCAGTTTAGAGGCCAGAGATATGTGGAAGAACGATGACGTATTCAAGCATTTCTTCCACAACACTGGAAGGGTATGTTATGATTTCATGTCTTAGGCGAAGCAATGGGTTGATAAAATAACAGCTTGATTGTGCACATTCAGAGGAAGAGCTTAAGTCCCTGAAAACGGAGTATCAAAAGCTGGTTGATGCCGGTCTTGGAGAAACTCATGAATGGCTTGATAACGAAGATGAGATTTTGAAAAAAATGCCATTGCTAGAGCGAGATAACATAAAAGGGTGGAAAGCCATATTCAGCGCAGATGGTGGCTGGTTAGCAGCCGCAAAAGCGATAAATGTAATCGGGATTATATCGAAAGAGCAAGGCGTTAGATTTGGGGTTGGCAGGTGGGTTTTCCTCACCTTCGATATTTCCAGCAAATTGCCTGATAATTCAAAAAGCGCAGGATCATTCCGAAAGCCTCTATTTGCAAGCGACGACGTGACTTGCGTGGGTGTTGAGACGGTGGACGGAACGAAGTACTACGGCGATAAAGTAATCATTTCCGCAGGCGCGTGGACTCCGACACTGGTAGACTTGGAAGATCAGTGTTGTTCAAAAGTCAGTTTAAGCGCAATACTACTAGATTGTTATGGCAGCTGATTATGCTAGGCATGGGTTTATGCTCACATTCGTCTAACACCAAACGAGATTGCTGAGTATCAGAATATGCCCGTGGTATACAATGGGGATGTTGGTTTCTTTTTCGAACCCGACGAGTATGGTGTGATGAAAGTCTGCGATGAATTTCCCGGTTTCACGAGATTCAAACAGCATCTGCCCTACGGTGCTGAGACTCCTAAACGGGTATCAGTGCCTCGCTCTCACGCGAAACATCCCACAGATACCTACCCCGATGCTTCTGAAAAATCAATACAGAATGCCATTGACGTTTACCTGCCACGATTCAAGAACAAGAAGAAGTTCAATCGCACGCTATGCTGGTGTACAGACACAGCTGATGCAGCGCTGTTGGTTTGCGAGCATCCGAAATGGAAGAATCTCATTATCGCGTCAGGTGACAGCGGGTATGTCATATGTCTTCATGATTGAAATCATCTACTAAAGAAAATGGATAGACACTCCTTCAAACTTCTGCCGAATATTGGAAAACATGTGGTGGAACTTATGGAGGGTCGGTTGGCTGACGATCTAAAAAATGCATGGAAGTGGAGACCTGGCGGTGATGCCCTAAAGTCAACGCGGCGAGGCCACGCAAAAGACCTGGCTGATATGCCTGGCTGGAACCATGACGGGGAAAAATCAAAAATGTAGCTCGAGTCAGCTCTTGGGAGGTTCTTCAGCCCAGCAGCTAGATATCCACGAACCGTCATGTAGAGCATTGATCAAACTTTCCACGGTTGATAAGGGTTCTTAGTACCATTCTGCAAAGGGCGAATGAAATTTATCTCTGGTGGGAATCACTGGGAGCTTCCCCTCAGCCTCATAATAACTATTCCAGTTGTAACGTAGCCCCAGCCCTTGTATCGGAAAATCACAAAAATACTTTTTAACCTCTCCTTACTCGTTCAACAGCCCCTTAAAATTCTAAGGGGAAATATTACAAAAAAGACATCCTTTAGGTCTTTGTATTCTTATCTCTTCTTATCTCGTGTAGAAAAACAGTCCAAAACGACTAAAAATCAAATAACCTTCCTCATACAAATGAATCAGCACTTTAACCCCGTATAAACAGATAATACACGTAGATACAAAGCTCTCTTTACTTAGATATAATGATTAGCAAGCAATATCCTATTTCACTATTTTTCGGTGGAGAAAAAGAGGGTTGAAAAAGGTGGGTTGACGGTGATTTGGTTGAATTCGCTATATGAAAAGAGGGTGTGGAGAAGAAGCTGGGTTGGCGCAATAATTACTCAAGTAGTGGGTACGTTAATGTGCGGGGAAAAAGGAACGGCGATCCAGTACCATAATACCGGGCGCGTTGCACTAAGATAATCGAGCTTGCCGCAGAACATCATCAGCAACCCATTGACTGCCTCATTAACCAATCAAGAAATCCCGCATCCCCAGGAACGGCTCGCGAAGATTCTCGTCCGAGCCTAGCCCTACATGCAAAGAATATCACAGCCACACAAAACCTTAGACCCATCGTCTGCAAATGTTTACGATCAATCATCAGCCCAAACCCAAGTTTGAGGGAAAGGACCTTATCGTTACATCCAAGCGAGGATGTAGCAAGCCGTGTTATAAAGAAAAGTAAATCATGACTTAGCGAGCTCGGCTAAGACCACATCTGTAAGTTTAATCGCAAGGCTGCGGGAGCGAGGAGAACCAAGCGTCTCTCCTGGAACGGGGATAACGGCAGAGACTTGCGGTTGGACGGCATGACTGTCGATCAGATCAGACTACCAGGCCCTAGGCTACGGAGTTGCTGTCGTTAAAGGCCATATTTGACCGGCAGTGGGTTCCGTAGCGATAGCGTACGATAGCTGAGCCAGGGCCAGGCTAGAATTCGAGGACGCAGTGGCGTTATTGATCAGCATGCTCAAGCACCCAGAAGTAGCACATTGATACAGGCTATGAATTCCCTACAAATCAAGCAGGAGTTCAGAACTGAACTTGCTTATATCACGTAGTGCAATGTCCGAACTTGTCATAGCGAGACACACTAGTCATCAAAATCAAGATTGACCCGTGCAAGAAGGAAACGCACGATAATCAAGACGAATGCTGTAGAGGAAAGAATATGCGTGAGGAGGTCAACATGAGGACTACGGTTGTGGAGAGCGACTCCGTAAGCTGTATTGCTTTTTCCCTCGTACCTGCGTAGCTGATGATTTGATAAAAGCGGGCCCCTGCATTACAAACGCGTTATAGCTATTGGGTAATCACATACAGTGTATGGACACGGCGGGAGGCCGCATATCGGGAGGTTCAGCTGAACTGTAATTTTCTACCAATAAGAAATTAAGCCTATCTACTCCGTTAAATACAATTAGTTAATCATGAATTGGCACACGAACCTCCCGATATGCGGCCTTCCGACCTGTCTATACCCTGTACATAAAAGAACGCTAGCTAAGGGGTATCACATATGTACAGAAGGATGACAGAGCAGAATGTGATGATTCGGGCTTCTAGTGTACCAAAATTGATTCCATCAATCAGGTGCTTAGAATCTTCTCTTTTCCAATAAGATTTTATGATGGTACCCTAGAAGCCTGAATCGTCATCCTCCTGTAATAAGAAGGCTCAGCGCCTGAAACCAATGTCTTTAGTCGTTGTCATGCGGGGGTCATACAGCTTCATGCTGCCCAACATAGCGTGACAATGACAAGCGGATCAGCCCGTAGCTTTACCTTTGTGCGGGGGGAGTTGGTTTCGCTGCCGAGATTGATGTTCCAGCTGCAGCCACGCTGGATTCTAGTTTCCACATGGCAATGAGGGTCTGCGTTTCTTTGGTCACGCAAGGCGCCATCATATTCATCTTACCCAGTGAAGCCATCCATTACAGAAAAATCAAGATTTCTTCACACACAGATTTCTGCATGTCACTGAGTCGTGAAGATTTCGGGGGATGAGAACCGCGCCACAAAAACCTTAGTGTCTCTTTGTAGCCAACCAGTAGCCCCATGATAGAGAACATGGACAGCACTTGGTATCTTTGCTTCATATTAAATCGTGTCGCTCGTCCTTCTTCATCATGATGCTAGGGCAACTCTGCAGCAGACATTACTCTGGGTCAAACTCCTTCAATACTTTGAAATCACAATCGTGGTCCTTTCCGAGCCACGATCCTTAAGGACACATTCTCCAAGTCCAACTCCCGTTTCCCTTGAAACCATGCCGAAAGAGGGTGATGTTGGTGTTATCGGTGGTGTCAAAGTTGGCTTGCCGATCTTGATGACTATGTCCGCATTCCTGTCCATCGCGCTGTACAACGTCCTCGAACTCACCTTCCTCGTCTTCACCACCTTCAAAAAACGAACAGGGCTATATTTTTGGAGCGTCAATATTGCCAATTGGGGTATAGCTCCCCATGCAATTGGATTTATCTTCAAATTTTTCCAGGTCATCAATATCAACCTGCTATCATCCGCCATAGTCGCTGTAGGCTGGGTGTGTATGGTAACCGGACAGTCACTTGTGTTATATTCTCGACTACACCTTCTCGTTCGGGACAAGAAGAAGATTCGGCTGGTACTCTACATGATTATCGTCAACGTTATCGTTATGCACTGTCCCGTTATTGTCCTGGCACTGGGTTCGGAAGCGACGCATTCGCCCCGCTTTGTTAATGCCTTCGTGACGTACGACAAGGTTCAGATAGTGGTATTCTTTGTCCAAGAGGCCATTATTTCCGGCATTTACATCTACTACACCGTACGTTTGCGACGACAAGGCGACGTGCAGAATGCACCCCTGCGGAAGCTGCTCTCACACCTCATCTTCGTAAATGTGGTCGTTATGGTACTCGACATTACCCTTCTGGGCACTCAATTCGCGGGCCACTATGAAATTCAGACAACATACAAAACCGCTGTATACAGTGTCAAGTTAAAGATTGAATTCTCCGTCCTCAACCGCATGGTCAAACTATTTGGCAGTCGAAGATGGCCCAGTAATAACTCCCTTTCTCGCGATACCTGGACTAGCAGCAAAAAGACCCAGTTGAGCACCGCTACAGGCAGCAACGGGACCTACACCAATATGGATACCATGACTCAAGACACGGAGGGGAGCAAGTGGCCAATCAAAAAGACATGTGAAATAAGAGTCCAGCAAGAGGATACCGTGGGTCTAAAGGACGAATCATACAATTTCGATACAGAAGGCAGGCCATCGACCGGTGGTAGAACGAATGAGGTTTGCGTCGAGATGAGGGACATGGCTAGGTCTTAGCGCCTCGACCAATTCAGAGTACAGTAATGTTGGTAGCGCCTTCTTGAGGTTGCATTGCCAGTTATTATGAGTCTGGATTTTTCTCTTTTGTCGGGGGGTTAACATTTAACTGCAGTTCACTAGCAAATGGGGTTATAGGGCCTCGCCCACCACTCTTCTGTAGCTCATTGCCGAAGTTATATACAAGGCCGACGTCTATCTTTTGCTTACTCGTCGTTGCACATGTAGTCTTGCTGGAGAGAAAATACAGCGAAGCTTCCAGAGACTGTAGTTACCTTTATCTGCAAATCGTAGCAAATTGTGTATATAGTGGCCGTACGTACATAAATGTATGTTGCAAATTACATAAGAGTATAAAGTGTTACTTATAAGGCAATCAAGCCTCATATGGCGCAGCTCATATCATCTCTTAATAAAGTAACAAGTACAATCCCTTGTGTTAGAACATATTATGGGCAGTTGATAAAGTAGTAGACTCTCGTTTGAGGTGGTCATGATTGATAAAAAAGGGGGTTGGCTATTAAGTAGAAGGGTGGTCACTCTGAGGAGCATAGACTCCATCTAGGATCGAGTTAGGCGTGAACAGAGACTATGAAGTACTAATATTGTTAAAAAAGGCGAGGAATCGATCTAATCTGCGACCCTACCTTGATCTTATTTCACGAAATGGTATTCTCTAATTCCTTCCACTATCAAGGAATCATTTCCTACGTACTCGAAAAGCCATCCAGGCACCCTATATTAAGAACTAAGTCTGGCTTGAACCCTTTGGGCGACGAGGACTGCGACTAATCGTTTAATTTGAATGAAAGGCCTAAATATATGTGACAGTATTCCTGCTCTATCTTTTATTGGTGAGTTTCAATAATAAGGGGACAACCCCTCCTACCAAAAAAGTTGCAATCCTATATAGCAACCACTCTTTCAGACAACCATTCCCTGAGTAATCTCAAGCAGTGAGTAGAAATGGTAGATTTATAGGAATAAAGGAACATAATCCTCTTTACTCTCGTATTTAAGTAGATAAAAATAGTGATAAGGTCCCAAGTGGCTAACCTGAATATGGCTTAGTGTGAATGGGATTATACGAGCCCTCCACACATCTAGACACATCTTGTCTCGATTGACGGCTGAATTGCATACGATTAGCACTTGTTAAAACGAATCAATACGAACGGAAGGGTGTGGTATAGCTTTTAAGCTTTTGTGATCAAAGCGATTTCCCCTACTTAGGCACTGTTTGTTCGCGCGTTCACACTTCAGCCGCGTCTCGACACTTCAACACCGCTTTTGACTCACACCGTCTACCTCAAACCGCTCACATGGATCAACATCTGCGAAGTGAGAATCCCTCTCGCAGGATGGCTTGGCGTGAATGGCCGGAACTGCATGAAAATGCTACGAAGCGTTGGCGGCACGGGCAATGGCCAGAGGAATTCAGAGATATCCCGCCAGATCAGTTTCCCCCGGTGCCAGAGAGCACTTCGAGCCATCCGGAGCTGGAAGATGATATGCTGGTCGCATGGGGCCTGTCGAAAAGCGACGACGAGCGGGGAACTACGATTTTGGATGTTTGTTCTGTTGAGGCTGGACAAGTTGGTAAGTTTGCTTTTGGATCAAGTTTTGTATGGAAGCTGTTCGCCCACGACTAATTTTTTTTTCTTAGAATGGGACATGAACGTTGATGATACGAAGTTGAAAAATTTAGTAGATGTACGTGGGAGAACCTTTTCGTGCGATCAATATACTTTATGCTGAGGTTTCGATCTAGAAATTCCCAAAGGACGGTGGTAACAGTCAGGGTGCTTTCCGGGTATTGTAAGTTCTTCCACCACTTAAAGCTTTACGACATGACAAAGCCCCTGTTTCATTGTTTCCACTCTGTAGCGTGCCGTCAAGTTAACGTTTTTCACAGCTTCATCAACACGTTAGCTTCAGGAATCTCCTGGCTTCCCGGCAACTTCAACCTACCCCCGAGCATGTTAAAAATACTGCTCAAGGTAGGTTTATCTAAAGTGATTCTGACTGAGATTTTCACATACGAAGGTGCCTTCGCAAAGATGGGACCTCAATGTTTCGAATGGCGGAATGCGAACGATTACCTCTCCAGATTCGGTACGGTTTGCCTCACATTTGTTCCCGACTCATCTTTCATGACTGCAGGCTAAAAGAAAAGTAGAAGTATGTTACCGCACGCCAACCGGCTGGGATGCCGGTGCAAGCTACATTCAATTCACCCGCACCGCCTCCCAAACCACTTACTTCTGCATCAACTACCCCCATTACGCCCGCCATCGCTTCACCACGTCGCTAAAATCCAATCCCAACATCGCCAATAAGCCCTTCCACCTCGACACGCTAACCGCCGCCGACGGCTGTCGAGAATGGCGCAGGACGATCGGGCAGCGGCGCCAGGAGCTCATCCGACACGAATCCCAGTATGCGGACAACGCCTCCGATTACTACACACTCACGCGCCACTTGCACCGTTTGGCGCGCGATTGGAACACGTTGAATCAGGATTGCGCGGATTACGTGTCTACGTTGCAGTTTTTGCAGCGCGCGTATGGAAGGTATTGTAAGGCGACGGAGAGGAGTACGTGGCGGGTTGAGAGGGATTTGAATGCGCCGGAGTACCTCGAAGCGCTGAAGTTGCAGGGGGAGAATTGCGTAAGGTGGACGTCGGTTTATAGGGATAGAACGAATATCCGGATCAATCTTGTGAGTAACGCATTTCCTCCTCTATAATAACTTGCCTGCTCAAAATGATGTACTAACTCACCAACGAAAAAGCTCTTCCACCTCTCCAACCAACGCGACGCCCTCACTTCCAAAGAAATCGCCATCTCGACGGCCGAAGTCGCAGAACTCACTCAACGCGACTCGTCATCTATGATAACCATGGCAGCCGTGACCATGTTGTTTCTCCCCGGCACCTTCATCTCCACCATCCTCAGCACCACATTCTTCGACTATGGCAAAGAGACGCTGGATGTGAGTCGCAAATGGTGGGTTCTGCCCGCGACTACGATCCCCACGACGATTGTCGTGTTTGCGGCGTGGTGGCTGTGGAGACGGTGGAGACTGAAGGGCCAGGCGGCGGTGTTGTTCAAGTACGATGGAGGGCAGTACCAGGTTAGTGAGATTGGTAGTATGAAGTGAAGTGACATGGGGGTTGATTTTGTGGGCGTTTTTGGTCTGGTGGATGTAGCATTTTCTCGATTATCATAATGTTTTATGATGAATTTCCCAGTAATTCCGCTTCAACAAATAATGACTCAACATGATGTTTTTTTTCAAAGCTTCCGACATTTGCTAAATAACTGGTGTACATACTTGGTCATTCCAATCTCCGCATTCTCACGCACAATAAACCTTTCGGGACATTGTAAGCTCGGCGCTTATTCTCGCCCAAAGAGAATCCAAGACCTGAAACGCACCGTGGGTGAGATAGCATTATCTGCAATACCTGGCGAATCAAATCTTTATGCAGAAATGTACGAAGATTGATTGGGAATGTTGGTTTCCGTGTTGCGGAGGCGGACGATGAGTGTATTCTCGTAATCGATACTATGTACGGCGAAGTGTTTTTTTTTTCTCGCGAAATTTGTATTCTAAACAGCTGATTCTTTCGAGATAAGCCTATCGAGAAAAGTTGCATACAACAAAATCTTGGACGCAAGTATCATATAACTTGCGCTTTCTCGCGCACTCAAACCAAAATGCATCCCTACAGGCCCGCCTACGTACGCCTATAGGACCATACAACTATATCCCTTTTGGGGAAATACACGACAATGTTCTCAAATGACGCAATTCGATATTATCGTGAAACGCCTATTCTCGTATTCCAGCGTCCTCCTTGCTGTTTTTGGGTGGAGTCGAAATAACCTCAACGGAACGGAACAAAGTAAGCATCCGAGCCGACCTCATATTCAACGTTCTTTCCCCATTTGAGACCTGAGACCCCCGAAAAGTCACCTCATTGGTCAATGGCAGTCTTGAGTAACAGTTCGCGTGTGGATTCACTGCACACCTAAGGGATGGTTTCTAGGCTTTTTCGTGGTTCAAAGGGTAGAAGTCGGACGGGTTGTGATGTGGGACGTCCGTTCCGCAGTGTTCGTTCATATGTCAAGCGCTGTTTTGGTCGATACTTGACATATATATATGTGTGTGTGTGTTTATGTTGTAGTAGAAATACCTATATAGACACACAACATTCCATCATAAATCCTTACCCAAATAATTTCTCTTTCCGAAGACTATACCAATCAAACATCCCTCAATCATGTCTAACAGGACGACACCCAGCGCCGCAAAGGCCCCTCTCCGCATCGGCGTTCTCTACGAAGAGACCCAAATGAGCGACCTCACAGGCCTCGACATCCTGGGCAACTGCTCCAGCCGCATGCTTGACCTGGGCGCCGCAGGCGGTGTGCCAGGAGCCGACATCCTCGCACCCCTAGCCGTTCCCATGGAATTCTTCTACATCTGCTCTGATACGGAGAAATCCTGGACTAGTCCTGACATGCACGTGCGAGCAACGCACACGTACGAGGACGCGCCGAGGGATCTCGATATCCTGCTTTTGGGCGGGCCGAATCCAATGACGGTGTCAGATGCTAGCTTGACGTTTCTAAAGGAGGCGGCGCTCAAGACTAAGTTCATCTTGACAACTTGTACGGGCGGGATGTGGTTGGCTAGGAGTGGGGTTCTGGACGGAAAGAAAGCGACCACGAATCGAATGATGCTCGAGACGGCTAAGCAAGCGATGCCGAGTGTAGAGTGGCAGGATGTCAAGTGGGTGTCGGATCAGGGGCTCTTTGAAGGTGCGGAGATCTGGACTGCCGGTGGGGCGGGCTGCGGTGAGTATGATCTATTTTCTCTTCGCGTTCATTCGTTTGAAATCAAGCTGATACATGACTAGGCATTGAGATGATGATTGAGTTCGCATTGAGGATTTTGGATGAAAGGTTGGTCAAGGTATCTTGCAGCTCCCTCGATTTCCAAATGGAAGGAAGAAAGCAGTATTACGATGGGCCATATAAATCCGCGTTTCCTACAGCTGCGTGATGTGCAAGCTGTACATAGGTTTTTTATGTAGTGCTATCCCAGTCATGTGCTTAAACATGTCGAAACCGAGGGAAGACATCAGGATGAAAAATATTGTTGTTTGAAGAACCACATTGGGTTGCTGTGGAGATTTAGTGGCATTGCTCGAGTACTCACCATGCAGGGCTCATGCAGGGCCTAGTAGTTACTGTAGGTACCTAGGGAGTTAACAATACATAGGAAAGGTAGCCCAACATGGGATTCGCTTATATAATTGCATGCGTAGAGAACTTTTTCCGATAGATGGAGGTGCAGTGGTGCAGTGCGGCAGTGAGGCGGTGGGTATTCTGGAGCGGTCAGTTTCGCCAGACATGAGTCTTGCCGGCATGCATATGTACACATTCTTAACGAGGGCGGCGGTGAGGCTGGTGATACGGGTTGGGCGGTGAGTGAGGTTGCAGCGAGCATATTAGGGTGCGCTAGCCTGTTTTGCCAACATGGATGCCGTGCTCTTTGCTCTTTCGAACCACTGTTTTATTACTGTAAGTAGCGAGTGTACTCGTGCCATGCAATGCGACGCGACGCGACGCGATGCGATGCAGAACAGGTGTGGGATATTACCCCCTGCTGCTTTGATGTTTTTGTGCGGTGCGAATGAAGCTCGCCCGAATTTCGGACAAGGACGGTTCGATTGCGGACAAGCGAGAGAGGATGATTAATGTTGAGAGGAGAGAAGAGCATACAGTACCTAAGTTAGCGTGTGGAAGTCATGTTGGGTGGGGTTGATCATGTCATCCGACTAATCCAAAGTGCGGGGTGGTTTAATAATCCAGGGGCCGTGACAAAGACATGTGGCATCAGTCACTACCTAGGCACCTAGGCAGGCAGGCAGGCAGTCTCCAATGCTCCATGACGATACGATAGGTAGCCAGGTGATGTATGCATGCATCACGGCGGGAGACCATGGCAGCTTGAACATTGAACGTTAGGGCCGGGAAGTCGGAGGGATGTTTGGACCCGCCGCCCGCCCGCCGTCCGTACCAACATTGAAGGTACCTACTAGGCTACAGTACACATGCAGTAAACAATGAGGGCCCAAGTTCGTCCGACCGCCCGCCAGCTGGACCAACCGAGCCAGCTGGACCATGCTACTGTGTACGGTAACAGTGACAGTAACAGTAACCGTTAACAGCGGCCAAGGGAGAGGGAAGGGCGTTACTGTATTATTACTGTGTAGTCTATACAACGCTACGCTACGCTGGCTTGCCTGGCTTGTCCGGGGACTCGGTGGGCACTGGGGAGCGAGCGGTGACCCAAGCCCCAGCTGAGGGTACGCGCCAGCACACGTCAAGTCAAAGGGCTCAGCGCTGGGCAGCCGGCGCGGTACGTGTACAAGTCCGCAATCGCATTCATTCCGCTCCCGCGCAAAACAGAACCAAAACGAACTGCAATGAGCCACACATGTCGACATTGGCCCAAGCAAGGCATACCCGTATCAAACGTCAATCATGAATCAAAATTATTCATCATGCGCCGAGTGTCATGACGCACCGATGCATGCGGCCAGTCGCGATTAAGCCCGCGAAAGAGAAGGTAAGGCAAGGCAAGGCAGGGCAGAGCATAACGTTAGTCAGAAAGCGCAGGTAAGCAGGTATGAATCATCAAAGGGGATTCCATAACTCCAATCTCCACCGCTAGACCGAGTTTCCAGTGCGTGCTCGGCCGGTTTGGACTTTTGTGCGAGACGAAAGACCCCTGCCCACTCGACCCCTGTCAGCTTCGGAATTAAAATGTACACGCTGCTCACAAGCCCCGGGCGGTCGGACATCCCGGCAAGGTCATCATCAGGCGCGTTAGAAACATAAAGACGGCGAGATCCCATGCTCTCTGGAGAACCATCAGCTCACCATCCAACCCATCCAAACAGAAATCAGATAGTCAAAGCATTATACAAACACTCTCGACGATAGCAATCTTCACTGTTGCTTGACATACATCCACCGCTGCCTTGCACCGAACATCACCGCTACTCGCATCACCTTCCCCTGCCATTGGCTACTGCATAACCTTTAGGTCGGTAGCCTGCGCCCTTCCAGTCACAGACCATACTGACTCACTCACAGGCTACAGCTTAAGAAATTAAATTTCTGCCTGCACAAAAACCTCAAAGATGCCTTCTTCATCACACCTCCGCATACAAACCTCCTTCGAGCCCATCTCTGCTGAGACCACTCGCTCCCACTTTGTCACTTCACCACCCCAGAAGAAGCAAAAGATGTCTCTCACCCAAACTTACTACATCGCCGCCTCGGCCCGCTCCAAGCTGGGCAAGGAAGCCTCTCGTGCCGACCACAACCTTCGCCTGCTTGTCGGCCATGCCAACCTCCTCGATTCCCTCATGGTCGAACTCCAGGACGCCGAGAGGCAGCAAGAGGCCTGGTTCCACAGCACCGTCGCCAAAGCATCCAGGGCCGAGGAGCCCCGACATGTGCAATGGGTCGACAGGATCGTCGAGGAAATGGACGAAGACTCCGATTCCGATTCCGACGACTCCGACTTCTACGACGAGGAGGGTGACTTCAACATGATCTCCGCACCCCGCCGCGTAGAGGTCACCACCACCGAGGTTGATGAGGACGACGACGAGGACCAAGAGTACGACGACTTGGAGGACGATGCCGACCTTGCTCTCACCCGCGTCTCATCACAACAATCGCCACCCGAGCTCGTGCACGACGAAGACTCGGACGACGAATCACCACCAGTATCGCCTCCTTCCGTCTCCATGGAATTCTCCGAAAAGCAACTCGCAGCATCATATTACGACGCCAAGTCACAATCAACGCTCTTCGAACACGAGCTGCATTATCTACGCGAATCGAACGCTCCGCTCTTCACAAGTTATTAGGCCAACTTCGTACGACCTTTGTTCTTGTTTTTTTGTGATTGAGCATTTTTAGCGAGCGTGTCTTTTCAGCAGCATGATATCACCATATTTCTTTTGTTTACGAACGAGCATTTTTCATTTTCTTGCTCTAATTTCTGGATGTGTATGCCCGCGGGGGGCACTCAGTATGGATGGATGCCTTAGTATGAAAGGGCAAATGAAAGGAACAACTCTACTCTAATTGAGGATTGCAAAGGCTGGTCAGAGATCTCCCACAGATACCCAGGGTTGGTTTAGTCGGTTGAGACTCCCCCTTCGCTCTAGCAAATCAATTCAAAACAATCAAAAAACATTTTTGAAAAAAAAAAAAAAAAAAAAAAAAAAAAAAAAAAAAACTCTTTGACACTTGACTCCACCTGTTTTGCATCGTGAAGTGATTTTTTTTCCCTTGTCTGTTTTCTTACCCTTGCAAGGTTCGTACGAGGCTAGCATGGTCGCATTGAAAGGGGAAATTTCTCATACCGCCCTTTGCGCACGGTGCTTATGCCCCCCCTGCCCCGGTGCCTGCCAACCTTGCCGGCTACCCACCGCATCGGCGCCCATCTTGTCCACAAGGCTGAAGTGGTGGGAAATGGGATGGAAAGCAAAAGACGCACGTAGATCCTCCATGGAAAATGAATGAATAATCAACCGCGGCATGACATTCCCCATCCCAAGCATTGCAAATCAATCGTCTGGGCGTGCGCGCGCGGGCTCCCGCTGTGATTCCTAATCACTTGCGCGATGAGAAATGAGAGAAAAAAAAAATTAAACGACCAGCAAACGACGCAAAGGAATAACGTTGTCGCCTGGCAGAGGGAAGGCTATTGCGCGGCCTCTGCCTTGGGCTGACCCCAGAGTGAGTCTGCTGACTTGTCCATGTCTTCCCTAGCCAAGGGTGCGCAGTCGCAGTCACTGGCCTCATTCAGTCCCATCCCACGAGCCTAGCCATGGCTAAGTTACCCTATTGTTCCCGCTCCGGTCCCGGGAGCGGGTGTTCACATATGACCGAAGATGCTAAGTTATTGATTTTCTGGATCATTGCGCGCGCGCGCAGTCATCGTTCGTTCACTCGCTCGTCCGGTGTTCCATTGATCTCGCTTGGAAGAACGGACGGTGCCGGGTCGCTCTTTTCGTCCGACGCGAGAGCGAACGGAAAAGGGAGGAGGAGAGCGGAGGAACCATCACCCACTCACGTGTGCCACTCATCCATCCACCCACGCACCCACGACGACTGAAACAGGGAAATAGTCACAAGTGCAGCCTGCTGTCCACATGCGCTTGTCGAGTAATCTATCTTATCAGACTCCTCCCCCCTCTATCCGATCGGATCCCATGCACGCATCATCCTCATCATTGTCGGAATCAACACACAAGAAACACAATGGTTGACGGCATAACACGCGACTCCTCCCCTCATTACCAATGTAAAACGTGAGCGTGTGCGTGCTCTGCTGCGAAACGAATTACATATATTACCATGGTATCTGTGCCCACACAGACCTCTAATTTGCCCTGCTTTGAACGGTCGGCATGATTTACCATTCTGAATCACGCACGAATCAAACAAAAGAATCAAAACCAACCCCCCCCCCAAAGAAACCCGGTTTCAAATCCCAGCCTTATCTCGTTTCGTTTTATCGCCCCCGACGACTTAGCTGTACGGCGAGCATAGTTGCGCCGCAGCATCTAGATTGAGTTGAAAGATATAGACATCAACCCATAATATAAGCCCCCCGGCCAAGAGTACTTTCTTATGCCCCGAGCTATTACCACGTTCGGTAATCGACGACGTGCTTCGGTCAACGAAAAGAAGGTTATTGACCATGGTTTAGCACGCGAGAGCAGGGGTTTCAAGCGCTGGGTTTGGGTTTGGGGGCTGAGGCTCACATAACCACTGGCACCAAGACCTTTATTGCCCAAACAACTCAATTGCGTCTGTGTGTCTGTGTGTGCCGTAGCGTTTTGGTTGTGAGACAACCTGCTGGGCAAAAGATACTTACGTCCGTACCTGACCTGGCGTTGTTGGTCAGTGCCTTGATTCTTTTTTGAGGAAAGAGTAAATCGACCACGTGCAGTTCCCAAACAATAAACCCAAATCATCATCCTGTTTTTGCTTTGCAACGCCTCGTGTGCGCCTGAATCGACGGGTGTATCTCGATCTGCGCGCCCGATGGAAGCTAAAAACAGCATGTGTAGATTTCCATGCGTGCGCGCATCATGATTCATCGATTGATTCCCAAACCCTCCCTTGCCTTGCCCCAACCTCTTCAATAAACCTGTCAAACCACACTTTCGGGGGAATAAAACACCCAAAAAACGGCAAGGAAATGATAGCTTACGCGAAGCCAATAAAGTCGCATAGACATCAATCTATGTACGACCATAGCCTCGTCTCGTCTCATGTCATCAATCTCACCTCAGGCCCAGCTGCCAGGAGCCAGCCAGCCAGCCAGCCTCAAAAACCCCCAGACCATGGCTCTTGCTCTCGTCTCTCGCAGTCGGTTGTCAACGCCCCACACACCCACCCCTCCGCATGCGGCGGTGTCAAGTCAGCCTTAGCCCTGTTCCTGGCGAGTTAGCGGGGCGTGAGACGTGGCTCAACTCGTTGGTGCTCGTTCAGTAGGCACTCCCTCGCTCTCGCTAGGCAAGGGAGACAGGCGAAGACTAGTTGGGCAACAGCAAAACAACAAAACAAAGGTCGATGCATGGAGGTGACATGATTGGTGTTTTTGGAGATTTGCTTGAGTGTGCGCTGTTACTTGTTTGTTGCGGTCAAGTGATGGGCGCATGCACGCTTGCAGTTTCTGCACTTTCACACGTCCTTGCATCGCCTTCGCTGTCACCATTGATTTTAAAATGCACAGTGATGAGTAAATGATTGGGAAGGGAGAAAGTAACGTTATGGCGTCGGATTGCACCATAACCATCAGGGTGCGCGGTGCGGTGTTGGATTGCTGGACCCTGGTTATCCGTTGATCATGATTGCAAAGCAGGAGTCGATACCCCGCCAACACAATCCACACATTGGTGATCGGTGGACTGACACCGCCAGTCAATTGTGTCAAAATGTTGATGCCTTGGACTAGGTATATCAAATCGACTTGTTGCCTACCCTACAGTATGGATTGATTCGTAACACTCTTGCGGAAATCGATAGATTGATTTTCAAATACGCGGGATACGCAGACATGTACGTACGCATCTGATAACCTGAAATCCTCCCATCGATGCCATGATTCATGATACGCGTATCGACCTCCGCAACAAATGCGCCACAGAAACTCAAATTCCATATCACAGTGAGTGTCAAGTGATGATGACTGTAAAAGCCACACCATTGAAAAAACTATCACCACCCCAAAACGTGCTGTCTCTTGCCGCGGCAACCATGTGCATACACTACACCCGCGCCTTACTTATCGCGGCATGTACAGCGGGACTGAGGGTTTACTTGCCAAACAATCAGAGAAGAAGAATGACCTGCATATAGACACCGGAAACTACTGCACGTCTGACTCTCGCGCAAAAAGAGTTGAGTGGTGCTAGTCCAACCAACTAAAAGCCCAACACTGCACACTCATACTCACTCACCGAGCCCAAACCGACCCAGTCAAAACATTTTTGGGCCTCCTCACCGTCCGGATCAGTTAGTGCTGTACCATGCCATCAACACAAAGTATGGAAAGTTCTCCGCCCTTCCTTCAATAGTTGTTCTCCAATTCCACCCCAATCTGCCTTTGACCGGAAAGATGCGGTTCCGTAGAAACCCGTCTAGCCAACGCCATCACTCGGTGTGTGTGCAGATGCCGAACCACCCGCTCTCTGGTCAAGTGATGCAGGGCAGCGACTCAAACGCCAAAACCTGAACAGGAATTCGGAATTGACAAAATCCCACGATATCCAGCAAAACATTTTAACATGAGACTGTAAGGTAGGGCACGGGTATCCAGTCGATCATTTCAATATTGCTTTTTCCCTGGTCAATAATACCCTACTCCATTCAAGGTCTAGTAAACGCGGGTTTAGCACGGTTGAAGATTGCGTTGGGCGGATAAGAGTGGGTACTTGTACTTTTTTTTTTCTTTCTGTTCTTTTTTTCGAGTGAGGCGGTGGGTTTGAGAGTGCGCGCGTGGTAAGGCATGGCGTCTCGGGGAGCGGTGACATGAATCAGCCGAGTCAGCGAGTAAACGAGGGTGAGCGAGGGAACCGGCGTTCTTGCTCGCGTCTTGCCGGGTCTATCGCGGATTTGGTAATGGAAGGCGAGGTTTCGGTGTGGATCGGATAAATTCCGACGGCGAAGACTTTTTTTTTTTCGACAGAAAATTTTAGCGTAGTCATGGAAAATTGAAGCATTTTTTTGTTTTATTTTCCTAGGCTTTCCGTCGACAGTGGAGTCATAGGAGGCTGCAGGGTGTGTACTCCACGCTAGGCGTAAATCTTTAGCATGCGGATTTTTTCTGGTGTTTGCTCGGCATCGGTGTCGAGACTGGAGAGACTCAATGACTTGACTCGACTCAACTTGACTCACTGCATCTGTCATCATGCTCGCAGCTCCATCCTCAAATGATAGTCCACACGCGCGCCTGACGCCCTTCTAAACTCCAGGTCCAGACCAGTGAGATTTCCAAATCCCCATGGTCGTATAACAGGATCACTGTTTCTCGGATATAACCAAAGATCCGGATGACGCGCATCTACACTTAATCCGGTTAGCGGATTACCTGATGAGATGTCACCGCATTATTTCCAACGGCGGCGGAGTTTACATACGATGCAAGCGGCGATAGGACTTTTGATAAAATTTGGTTGAGGATAATAAAGCTGAGGGTTAGAGGAAAAGCATTCCTCATGATACTTTTTCAATCTGCATCAAGTTACAGTCGCCGGATCTTGATGACATAAATTCGACGATTCAAATGTTGGGTACTTTTTGGATCATGTGACCGTGTCTATTAAGATAGTTTGCATGCGAATAGTGCAACTTGCTTATCCAGTGTTCAATGAGTGTGAAAAATTACCTATTTGGATAGGTCGACGATTCATCGGATGAGATGTTTTCATATGCACGTACTCCAGTGTTCAACGGGTGTGAAAAAAATTACCAAATCAAGTAGGATGTCCATCTACATCTTGAATCACAACGCGTAATGAACATTCCCAAACTTGATCAATGACTATGATATTTTTCGTAAAGGTCATTGGTTCATATATGGTACTTTCTAACCAATACAGCTTCAGTGGTGAAATCGCAGCTACTCTGCTTCATTGAAAAGAATTTGTTGAACTATTGTATAACCAACACTATCGAAAAATAAGTACTTTCATGAGCTACTAATGTCGTCTACAATACTTCAAATCTATAAACTAATAATTGTGATGTAGAACAAGGAATGTGTCAGTGAATTATACGATTACTCAACTCCGATTTGCGTAATACCGGATGTACACACCTATTCGGAATGGTTTCAGGTCCACTACAGTGTTTTTATTTGATAGATTCCGCAGCCGCCATGAACGAGAAAACACCAGAAAAACTACCAGAAGACCCCAGTATTAGGTTGAAATTCTGGTAGTTATTTGTCGGAACAGAACCAAGACAATGCTAACGGTAGTGACCCACAAATGACCTCAGTATAAACCGATACCCAAGGATCCAAGGATTCATCAATTTCTCCAAAGCGCCCATGGTTGGTTTATCCAAAACTTCTAAAACCACAGTCGTCCTCATGTCTCAAAAGCCTCGCTAACTTACATCCAGCCCACCCACTCCCCGCCATCCACTGTTCCTCGATTCACTATCGCCCGGCAGCATATGCCGACCGCTCAAACCTCATCCACATATATTCATCTACGTGTCTATCTCACATATACAAGTAGCATACCATCCTCGCTCTTTCCCCCCATCAACAACGAGACGTATCCCGCCCCCAAATACTGAACCAATCGGAACCCAGCAAGCGGGTACGCCTATCCCAACGCAATACCCCTCGGGTTGTCTGTGAAAAATGCCCCTCTTCCACCGTTCAGCGTTCTAGACACCGTCTGGGAATTGCGTGCCAGCCTATGGGGAATCTGGAACCCCGCAATCGTATCCATTGTTTAGAGTTGCAGGTATGTGGGGTTGTGTGAGGGGGGAGTTTCCTTTTTGACATGTGGTGTTTTTGAATGATCCGTGTGGATGAGTGTGAGCGGGTATCATCGTATGTTGATGTCTGTTTTGCCACGAGAAGTGAGTTATGCATATGTAGATATGTAGTGGGAAGAGAAAAAGCAAACAAGAGACCTACCGGGAGCTATCCAGCCTCGGGAAAAATTGGGCATAAAGCCACAGAGAAGTTACAGAGGATACTTCTCCAAAGAAACTGATACCATGATGGATTGGCAAGGAAATACGTGATTTACCCTCTCGATGGGGTGATCCATGAAAGTTGACTCGTCAGGAAATACTTCCGCAAACTTACTCTACTGCAACGAGAAAGAACGCACATCCTCACGTCAAAATTCCCATCCAATAATCGCCTCCCACGCAAGCACGAAAAAAAAAACCCAAAGCTGAAATTACTTTCGCATAGCGATTCACGGCCAGCTTTCCAGCTCGCACTTCTCGTTGTGCGTATGTGTGTGTGGGGAACCGTAAACCGCCGGAATGTCGGAGTGTCTTGCATGTTCCTTTTGCTTTGCTGTACTTCCCCAGCAAAGCTGGACAAATACATATAAAGATGTCCGTATATGATAGTTTCTGGCTCATAGCTCTACAACCAGAACACCAGGAGAAGACAGGTTCGAAACCATTCACCCACCAAACTCGATTGACAACATGTCGTTCAGAGAACTCCAGAGCAAAGAAGAGTTCGACTCCGCAATTAAAGAAGGCCCCAGAGTTGTCTTCGTCTTCGTTTATGAGAATGAAATCCCGGCCAGTGCGAAGGAGTGCGTTTCCCTCCCTTGTTTGCATCCCAATACCATCTTTCCCCTTCCATCGACCCCCCACAACCATTCCAACAAAGCACCAAGCACCAAGCACCATACGCAACAAACACTAACAAAGCTTGCAAACGTGCGAATAGACATCTCCCGGCTTACCTCCAGAGCTTTCCCCACATAGCGCCCCCCGTTGCCTTCGACATTGCAAAGGCCCCGGAAGCGCGGAACAGTCTCAAGATCAACAAGACGCCTACAATTTTGATCTACAGGGGCGGACAAATGTTGGTGGCCGTGGAAGAGCCAAACAAGGATAAATTGGAGGAGGTTGAGGGATTGTTTAATAGTTAAGCTTGAAAAAAGCATAGATGTCTCCGCCATAGTAATCAAATTACTGGCGGTATCAACACAGGTAAAAAAAAAAAAAAAACAGTCATGCTTGTACGGCATGAGATTGTTAGTACACAGTCGAGACGTCAGATGCTACAGACAAAGAAATTTGAAATAGTATACATTGTTTTGAGGTGTGTTGATTATGCTTCGTTTGTGTGTTTTTGTTGATTTTTTCCCCCATTTGTTCGTGTGTTTGTTTCCTTCATGATAGTGTATATCTATATAATCCGTTACGTTTCGAAGATTCTAGGATATTGTAGATGAGCGCATGCCTCAGAAACCTTACTATACCATATGCTTTAAAAATTGTTGAAGTGGGGACACAAGCTGCTGAGGCTGTGGTCGAGGAAGTGTGCCATCTTCCTCCTATGACGCAAGCTCGTTATCCTTCTTACCATACCATACCCATCACTGTCGTAAGTTGCATTACTGCCTGTCAGGCGAGCTATTCCGGAGCTCGCATCCCGTGCCATTTGTGCCATTTGTTCCACCGTTGGGTATCACTTCTCACACCCTCAGCGACCCTCGCTCTTGCGGTAGAACCTCTCTATTGTCAACCCTCCGACAACGTCTTCTGTGCTGATGTGGTCCGGACTGTAGACCTGATCCTCCACGGACTCTATAACCTCTTCTTTCGTGTATCCCATGGTTATCCAGAGTTTCCTGAGCTCTTCGTCCAGATTATATGAGGCCTCACCCCCCACCACATTGCTACCTACCCATAAACACTGTCTCATTCGATCGAGAAGCTCGTGCGTAGTAGTGTAGTCATGAATGCCCTGCATTCCGTATATCCATCTGCAGTGGCTCTTGAAGAAAGGAAATAGTTCAGTTCCTTGAGTGGCCATTGCTCCCAAGGTCAGTGTCCACATCAAGATATCGGGGGAATCGCCCCAGTCGAGCAAGCATCTCTCGAGTGCGGTTTTGAGCTTTTGGGCCGCCATCTGCACCATCATGTGATAACTGCGTACTTCTTGTAACGCAATCAAGAATATGATGATCGACAAACATATGCTCTGGTCCACAGGCGATCGTTCGGAGTTCACGTCTTCTTCTCCGATTTTGTACCAATCAAATAATTGATACACCAGAAGCAGGTTATTCTTTTGCAGCTCGAACGGATTCAGAGGAGACCTTGCGTCGTCAAACCAGACACTCAGATCTCCGACAAATACGATTACGTTGGCGATTATCTCTAGAAGTTTTGGATGAGGCCTGAGAAGCTGGAATAGTCTAATATTGCGAGTTGAAAATGGTCGAGAACGGAAGGAGGGCATATCATATGGAAGTGGTTGACCGGTGTTGTCTAGAAGAGCCGTATATGGCCTTTCAAAGGTCGATACTGCATGGGCAATGCTATGCCTGGTAATAAGTCAGTATCTTCATTCAGAGCTGGAAATAGAGATTTAGAGACTACGGTGTCTCTAGAGCTCTGATCAAGACAGCATGCGCGAACCCAGATCCAACAAGCTGACGATCCTACGGCAACAACAGTAGAGTGAATACATGCAAATTAAAAAATATCCTCCGCAGCCTTTTTGAATTGTAGATACTAAAGGATACGAGCTTTCCAAACAGGTTAAAGAATAGGATCGTTACTGACATGAGGATGAAGATTTGTAGGTTTTGATTGGAGGCAAGTGCAGCAAGGCCTCCACGTTGTTGAATCATCTCTTTCAGTCCATCACGATGCACGTCTCGTTCTTTCTTGCTTTGGTCGCTCTTATCGTCAACGACTGTCATTTCTTCGAGAGTGAGAAGCATGAATACAGCAGCGATATTGTTGTCATCCACTCGCGAATTGGGATCCTTGAGCTGCGAATTGATGGCTCCTACGGCTCGTGTTTTGTAAAGGAGAATTTCATCTGGCGTGGCTTGAGAGGTGAGCACACTGGAATAGAGTACAGCGAAGATGAATGGAGCCCCCGTTCTGCTTAGCATCGAATGTGATATCCATCGTGTTGTGGACGCTTTGGACACTTGACGATGGTCTAGAGGGATTAAACCACCGGCAAAGGTTTTGACAACTATATACCAGTATCAATTCTAGCATCAGAAACCGAATTTTTCGAATGGTGCAACTCACAATTGTCAATGAGACCTCGGATTCTTTCATTAGTGGGTATAGGGAAACAATCAAAGGTGTTTGCGGATTGGAAAGTGATGTTGGCTCGAGTGGTCAAGGCGGTATATGAGTCGTGAGGTTCTCCACAAATGTCTCCAGTACAGTTGGAAATGTTGCACACAAGGCGGGGGCTAGGTGGGAGAGGATTGTAGGGGTAAGGGTGAGCATGTTGGAAGGCGAGAAAGCTGGCATCCGCTGAAGCGTAGGAGTGGGCTGACAAGGGGGAGTAGGTCGGGGTCGTGGGAGTCGTCAAGTAGTCGGAGCTGGCAGGAGATATATTGCCTGGTCTGGTCGGCCTGGTCAAGAGAGATGGAGTTATTGGTTTCTCGTCGGGTGGCGAGTCAGCATCTGGATCCGCTTCCGTTTTGGGGCTTTTCTGTCGTGTACTCCAGGGCTTTTTGCTGCGAGCCGACTTCATAACAAAGCTCCGGACGGCCTTGTCTGGCTTTGCATTGACTCCATGACTGGTGGAGTCGATGAACATGAACTGCATGGGTTTCTTGCCTGATCTGCGAGATGGACCACGGCTGCTATCTTGGCTGCCGGTCGAGTCCATGGTGTGGGTGCATATCGCCCCGTTAGAACGAGGCGCTGGGGTCGCTTGGCGCCAGCGACGCCGTTAGGCTAAAAGATAAACGAGCTGGATACACACGTGAGGAAGAGCAAATGCCGGTGGTGAGAGATCCAAACGGGAAGCCCATAGTTTGTAAATGCCTCCTGCCCTCAGAGAGGGACGGCTGCTGCGACGAAGATGGCTGCGAACTGGCCGTGCGTCCGGGCTAGCCGTATCGGTCGTATTAGGCACAGGGTCGACTATTGTATTCCAATTCAGCCATTCCCCTCGACATCCCCAACGATCCCTGGCTTGCTCGCCTGCCCAGATCACGGCACACTCGACGGATCCATCCGCCTGCACAGCGCTGCTGTCAACAAGGCCCTGAGGGCTATGCGCCCGCAGCATACTTGAGCCATGGACCACGGCAGATCCATCGCCGGCCGCAGCGACAGGCCAGCACAGGACAGCACAGCACAGCACAGGACAGGATAGGACAGGACACGCTGGGAAGTCGAATCACATCCTGTCCACTCGACCCATCATTCGCCCATCGGCGCCAAAAGTAGCTCTCTGCAAGCACCGTGTGCATCCTCTTGTACATTCATGTATCGCCGCATTGATCCAACGTGACATGTCAGGACGGATGCGACACCTCTCCCCTGAGACTGACTGGTCCCAACGACCGACCACATTGATGTAGCTTAGGCACCCACTTTCATTCTATATTGCACTGAGCACCCACGAACAAAAACAAGGCGCTGTTTCGAAACATGTTTTGCATTGCGCGCCTGTACCACATTCAATTCCGGCGGCCTACTGTATTATCTAAGTATGGTGAATGATCCAAAACACAATCAGCTTCCATCCTCACTCAGTCCTCGTCGTCATCATCGTCGGCTACAACAGGTACCTCTGCGTCGGCCTCTGTCGGTTTGACTTTGCGGTCCTTCTCGGCACCAGGAGGCTTCGTCGCAGCACCATTAGCATCCTCATCGTCGTCTTCTACTTCGGGCGCATCTTCCTCGCCCTCACCTTCTTCTTCTTCCTCTTCTTCCTCCTCCTCCTCTTCTTCGTCTTCATCGGCCTTCTTGGCGACGCGAGTCTTCTTCTTGGGTGCTGATATCACGTTATCAAACAAGATCCTCAACAGCCGTCCCTAGACACTTACGAGGAGCCTCCTCGTCATCAGAGTCTTCTTCGTCGTCAAAGGCAGAGGCATCCGACTCTTCGTATCTATAAGTATAGGTATTAGTTTGCGACATGCGACGTGGCATGAAAGGAAGTCCAAATGGAGAGAAGCAAGCACATTCAATTGAAATCAAAGTAAACAAAAGCAGTTCGCGACAGACACAAACACGGAGACATGGAAGGCGCATAGGGAAACAAATAGAAAGCCGCGTTGAAAGGTGATTAGACGGGCTGAAAAGAGGCCGAAAGCACACCACAGCGCGACAACGAAGCTTGCCAGCTCGGTGGCAAAACATCAATTCAAAAGCACAGCAACTGGCGACCATAGTAGACGTGTTTTGAAATGTTCGCGACGGAGGTTGTTGTGATGACAATGACGTCAAGAAGGCGTTGACTTACTCTTCTTCCTCGTCGCTTCCGTCGCTTGGAAGAGCCTGGAGCTCTTCCTCCTCCTCAGCTTCCTGCTTCCTCTTGCGAGTGGACATTGTGTGTAGGAATGGTAGGTAAAATGGGGTGTTGCAGTGGAATTGGCTGGCGGGAATGAGGTGAGATGGAGTGATGATGGGACGGGATGGAAAGGAGCTCGGGGGAGGAGGTGGGGACCTCCCAGGTCCTTGACCGGCCGCCGCAGCAAGGGGCGGTCGAATACGAGTATGAGCTCGGCGGAGATGGGCCCGCAGCCGCAGTACTGCAGAGTACAGTTCAGTACAGAAGAATCCGGTTCAGCTGCTGCAGGAACCAGCCGTTAGTCAGCGCATGGATGTACTAGAAGAAGCATAATTGTGACTCTTCTAAGTTCTGGACGTGTAGCTTCATGTCAAGTTTGATCGTCTATGTGGTTTGCGACAATAAGTACCTCGAGCCCGCTCGAAGGATATGCTATGTGATCATCATTGCGGTATGGATAATACTGCTGGGCCGTCGGCCGAAACCGACCATCATGGCGACTTTACTTGTGGTTGAACGCTGTGAACATGAAGGAGGCGTGATGACTGTCTAGGTAGACGATACAGTATCAGTTGTCCGCTCGATGCGGACTAGCTTGAACTAGTCTCTTGGCGATCTTACCTGCTTAGATGATCCGTGTTCCCCACCTCAAGTCCAATCCACTCAGAGGATGCTGCAGGCATATGCGGGAGCTCCTCTTTAATTATTCGACAAAACTTTCTTCCTGCACCAATTCGAATGTCTTGACCTACTTTTCCACTCAACGCCCTTGCGAGTTTCTTCTTCCGCTTTCAATATCACGCAATGATGGCTCCGGTCAATCATCCCCTGCGCCGCCCGCGCCTCACCTCCATTAAAGATCCAAAGGCTGCTGGAGGCATGTTCCCTCCCAAACGACCGCCGCCATCTGCCGCCGCACCGACTCCTCCGCCTCGAAAACCGACCCATCGAAAATGCTGTGACAACCAGATCCTTTCAGACGAAGACGGACAGGTTGTCTGCGAAAACTGCGGTACCCGCCTGGCCTCGTCCTCCCTCACTTCGGAGCTTACTTTTGGTGAAAATGCTGCTGGTGGTGCTACTGTTGTCGGTGGCTACGTTGCCGATGATCAACGCCATGCAAACAGTATGGGCGGCACTGCACCAGGATTGGGGGGTGGCGACAGCAGACGGAACACGGAGAACAATGGGAACAACGCAATCAGGGCACTCTGCAGTCAACTGAACCTCCCCGAAAGTATCGAAACGCAGGCTAGGAACTGGTATAAGCTCGGATTAAACCACAATTTTGTTCAGGGTCGCCGCATCATGAATGTCGCTGCTGTGGTCATCTACTTTGCCGCGCGTAGGCGGCGCGAATGCACTCTCATGCTCATGGATCTTTCCGAAAAAGTTAGATGCAGCGTATGGGAGCTCGGTCGAACCTATAAAGATTTCCTTCGTCTCATGATGGAAGAGGACCCTGAAGATAAAGAGGGATATAAAGACATCCAACAAATGGAACCCCTCATGCTCAAGTTCTGCCGTAAGCTTGAGTTCGGCGAGGACTCTCACAGAGTAGCTGCCGATGCATGCAGGGTGATGAGACGTATGAGCAGAGATTGGATGGTCCAAGGGCGTAATCCAGCAGGCATTTGTGGAGCATGCATCATCATTGGCGCGCGAATGAACAACTTTCGTCGAACCGTTCGTGAAACCGTTTACGTGGTCAGAGTTGCTGACAGCACCATCAACTCACGTCTATACGAATACAAACGGTCAGGAAGCTCTGCTCTAACAGTCAGGCAGTTCCGGGAGTTCGGAGAGCGGCTTAAACCTGAGAAAGAACCTCCTGCAATTTGGAGGCGTGCCGAGAGGGAAGCAAGGGAGGCCGAGCGGAAGGAACGGCGCGAAAATGGGCAGAAGCGTTCTCATGAAGGCGAGGAAGCCGATCATGATGGAGCTAGTGATGATGAATTTGATGGAGGCTCCGATGTATCTTCGAACACTGGTCAAGCCCGCACCAAGGTCCCAGAAACACGAGCGATCAAGAAACGGAAGCTGAATAATGGCAAGACCAAAGACACACCCCCGGCGACCAACAGCAGTAACAGTGATTCATTATTAAACCTCGACATCGACGCACTGCAGTCAGGCGATGTTGCCGAGAACCTCGACGCACTTGCGGAAAATCAGTTAAACGGAGAAAACGTCGTCAAACCAAAGAAGCGAGGTCGACCGCCCAAGAAGCGCGAACAAGTCATCATCCCCGATGAAGATCTCGAAATTGAGGCAGAAATCGAGCACGAGATTGAAGCTACTATTGCAGATTGGCAATCCACATTCAAAGAGTTCGCAGAGAACGAGAACCACGAAGTCCTAGTTAAGGCTGGCGACCGTGCGCGTGAGATCGCCGCGCAACAGATGCCCGACAAGGGGGTGAGCAACGTGGAAGAGATCGGAGAAGACGAATTCGAAGACGACCCAGACGTAGCTACGTGCATTCTCGCAGAACACGAGGTCCGCAACAAAGAGCGCATCTGGCTCTCCATGAATGAAGACTGGCTGCGCGCCCAGCAAGCCAAGCTGCTCGCCAAACTTCTCGAAGACGCACAAGGAAAACCCAAGAAACCCATCCAACGCAGAAAGCGTACCAAATTGGGTGACGGAAGTGTGCTGGGAGGTCGACCGGCCGACAGCCCCGCGGACGCAGCGCACAAGATGGTCGAGAAACACGGCAAGCACTTCAGCAGCGTTCTCAACTACGAAAAGATACAATCGTTGCTAGTTGGTGGGGGCTCGACTAGTAGTGGAGCAACGACTCCAAATGGCAGCGCAGTTGCCGGTGCGAGTCCCCCGAGTGCTGAGTCTACTGGACCCAGCGCTGCGCCTACTCCCCTTCAGAAGCCTCCAACACCTGCGAACGAAGATTTAGAAGAGGAGGATGAGGAAGAATATGAAGAAGAAGAAGTCGAAGAACCGCTCGACGATGAAGATCTCGAGAATGAGCACATGTACGATGATGACGATGAAGGTTTCGGCAACGCCAACTACGACGATTATTGAGGTGTCTTTGCTCTGCGCTTTCCGAATCCACGTCAACACGCAGCAGCACCGAATACTTGGTCAAAATCTCTTTGCGCTACAATGGTTGCCACGCGAGGCTCGTCATTTATCCAACATTGATCACGAATTTTCTTTTACGAATACACAGTGACCCCTCTCGATACGAGAACTGCGGGCTTCTCCATGCATCAGGGTGGATGAGGAGGAGTATAAGACACTTGCCCCATCATCCAAACAGGCGTTTTTGGGTGACTTTTCTTTTGATTTTGGCATATACCCAGCATGAGAAACGGCGTACTTGTGTTTCTTGCGTCCCCCTCTCTTGTTTGCATTTGCATAGCATGGCGGGGATGATCGTCTGTGGAATATATACGGACTGACTGGCGGGGGGAAATATGAACTAGTTCCGTGAAAGTAAGAAATATTGGCTGATTGCTTCGGCAAAGTTTTTTTTTAGTGGAAATGAAAATCCGGAATTCTCGATTTGTCTGTTCTTTCTCCCTTTCTCTGGATTGTGATGTCGACCATTTACATGCAATAATCACCAGGCCAAACAAAAAAGTTGATGCCAACCATAGATAGGCCGGTTATCATGTGCGTGTATTATGGTATACCAAATAGTAGATGGGTTTTTTACGGTACTGAGGCGACTATTCATGTCGCCATAAAGATATTTACCCTAGCCCATTGATCGATCCGATCAAGATAATATGAAGAGCTGCTAAACCGGGCAGCTTGAATCTTACTCCGCTCCCACTCTTTATAGATCGCTATCCTTTTGAACCTGCTACATACCATCTCACAATCCATTCAACGTCCCATCACCGCCAACGCCACTCCCATCGCCCTTCCACCCATGACTAAACACCTCGAAATTGTCGTCCACCAACCACTGCAGGTCCTCGCTCTCAGGCCTCATGGTCCGAGCCAGACCGTTCCCGGCTTTGGGGTAGTGCGCAGGCGGATCTGTGTCGTAGCCGTCGTCGTACTCGTCGATTTGTTGCTGCTGGTCGGTGATGCCGTTGTTCGTGGCAGCGGATGGGACAGCGGCTGATGTGGTGGGTTTGGGGGTCAGGGCGGGCGGTTGATGTGAATTTTGTATCTCGCTGAGGAGTTGGGCTTCCGCGGAGTCCAGTTCGGAGCTTGTGGATGTGATTGTTGGGTTGTTGTTGGAATGAGGGGTGCCGCCTGCGGAGCTTGCGTGGCCTGCTGCTGGAGAGGTTACGGGTAGTGTTGATTGTGGGTTAGGTTGAGGTTTTAATGAGCTTGAAGTCGTTGTGAGATTTGAGGAAGCGGTTTTTGTGGAATTTGATATCAGATTGTGCACATTTTGTGGAAAGATGGGGAGTTCGGGATGGCGGATGGTAGCATGCAGGAGAAGAGATATCAGATGCTCTTGGCTGAGCGTAGAGAGATATGCCCGTTTCTGGGGAGTTGGTCAGTAGTGTTGAGATTCTGTGATCTGGCAAACATACATCGTCCGCTGAAAAACCTTCTGGAGCCGCAACTAACTCGTCTGTACCCTCTACAACATTGTCCTTTGACCTTGCGCAAGGGCCGCATATCCACTCCTTTTCAAGCACCGTTACCACTTCATTATCGATCGGTGGATCGTGGCAATATTGATGATAAGCCGTCGTGCATACATCGCAGAACACAATGCGGTTATTCCCAGGATCAGTGCCTCGATGGCAGGTTTTACATTGCGCCGCCAGAATTGTTTTAGTTGATCGGCGCCGCTTCACGGCTTGTGTAGGCTCTGGTATTACAGGTACAAAGGCAACGGGCTTGGTGACATTGCGGCCGGATTTGGTCCGTGTAGGAAGAGGTGTGTAAGAGGAAGATATATCAGAGTCGTCCTGTATCATGTCAGATCATAGTTGCGCCAAAACCAACGAACGTGTGATACTCACATCACTTTCCACGCTCTCTGCCCTCTTCCTCTTGCCACCTCTCCCTCCTCCTCTCCCGCTACCGCGTCCCCTCCCCCTCCCAGATCCTCTACCTGAACCCCTTCCCCTACCAGAAGCGGGGGTACTGTTCGTCGAGCCAGCTGCACTATTTACCATTTTGGGCGTCGCAATCCTACCTCCTCTACCCCTTCTATTTGAATTCGCTACAGGCGGAGGTGTCGGCAGCTTATCGCTCGTAACATAACTCTGCAGCACCTCCGCTCTCTTCGCTTCAAACGCGGGTGTCCCTGTCGCATTGCTATTACTGGCCTGTAACCTCTTAAGTATTTCGGCAGTAGTCGCAGAGAATTGCGGGAAGCCTGGAGATCCACTGCTGGATGCGGAAAACGTGGTAGTCTGTGATGCCCATGGCGCAGGTGGTTTTGATCCAGTGGAGTTGGCGGGATTGGAATGTGCTCCGCTACCTACGGGCCCTGATGAACCATTTTCGGATGATGCAAGCTTGGGTCGCCATGAAGCTGGATCTGTTTCATCCATTAGGTTCGGGAAGACGTTAGATAATTGCGCTATCAATGTCTGGACTATTATGATTATGTAGCGGAGAAATGGTTTGGTGATGCTTCGCCGATCATTAGATGTCAACGTCCGGTTGGTCTGTGCACCTCATCCAATGGCAGTAAACGAAGCCCGGGTGACAACTCGACAGCCATCACTCATCTATGGTACGAATCGTCTTTATCCGGCTTCCTGCTACATATATATTTGTTAGGAAGACATATCACGACGATAATTGGTTTTTAACCCGGTACGAATTATCTTCGTGTCCGACATTCACCTGTGTGTCTGTAAACCAATAGATTATCAGGGTGGGTGATGTGTCTCCGATTGCTTTCGGCCTCACAAGTATTCTACTGTTGCTATACCTGGATATGCGCTACAATAATTCAGCCATATATCACGCTACGACGCCTTCGTTTCGAAGAACTGATATTTCCTTTTCATCTATTCCCAGTTCCCGCAGTACTTCATCCGTGTGTTGGCCGAGAGTAGGTGGCGGCATCCGAATGCTGGGCTTTGACTCTGAGTATTTCACCGGTGTATTGACAAGTCGGATCGACCCTACGGCCGGATGTTCGACCTCTTTGACCATTTCACGTGCAAGGACGTGCTCATGCGAGAGCGTGTTGGCGACATCGTTGATCGGAGCATAAGCTAACAGCGTTAGAATCAGCGAGATCTATTTCGAACGTATGAAACTCACGCATTCCACAGCCTTCCAAAATCTCTAGCCAATCTTGGGTTGTCTTCTTCCGGGTTTCACTCTCTATCAAGTTTTCCAAAGTATCACGGTTTTGGACTCGTAAGGTATTAGTCTTGAACCTATCATCTGATGCCCATTCTGGCTTCCCTAATCTTGCGCAAAGGATTCCATAGAGACGATCATTTCCACCCCCCAGAAGAATATCGCCATCCAGCGTCGCGAAGGCTTTATAAGGGACAATGGATGCTGCCTCAAGTTAGCCGCGTGTTTTATCTCATTGAAAAGTGCACTGACGATGCGAGGTTCCCCATCGCCCCGAGTCTTTTTTGCCACTGATCAATGCTGAGCTAGCAATGTTCGCGAGAGTTGCCACTTGGCAATCACTCAGCGCAACATCTATATGCTGTCCCTTGCCCGACTTGATCCGGCGAAGTAAGGCAGCCATTATTGAATTAGAAGTGTACAATCCAGTAGTCAAATCCGTCACAGCAACACCAACTTTCACTGGGGGCCCATCTCTTGTCCCGGTAATGTGCATCAAACCAAACTCCCTGTCACTATGTCAGAATAATGTTGTGTTTGCCAGAGCATTAAACTGTATACATACGCTTCGACCATAACCTAAATGGCAAATACATAGTCAGCAGAGTTCAATCTAGGATATTGTAATGACTCAAGAAAGTCTAAAGGGACATGCCGCATGTACACACGATACTTTGCAACTTTATAACTGAAATACAACTCACATCATAACCTGCACGGTTCGAGTACGGCCCAGTTTGACCATATCCTGTGATGCTGGCATAGACCAGCCCGGGATTGATCTTGGAAATAGTATCATAATCCGTAGAGTACTTTGCAAGTGATCCTGGGAGGTAGTTCTCGACGAGTACGTCACATTCTTTCGCCAGGCGGTGAAGGATATCGACACCAGATGGATGAGCGAAAGAGAGGCCTAGCGATCGTTTGTTCCGGTTAACCTAATGCTCGTCAACTCGACATCGCGCCAGAGACGTCCAGATCGCAGCGTACTCCTAGATAATATGCACTTTCTCCCGGTCCATCAGAATGTTCCCCTTGAGTATATTTCGCATACGGCGGTCCCCAGGCACGAGTATCGTCTATGATACATGTCAACGTGAATCTTAGATATAAGCAATTGGAATATCAATACCGCCCCTTGTTGGATGTTCGATCTTAATCACATCTGCGCTGCTTTACGTCAATATGGGGATGCGCGGTTCGCCAACCTCGGCACGTTGGTTCGTACAGTGGGAGTGTTCTTCGCATACCCAAGGTCGCCTAAAATCTGCGTGCAGTATGGCTGAAAACATGTCAGTAACTATGGCTTAATCACAGAAAAACATCACATACGCCAGCCAGAACTCTGGTCATATCCAGAACTTTGATTCCGGCCAAAGGCAAGGAAGATGCATCGTCGTTGGAAGCCTCGGTGGATAGCGGTCGACTTCGACGTGATGAGCGCCAATTGAGTCTACATGTTCCTAATGATGGTCTAATAATGCTTCTTGAAGCTTGAGAGAACGAATTGATCATGATTAACACACACCCAAGTATCGAATCTATACGTAAAGCTTGAACAGGACATGGAACACTAGTTAGAGCACGACAGATGTACATATATGCGGGGGTTTGGTTGGCCCAAGCTTCCGTGACAGACCGAGGCCTACCCCGCTGTTCACTTTCCCTCACACAATTGATGTGTATATTTACCTCGCGCTAATACTCCCATTCGCAATGTTTACCGGCTTAGTGGAGATCATAGGCAGTAAGCTTGTGTTCTTCACCTTCGTTTCACTGGCCTTGGGCTGACAGATGGCCAGCTGTGTCCTCCCTCGAGGACCTTGATCAATCGGCAAGCGGAGGTGGCGGCACCTCTCTAACTATCTCAGATGCTCAAGAGATCCTTGGAGATGCGAACCTGGGGGACAGCATAAGCGTCAACGGTAAGAAATACCTATTTGTATATATTCAAAAGCGTGAGAAATGGGCTGAACTAGTGACCAGGGACATGTTTGACAATAACGGAATTTGACAAGTCCTCCTTCAAAGTCGGTGTCGCACCCGAAACTCTTCGTCGGACCAACTTAGGTTCCCTTAAGAAGGGTTCCAACGTGAACCTCGAACGGGCTGTCTCCGCGTCTACTCGAATGGGTGGCCACTTCGTACAGGGTCACGTCGACACAACCGCGTCTGTTGTTTCCGTTACACCCGACGGCAATGCGTTGACGTTCCGTTTCAAGCCGCGAGACCCTGCGGTGCTTCGCTATATTGTGGAGAAGGGATATGTCACCATAGATGGGGCGAGTTTAACGGTGACCAAAGTCGAAGACGGCCCCGAGGGTTGGTGGGAGGTTATGTTAATCGCCTACACGCAAGAGAAGGTAGTGACGGCGGCTAAGAAGGCTGGCGAAGATGTCAATGTGGAAGTTGATCAGGTTGGCAAGTACGTGGAAAAGAGTGTCGCGGGGTACTTTGAGGGCACTACGCATGGCGAGTTTGCTATACTGGAAAAGATGGTCGCGAAGCTCGTGGATGAAAGACTGAAGACGCTAGGAAAGTGAGGCTGTTGTGTCTGGATTGTAACATAGTGCAGGCGATGCCTGGCCAGAGCACGTTGGCTGACGTGGCTATTGTGATGATACAAAATGGTGTTTACTGTTGCGTGTATAGTTTGCTGCCTAGCCCGTGATGATAAGGGTGGTGGGTGGTGGGTGGTGGCGTACAAAAATGAGGCGCAGCCTTGTTGTTTCCCATGTTGATATATAATGTCTCTGCCTTCCATCAAGACATGAATTGGATTTTTGTTTTTACATTCTCCGACTTTGATCTCTCCGGCCGTGGTTTTGTGCAGAGTTTTTCACAGAATCCTTCCTGATGTTAGCTATTTTCGTCCTGCATATGGCTGCCTGGCGAGTGCATGATACTTGGACAGGTCCCACCCAACCACAGCGGATGAAAGGAGGTGATGTCACGGAAGCAGTTTGATGAAGTGTCGTCGGTTGTAAATTTTTCATTCTTCCATGGGCAAATACGCTTACCGTGCAGGACGAATAATTTCCTTCGTGCATTAGCGATTAGGCAGACGCTGCCGAAGCATCGTCCGGATCCGCAATGGCAGATTGAGTAACGTCTTCTAGACCTCGACTGCGGGTCTCGAGTAGGAAGAGATATTGTGGATTTGGTGGAAACTGGGCGATCCTTGGGGGTTTCGCTAACGTTTGGTTTGAATCTGAAGAGCAGCCATGTCATGGCTGCCAGGTTCAATGTTTGTTTCGAGTGGCATTGCGCGCGCTCTTGATACATGTACAGTTCACACACGACTGTGGCTCACTGCAACCGTGCCGCCTAAAGCCGTTCCTTCGGCCCTGCTAAGCTCAAGTAGTCTCGCCTCCACTTTTTAGCTGTCGTTCATCCTCGTCTCTCCATTGTTCTCGTCCCATGTCTGCCGTGGGAAAGTTTTTTTAGGATTTGGGGGCCAAAAGGTTGATATAGAGCGTGAGAGCGTCTGCGACGACAACACCGAGCGAGAAAGCCAGGGAAGATAACGTGCAGCGCAATACGGTTTGCGGCGGATAATCGATTGGTTTGCGGAGGGTTGCCTGCCATCTGCTGCTGCTGCTGGACACGTCAAACCGCCCACCCGCCGACAGACACGCCGCTGCCGCTCACAACAACACCACACGGCCGCTTCTCAGCCTTATCGCCTAACTCACTCCCCTTCCCCTCCGCTCCGCGTGTTTTTGTTTTTTAGATTTTCCTTCTCGTCGCAGCATGTGCACTGCATAGTTTGCTTCTCTGGCCTAAGTGATCCCCAATCACGCAATTCACCATGGCGGATTGGAGACTTGTCGACTATGCTAAGAAGGCTGAGGACGCCGCGTCAGGCCTCGCCGTCTTCCTCCAGGAGATCCCGGAATATTCCAAAGATATCACGGGAGACATTGCCGAACTTTTCGCCATCTCGAGTGCCCTTCGCACCCTACACGATGACCTTGACCTCAGACATTATGGCAGGAACTCTGGTCGGATCATGAGAGACCTTGATATATGCCTCTCGAGCTTGAGCTACACCCTGGACGATGTTAGTAAAATGTTCAGTGGCTCAAGAAGATCTGCCCGCCAGCATCCTGGAGCATTCCCAGGCACACCACCATACGCACAGCTCTGGGAGGATGCCTGCCACAACTTGAGGGAGCAGGGAGCCAGTCTCCCCATGCGTCTTCAGATGTATCGTACTTACTTGCAAGGAATGTCCGACGCGTTGAAGGGGTGAGTACATTCAATTGGTGCCAGCGCTGTCTAACTGTGGGTAGTGAGACCGATGATCACGAAGTCGATACCGTCCGGGCTCGCCTGTCATCACTTGTGAGGAGGCAAGAGCCACCAGACTATTTTGCTCGGCCGACAGTGGACCCTCGTGCCTATGGTAAGTCAACACCAGGTTTTGGTGATGGGGAAATGAGGGGTAGACAGCAAGTGCAATCAAATTCTCTCCGCAGCTTGCACAATTGGTCTCCCCTGGACATCACACATTGATTTAATTTTCTCCCTTCTCCAATTCGAATATTGCAAATGATGGTGGGAGGCGCTTTGGAATCTGCGTTATGGCATCACTGACCCATTTGGCGCAGCATCTCGAACTCCCCAACCTTATCCCCCTCAATCAGCATCTCGACCGCATATGGATCGGTTTACCACTTATCCAGGATACCAAAACAATCATCCGCCACCCCTACCTCCGCGATCGCCAGGATTCCGTCATGTGCACCCGCCACCACCACCGCCGCCTCCTCCCCACCCTGGCCCAAGCCGACGTTCTTCGGCGGCATATGGGATAGGGGACATACCCTACATTCCTCCAGTTGTGCCTGAAGTTCCTCACTCACCCACCATCTCAACTGCTTCCTCTCACACCCAATCGACGCATTCTAATGACTCGGGTGGACCGGTAGCCCACTGGGCTATGAGAATTTTTGATGGCAGGCATTCATCAACGCCTTTTCAGGTGCTCGGACAACAAACCAAATGTTTGGGACGAGACGAACCCCACGCTATTGAATACCTCGACTCTGATGGGTTCATCAAAGTCCTTGAGTTGCCATTTGAAGCGACAAACGTCTTGGTCAGGCTGTACTGGAGAGCCGAGGACAATCGAGCACGGATACTTTTCCTCACGCTGGACTCAAATGGCCAACGGATGAGATACTGTTTCCCACTAACTGGCTTAATTATCATACGCACTGAGTCCTGTCTACAGCTATGTCGTATCAACCGTCAGGATGGACAACTAGATCTCTGGGCTAACCTGAGATTTGCTCTCTACGAGCGTAAGTCATTCTTCAAGATGGAAGTGGGCCAGGCTAACTACTCTTAGGGATGGTATTGCTTTATTGCACGATGCTGGCCATGAAATGCCAAGATCAGGTGCCTGTATCACATAACCTTGAAGACAGATTCCAGCCGGGAGAGAAGCAAGAATTCGGAGGGTAAGGGCATCTCATTCACATGAGTGTCATTATACTGACCTGTAACAGCTCGATTCAAGATGGAAGATTTCTACATGCACTTCGTATATTCCGCGACCGTGACTCGGGATGTGTACGGCTTGAAGCTACTGCTCTGCGCGGCCCTCTCAAGGCGATTCCCATCTGGACAGCTTTTGTTACGCAGTACATTGGTAACAGGAAATGGATGAAGCGCGTGGGGCCGTCCACTGTCCAGTTCCGCGAGCTTCACCCATACATGTTCTGCGACGGCTACAGGCTGTCAAAAGGCAACACTGGAAAGTACCTAGTGACCTTCACGGGGGCAGATGGTAAGTGTGCCATTGGTCTCTCTCGCGCCTACACTGACGAGGTACGCAGATTGCAAGATTTTCATGGATGTTTTCCATGGCATTCGAGTGAGGACAACAGCATGATGATGGTGATGATGATGCACATATAATGCACGCAACGACGATCCACGACCTTTTACGACTTTTCGTTTCGCGATTTATGCTGCTGATTTATCTCAATTGCCTGTTAGTCGTCAAAATTGTTTGCCTTGGGAGGACTCATTCAACACAAAAGGACCAGCCACGCAACGACTGGACGATAATGATTACACGACTAAATGAAGTGACGAATGGAGGACACTGTGCATGACTTTCACGATATACCCTCCTCGGCCTGTCAACGAGTTGACGTTTCTACTATACTTTTGCTTTTTTTTTTTTTTGCTTGTTTATCGCGGCGAAACTCTACTCGGAAATTTGTGTCAGTCTTTACATTTATCTACGCTTCACCTGAGATGTGCTTTATCTGTTATGATTTTGAGGAAAATTTGTCTTGTTTTGCAGTACTTTTTAGCAAGCGGTACCAAAAAAAATGAATTTCGTATGTATTTATGATCAGGATTGAAGCTGCTCCACAAAAGTATCGACTGGAGAAGAGAAAAAAAAATTCATGGTGAGAAAAATGGTTGCGCTTAGTTTTGGCTCGGCGGTCGGTGAAACCAAGGCCAAATTTTGATTTCTGTTTTACTGACCGCTCGCTACCGTATCAGGCCCAAAGCAGCTAGCGGGAGAGGCGTTAGCGGGGCACGACAGCAAAGTTGCGAGAGAAAAGAGAAGCGGCGTCTGTGCGGGCCTACCCAAACCAAAATTTCCAGGCTAATAGGGCAGTTGCCATAGCCAGCATCCATCCATCCATTCTCCAGGCAAGAGCTTCACTTCCCTTCAGCCTTGACCTGCCTTCGCTCTCTCATTCTCGTTCCTCCTTCTTGCTGCCCCCCACATATTTTTTGTCTCTCCCTTCTGCTCCCTCAACATGGCCGCCAATCCCACACAACCCACCGGCAAGGACCCTCTCGCTGGCATGGCGCATTCCGAAGCCCACTATTTCAATAGGTGCGTGGCCTTCGGGGACACCAATCGGAAATCCTCATACATGCCTGAACAATGGTTGCTGGGGACGTTACCGCTGACATGAAATTTTATTTTGGTATAGCTACAATCACCATGGTCCGTAACCGTGGAACCCACTTCTTTATCTATCAGTGTTGAGAGTTCTGGCTAATGCGCGCTTAAAGGCATCCACGAAGAGATGTTGGTACGTACAACACCAAACACTACACCTACTACTACCTGCCACAGTCCCACAGTTGCACAGTTACAGAGGCTGACTTGTGTTGCCTTGTAGAAAGATGAAGTCCGCACCAAGAGCTACCGTGACTCGATATACCAGAACGGCCATCTTTTCAAGGACAAGGTCGTCCTCGATGTGGGATGCGGTACTTCCATTCTCAGCATGTGCGTATTGGACCCTGTGTTCCACCTCGCCTGTCCCACTCCTAACACCAATGCAATAGGTTCGCCGTCAAAGCGGGCGCCAAACACGTCATTGGCGTGGACATGTCAACCATCATCGAGAAAGCCAAAGAGATCGTCGAGCTTAATGGCATGAGCGACAAGATTACCTTGCTACAAGGCAAGATGGAGGAGGTCGTCCTGCCATACGACAAGGTGGACATCATAATATCGGAATGGATGGGGTACTTTCTGCTCTACGAGTCCATGTTGGATACCGTCTTGTATGCGCGCGACAAGTACCTTGTCAAGGATGGACTCATCTTCCCTGACAAGGCTACCATCTTCGCCGCTGGTATCGAAGACGGTGACTACAAGGAGGAGAAGATTGGCTGTACGCGCTCCCTTCCTAAGCTTACTTTTCCGTGTCTTGAGGCTGACCTGTGTGTGTGTGAATACAGTCTGGGATAATGTCTGGGGCTTCGATTACACTCCCCTCAAGCAGACGGCCATGACGGAGCCTCTGGTCGACACGGTGGATCTTAAAGCCGTCGTCACGGACCCCTCGCCCATTGTGACCCTTGACCTCTACACATGCACCACGGCCGACCTGGCTTTCCGCGTGCCCTACAAACTCAAAGCGCGCCGCTCGGATTTTGTCCACGCCATCATCGCATGGTTTGACATTGAATTTTCCGCTTGTCACAAGCCCATCCGCTTTTCCACAGGCCCCCACACCAAGTACACGCACTGGAAACAAACCGTGTTCTATCTGCGGGATGTGCTGACAGTAGAAGAGGGTGAGGAGATTGTTGGCGAGCTGGAGAACAAGCCCAGCGAGAAGAACCATCGCGATTTGGACATTACCATATCATACAAGCTCAACACCGACGATATGCACAGGCAGGCCAGCGGCACGGGCATGTACAAGATGTGCTGATGAATTGACACTTTCCCCCCTCGAGAGAGGGAATGCGAAGCCGTCTTCAACAGGACGAGGATGACGAGGATGAGACATCAGGAGTAATACGAATCCTTTCTCGATGATGACCGGCAGGCACCTAGACGGCGTTGGATTCGATAAACACGGCCTGGGTTATGCAATCAACGACATGGCATGGCATGGCGCGGCGTGACATGCGTGGAGGATTTGTGGGGTTGTGCGATGTCGGACGGGCGAAATGCATCAAGATTGATGAATAAAAATATCTTATTCTAGGGTAGCATTGGCATGAATTATGAACAAGAAAGAAGGGACCAAGTCAAACGATTTGGGAATTCCTCCCCTAACTAATCGACAAGAGCAATAATAACGAGATGGAGAAATACTTGTGCACCGGCTGGTTTGCTTGTGAGGCGTTGCGTGAAGGAAGTTGTGAATGACGGCTGGATTAATACAATCAAGGCACAAGGTGGATAATTGGAGACGAACGATGGAAGGGATTCCTCGGACCCCTCGGTTGGAAATTGGCAATTCGAAATTCGTATCTCCATTACTAAAAAGAGGTAATTACCAACCAACCGTTCACGACTCATGCCCAGGAAACGAGAGGGATACCCTAGAAAAGAAGTTAGGTGCTATCCACATCATCCACGATGACAAGAAAAAAAGCACTGACGACAGATTACGATATTCCGAAATTTCCGATGTCCCCAAGAACCAAAAACGTTCTCATAAGAAAAAAACCAATAAACTACAGTATGAACGCTTGCTTATACATACACAAACACAACATGGGAAGGGGAAAAAATTCCGAAATCCCCGCTCGCTAATTACATCTCCCCTTTTCCCTAGGGTAGGTATTATGACAAAACCCCCGAACGACAGACACCCAAGGAGACCAACAACAATGGTGACATGACAATCTGACACCCCCTTTAAAAACGCCGGTTTCATCCCATTCCATCCTTTCATCCATCGATTCATTCAATTCATTTCATTTGTTCCATTTCATTTCATTCCATTCCATTCCATTCCATCCCGTTGAAATGCACTGATCAACTTCACGACCTCCATGAGGAAAAAAACAAAAACGACGAGCAAAGTAAGCGGGAAATGTGAAACGGGGAAATAAATAAAAAGGAAGAAAGAAGAAGAAGAAGAAGAAGAAGAAGAAAAAGGGGAATTGTTAAAGACAAACGACATCCCCCGATGATGGAAAGATGATGATAGAAAAAAAAGAAGAAGGGAAAAAAACATGATGACATGGGAAAATCATCGTTCAAACCAACCGATCGTTTCGGACAAACCTTTTAAAACCTTCAAACCTCCATTATGGATCATCGAACAAAAGGGGGGAGGAGAAGAGAAGAGAAAGGAAGAAAGGGAAAAAAGTGAACAAACTCAAAGGAAGAGAGGAATAAGTGATTGTTGACATCAATCAATCAATCAATCAACATCACTCACTCCTCACTCTTCACCCCCCAACCCCGGATCCTCCCACCGCTTGGCCTTCAGCACCCTCATCTTCTTGATCGGGCTCGAACTCTTCATCTGCCCTTCACGCTCCTTACACTCCAGCTTCGCCTTCAACATGTCGTTCTGGCGCTCCAACTCGGCCACACGGTCCTGAAGCCTCGGATCTGGGTCCTCGTACACCTTCACCTCCGCACCAGCGCCCTTGGATCGCAGCTGTGCCTTGGTAGCACTGATGACGATGTCGATCTTGTTGTCGAGATGCACCTGCTGGTTCTCGAGCTCCGAATCGAGGGCGGCCTGCCAGCGGCGGCGCTCAGACTCGACGGCTGCTTCGGTGAAGGCGTGGCACTCGTCGCGGATTTCCTGCTCGCGGTCCGCCATGCGGTCTTCGGCGGCGCGCCAGCTGTGCTCGGCCGCTTTGCGACGCGCGGTTTCTTCGGCGAGACGCATGGCGAAGATTTCCATTTCGGCGGTTAGGCGCGCGATTTCGGCGTTGCTGGCGTCGAGTTCGTCGAGGATTGCGGATGGGGTTATGCGGCCAGAGGGTGTTGCACGACCGGATGGAGTCGTGCGGCCAGAAGAGGCGCTGCTGGAGGTGTGTTTGTGGCCGTGGACGATGGGTCCGCCGGCGAGGATGGTCGAGGTTGTGGAGGGGATGCGGGGGACGGTGACTTCGCGGGCGAGAGCCGAGTAGCGGAGGATTTGGGAGGTGGCGTTGAAGTCGCCTTTTGGATCGGCGTTGACGATCATGATGGATTTTTGTGGATGGTGGTAGGTTTGGCGGGAGGAGGAGGGGAAGGAGTTTGAGAAGAGGAGTTCGGTGAGTTTGCATTGGCGGAAGGGGATGATGTTCTGTGCGAGAGTCAGTGAATTCGTGGGATGGATGCTTTCCTTGGTAAGTGGAAAACGTACCTTTGAACCGCCTTGGTTGTCAGACTGCATCTGCATGCACTGGCCAAGATACATGAGGGATTCATTGATCTTTCCAGCTTCTGCGAGAGTTTCGCCCGCCGTCTTTGCATGTCGCGCTCGCTCCGACCCGGCCAAGTCGACAATCGTCAGAGTAGAACTTGACCAGGGACCTTTGCGTTCCATATCCCTCTTCTTGACTTCTACGCAGAAAAAGCCGTGGCTCCGAGAGCTCACGGCGTTGCTTCCCGTGCCGGCAACCTTGCGCTCCACCAGGCCAGTCTCGAGAACCATGAGAGCCTCCTCGAAACTTCCACATATTATCTTTGTCAATCCTGCGACCACCTTGCGGTCCGTACTCTGCTCTGTACTCTTGAACAAAAGCGCCCGGCGCTTGAGGTTGGGATGCTTGTTCTTCATCGCACTTCCGGTCAAGAGGTCGAAGATGCGATCGTTGTATACTTCGTACATGGATATGATGATTGCGAATTCGGCGGTCGTATCAACGGGTATCGAAACGTGGTCCATGTCTGGAGTTTGAGGTAAGGTCGAAGGTCGTGGAACCTTGTTGGTTCTCCGCGAGCCGCCGTTTGTTATAAACGAACTGCAATCCTTTTTAGGTGGTGAGCTTGGGTTCGCCATAGATCGACTGATGCGAGACAAAGTCCCGGTCACCGGACGGATAGAATGTATGCGAGCACTAAGTCTCGAAGAGAAAGTGGACTGGAGAATGGGATACAGATCATCTTCGCTAGAGGCGTTCACAGGTGATGACAAAGGAATGTCAGGTGCGGAAAGAGGAGGAGAAGAGAAAAGTGGGATACTTACCGGCATGGGAGTGTTTCCTCGCGAGGGAAAACGCTCTAACTGATCATCGCCGTATAGGGAATCTAGGAAGGCGGTCGCAGTGAACATGTTGGATTCGGATACATCCGCGGCTGCAAGAGACGAAAAGGCCGGAGCGCCATAGAAGGACTGCACCAGCTGCTCGCCAGTGCTCTGAAAGAGGACCTGGAGGGCCATCTGTGTGATTCCGCGTTGGGACCTTGTCCCGAGAATAGTGTGACTCTGTTCGATATGATCAGCATTTTGGAAGAGTATGGGGTAAGCTGTGAAGGTGCTCACCTTGCCTGAGCCAGTAACACCCAGTGTGGCTATTAGACCGTCCCGGCCATGATGACCTCTAGCGCCCAGTACACCTTCAATTATAGGCACGGCACCGATTCCGCTGAATAGATCGAGTTGTTCTGCATCCTCCTCAAAGACGCGGGTAAAGGCATGGCGCTCTACTGCGCGTTTCCGGTTGTCGGAGGTCGGGGGCTTGATGGTGATGTGTGTCGGGTGGGCAGCTTCATTTTCCTCTACGGTGAGAAAGCGGGCATTAGCCGAGCGCGAAGGACGTAAACGCAGGTAGACGTCGAAGAGAGAGCTCGACGGCCGTGGCGGAGGTTCCATAGCCATCGGGGAAGTAAGTTAGATGTGCGTGTAGAGGATTTTGTGGGTGTAAGCACTGCGGTGGAGAAGATATGGGCGGTGACGGGAGGTTGCAAGATGTTGGGTATGATGTTTGTGGGTATGTATGTCTGTGTCTGTATTACGACTTGTGTATGGATTGTGTAGTACACCCGGGGTACTAGTATTTTTATTATGTATGTGTACTTATGGAGAAGTAGGTAGAGGCTGGTGCACGAGCAGCATTGTTTACACGGTGTTTCTTGTAGTCGGTCTCCCCAGCAACGCCTAGATATGGCCTCGCCCTACCGCCACGCCAGCCTACACCAAGCCCCACTCAGCCCAGCCGCCTCTCCACACTCTACGAAAATCATACACCTTCAGCAAGAAATGCAAAACTGTCCATGGGCCAGCAGACACTACTCATGACAATTAAATGATATATCTTTATGTGAAAATACACGAATAATGAATTGTTAACTTTGGTAGCTCCTGTACGTACCAAAGTCTGTCGGCGACTAAAGCACCTGCATCATTTGCTGCGTTGCTATGCCAGCCTGCCAGCCAAGAGCGAGCTTGGTTCAGCCGTCATGACATCATTTGCACTTTTATTGCTCTACACGCATTTGAAGGCGGTTGCCATTGATGTTTGCGCGGGCCTGAAGTGCTTGTTGGCCCATTACATACATGTCCATCCCCGTCTCAAAGCGATGAGATCGGCAACCGTGGAGCCTGATGATCATTTCAAAGCTTGAAAGATGGACAGCGAGGTTTCAATAAACATCATTTATCGATAAGCGAGTGGCGCATCTCATCTGTCACAATGCGCCCTAAACGTTGCCTGCCTTCTATCCAAACCCGCGGAACAATCTCCGTTCAAGTCATAGGTAACTTGGGTTTGCTTGTCGGTCGGTGCTTCGTCGGTTTCGCCTACGATGCAGACAATTGCATCTTGTTGCTTCTGTTTCACACAAAACAACAGCTTGGACAAAAAAATAATTCCAAAGACTGAAATACAATTATGAATTTCCCAAGGACATGGTCGGCGACCCAGGATCTCCATCATGGATCACCATGATGGATGTGGCTTGCGCAATGCACCACCATCCCGCATGACGCAATGAGTCGGTAGCTATAGACCGCGGTCGTTGGTAGAGGCAGGCGCATCTGAATACACTCATATAGATACCCAAAACCATATCTCCACTCTCTACATGCTCCTTGAATCCTGTCATCCATCATTCTTGTACTAAATCCACAACCTGAACCACCATGACCGTGACGGGCGGCGTGGTTTACAAAGATCTATTGCCCGTTCCGGCAGCAGATCCCACCCAACACGAGGGGACCACTCCTACATTGACAGACAAACCCACCGAGAGCCATGCTTTGGCTTTGGAGGCTGCAAAATCCCCCGAGGTTGCCGGTGCCGCACAGGTAGAACATGCAGAGGAGGTCGTGGATTTGGGCTGGAACGAACCCAAGGAGCAAATCCCCAGTCCACTTGTCGGTGGATTGGACAACGAGGATCTATGGGTTCTCGTTCGCCGCTTCAACAAGGTGAGACAAGAGAACACAATGAAGCATTCCAGTTCTGATGTGTTTGTATATAGCAAATATACCATGTTAAAGAGATTCCAAATCCACCCCCTGGGGGTCTTGACCTCAACATTGCAGACGAAGAAGAGTTTTCCCCGGACAAACTAAGGAGCAACATCGAGCGCTTGTACATGACCATTGTAAGTGCTCTATTTCCAAATGGAAACAACCCTGTATGCTCACATTCATCTCAGGGCATCGGGGTCATAGCGTTCGGAAAGCATATCGCGCGCCTGAGGTCATGGCGAGAAACACGTCGCACTGCCTGGTTTTGCTCGGTTTACTTTGTTGCTTGGATGTTTGACCTAATCACGCCCTTGCTCACGGCTATCATCATCGGCTTAATTGCATGTCCCCCTCTCCGTTCCATCTTGTTCCCACCAGCACCAATCGCACTGGTCTCGCCAACTGGTGGAGTGCAGAAACCCAGGTCTGGAACATTGGGAAGCCATGACAGCGTGACTGGAGCCCCAGAAAACCATAAGGGTGAGGCCGTAGAGCAGGAAGCTAGCAATTTCGTGAACGGCATCGCTTCAGTGGCTCTGGCGAGTGCTACGGGCAAACACCCACAAAATGAGCCGCCAGAGGAAGCCGACGAACCTGCAAGTGCAATCCCGGACCCAACCTCTATAGCCGTGGGAACAGCTGAGGCAAAAGAAAAGGCTTCTGGTGGGAACCCCACACCCGAACATGACAAGACAAAAGTGCCCATGGAGACTGCAATATGGACACAAATGCGTCCCATCATGCATGGTCTCGCCGACGTGACCGACACCTGGGAGCGTTTTGCCAAGTATGTTTTTCACCAGCATGATTTCTTCTGCAACCACTGACCAAGCGTTAGTGCATTATCTCCAACTCCTCCTTTCCCACAAGATCGCTACCGTATTCGTCTCGCGACTGCCGTGCTTCCCTTGTTTCTGGCCTCCTTCTTCGTGACGTCCTATATGTACATGAAGGGGGTTACATTCGTAGTTGGATTTGGCTTCTTCGGCGACCCCATCATCAAGCGTGGCCTCGATCTCCTCGACCGAAAATTCCCCAATTGGGAGAAGCTGCTCGAGTTGCGCAACACCCTCCTCAAAGGCGTTCCAACCAACGCTCAACTCACTATAACACTCCTCCGGATTGGCGAAGCAAACAAGGCACCAATTCCCCCACCCCCTCGCGAAACTCAACCACCCCCCGAAAAACCTGCAGAGTTGAATGACGAAGATCTTCACGCGACAGGAGCAGATTATCCCCTCAATGCCACCAAAGAGGAACTCGACACAGCCATGGCCCCCGATCCCACCGTCGCCCACGAAACAGGCGGTGCCGATATCGATGCGTCCAAGAACCACAAGCACGGCAAGAAGGGCAGCAAAGTCCTCAATTTCTTCCGCACCACCGTCAAAGGCGGCGTCGAAACGGCCATCGGCACCGACAAAGTCAAAGCCAAAGTCGGATACACACACGCACAGAACAGACTTGGCGCCGTTCCCAAGAAGAACGAGGACCGTACATCTGGCCCCGTCGAGTTCAAAGCGAGGTACAAAGGTAGCAAAGGACACGTCTACATTACTACCAAAGCGACGATCCCGTGCGTTGCCTTCTCCGGCGACAAGACGATCGAAACTATCGGCACTGCGGAACGCGAGGACTTGCACCCCGTGTGGAGTATCCCCGTCGGCGACATCACCGAGTTGCGCAAGGTCGGTGGGTATGGATGGAAGACGAAATTGGTCGTCGGGTGGGCGATGCAGAGGGAGGTTGCGGATGGGCTGGAGATTGTCGCGAAGGCTGTGGATGGGAAGGAAAGAGAGGTTGTTAAGGTTACGGCGATGCCTTTGAGGGATGAGCTGTTTAACCGGTTAATTGCTATGGGTGGACAAAAGTGGGAGTGTTGGTGAAGATGAGGGAGTTGTAACGTTTCGTACATATACATATACCCGGGTGCTTTTCTCCATATCTTTTCTTTCATGCATGAGTACAGGGATACATGCAAACATCTGTTATTTATTTGTACAAAAAAAATCTAGTGCATCAAATCAACATCATCAGCCTTCACATTTCAGTCAGTTTGATCATCACAAGCCATATGAACACTTGAGAATGGAAGAATTGAAAATGGATTTCATTCTCTCTTTTTTCCTGATATCATGTATGTGTGAGACCCATCCAGCCAGCCAATACTTTCCCCTCCATACAAAAAAAGTCATCTCCGTTCGAACTTTGACAGTTCTACTAGCCAGTATGACGATTATGTATGTATGGATGGAAATGCAAGCCAGCCGCAAAGTCTCTCCGTATCAAGGTTCCTCCTCCTTTCTCCAAATTACAAATACCAATTGAGTCTATCCAATCACACCCGATTCACAGAAGAGAGATCGGGGTCGTGTGAATGTCCTCTCCAAAACAGACGCCAGGAACAAACGGTGGTAGTAAGGGGTTAATAAACTCCAGGTAACACCATTTGGTGAAAATGCCATACACACGAACCACGTAATCCCCCATTTCCAAGAAAAAAAGATCTTGAAAGAGACTCATAGGGGAGCTATCGTTGATATCCAAAGTATCCGTTTATCCAACCAACGCCCCCAAAAGAGCGAGGGAGGACACATCTTCAATGGTGAAGCAGGCTACTCAATATCACTAAGCTCATTGCTCACCTCGGAATCCTCCTCGCCACCAAAGTCCAAAATCGCACTGGAATCAGGCTTGGCGTTCAGATCCGGAGCATGGTGACCAGCCTCGCCATCCTCATCGTCGTCGCTGCCAAGATCATTGTACGCGAAGGAGCGCGACTCGAAGAGGGCGAGCTGGTACTTCATGACGGACTTGTTGTTGCCGAAGGGGATCTTGCGTTCCTGGCAGCGCTCCTTGAGCTCGAGCGCGTCGTAGCGCTTGTCCTGTTCCTGGATGCGCTGGAGCAGGCGTGCCTTGGTGCCTTCGGATTCGAGACCGCGCTGCGTGCACAGGACGCGGAGCTCGGCCGTGGTGAGGGTTTGGCGTGGATCAGGGGCGCTGCTCCCGATGGCCTTGATGACGTCGTTGCCGTAGATGCTCTTCATGTGCTCGCGGGTGCGGGCGTCGCGTTCGCGGCGACGCTTCGCAGCGGCCAGTTGCGCCTTGCGTTCTTGCTTGCGGCGCGTGTTTTCCGAGGCGCGCTGCTGGCGGACTTGGGCTTTGGTCGCGCGGAGGATGGCTCGGTTGGTCTTTTCGGTTTCCTTTTGCTCGCGTTTGGCGGCGACTTCGGCGGCCTTTTTGGCCTGGCGGGAGCGGGCTTCATCTTTGATGCGACGGGCTTCGTCTTCGGCTTTCTCTTTGGCGCGGATTTCGACTTCTCGCTCGGCTTCGCGCTTGGAGACGAATTCGAGCTGCGCCCTCTTGCGCGCCTCGGGGTCGTCGTCGATCTCGGAGGGGATGACGGCAGTGCCGTCAACGAGCTTGATGTAGCGATCCGCGCAGGCTTCGGCAGAGAAGACGGTGCTCTTGTTCAGACGACGCATGTACTCGGACACCTTGCGGAAGCGCCAGGCGCGGAGACGCTCCATCTCGTAGCGAATCTCAATGTCGGCCAGATCATATGCACGCATGAGGAGTTGATCCTACACATATTTGGTCAATATTGTATAGACAGACGTGTTGTTGAGGTTTTGAATCTGTTAGAGAACTTACATCTTCAGCCTTCCACTCGACGTACCCTTCCTTGAGGAGGTAGTCGACATGCTCGGCCTGAGCAGTGCGGATGCGGTAAACGCGAGTGGCAATGCTCTTCATGTCGAATCGAACACGGCCATCACGAGACAAACGATCTGCAATCTGGCGGTCGCTGTAGCCCTTGTCACGCATATCCATCATCAACTCATCGTCAGAGTCCAAATCGGCAGTCACTTTCTTGTGGTAAGCGGGCAGCGTGCTTCCCTTCTCGCGATTGCGACGACCGAAAGTGCCGGGGACGCGGGAAGTCGGGCCACGGGGTTTGGCTTCTTCATCACCGGCGTCCCCGAGCAAGAGGATGGAATTCTCATCGTGGGTGAAACGAACACGGCGGCCGGCACGCTCAGCATGACGCATGCTACGTTGGTGGAAAGCGGGACGGGAGCGCTTGGTAGTGCGGCCCTCGTTATTGCCATCCTCCTCATCATGCTCGGGGGTAGCAACACGATAATCTTCATAGCCTTGAATGGAGAAATCGTCGTCCTAGGTCGTGTTAGACTTACCTCTGAAGGAGTGGGGTAGGGAAGAAAGCAATGTTGTTACTATGCTTGAGGGAGGGGCAGATAGTAACGAGTGTCTGTTTGAGGGAATGGCAGAAAGAGAAAAAGGAAAGAGAAAACCTACATTCGCATCGTCGTGGGGAGTGTAGTCCTCATCTTCTTCGCCATCCATGCTGATTCCGCTGTACTCACTCTCGTATCCCACCTCGTCGTGACCGACGTCATCTGTAGCATGTCAGCACACTTTTTTTTCCCGCGCTTTCATTAGGTCTTCAACGTTACATACCGGCGTCGACGAAGGTCAAGTCACCAGCCATGGTGTTGGCGCTCACTCAATACGATTGTACTCAAACTTGGTGTTGTACAGCGTAGTATCCGACAAAGAAATTGATCGTGATCCTCGAGCGAAGGGTGGTTGAGTGTAGGTAGGAGGGCACGGGTCGAGCAAGAGGGAAAGTCCTTATATATAGGCCCTTCTGCCTAGAAATTACCTTACCTGCTCAACCAATAAGTGTGCGTGTGCGGGTGCATATGTAAGCCAAACGGTCCCAAGGCCAGCCCACGACGCCAATGATAGCTGCAAGACACGTCAATCACTGAACGGATTACGTAGGTAAAAGAAGGCCGAACCAAGTAAAAGGATTGAATGTCGTGTATAGTATGCAGAAGCACTGAGGTTGTGGAGATAAACGATCGTGCACATGCACGGAACGGTAGGCCAGTGAGAGGCAGCGTAAGAACGTTGAGGTACTTGTGTATCACATTTTTGGAGATTTACTCCGATACTCATTTTCGTTTTCATGCATTCATCTCGCTCGTCAATACTCGTAGTGTTTCTTCCCAGTGGCTATCTCTTTACGTATTTGACGTTCAGTTTTGAGGCACATGCCGTCTTCGTATATACACAAAAAAAATTTGCTCGTATCTGTAATGTAATGGCTGCATTCTAGTTTAAGCGTCGGGGCAAATTAAAATAGAATGGTTTTGGCAGAAGGTAAGACAATGGAGGTTGAAGTTCGACGTACCGCGTGTGGTTAAATGTGGCTGTGGCCTTGTGTGGCGTTTCAGGTTGTCCTTGTGTTCCTTGCCTACATATAATGACGTAACCTTCCTATCAATCGCCCAGCGGCGGCTGCATCACGCCCAACGACTGCCCCCAGCAAGGTATTGACACGATCGCATAAGGATCGGCGTATCGCCGTCAGACGATTTGCCTCTCAAACTTCTTATATTCCCCGAGAGTATCCTGTTTCATATACTATTGCAGCACCTTTGAAATACTTGCATTCAGACATCTGCATAACTTGAACGCAAATCTACTCCCACCGCAGAGTACATACGCATACACTCACCATGGCCCTCTCGTATTTCAACGTTAAGAAGTTACGGCGTCAGTCGAAACAAGCGGATAATACAGGCGAACCTCTAACCTCTCCACCGCCCGCTCCAATCGTGAGCACCCCGAGCGAAGAGCCAGCAGCGTCACCCATATTGGATGATGAGGATCAGAAGTTCCTTGAACGGCTCGCTCTCATCGCCCAAGAACCCGAAGGAACTCCGCCTCCATTGCCCACGCGACCAACCGAGAGCGCAGAAGACGGTGAAACAAAGGCAGGAAAGGATCCCCAGGAAGCTATCTTGGATGGTGCACAGAAAGTACCACTGCCTATGAGTCCATCTGAAGTGAACACCGAGGAACCCGGGAAAGATGCATCTAAATCAAAAGACGGTTTAGGGAGGAAGAAGAGTGTCATGTCTTATTTCTCTCTTGCCCAAACCAAGTTCAAACAGGCAACTGAGAAGGACAAGGCCAAAGAGAAAGAGAAAGGCAAAGAAAAGGAGAAGAAATCAAAGGATGCACAGGACTCAAAGAAAGAGAAACTCACAGAAAAAGATCGTAAGGTCCTGGCCGATGACCTTCTCGCCGCTGCTGCAGTAGCCAAGACTGCCGAGCAAAAAGAAGCAGCGAAAGAAGAAGCCGATCTGACGGCGATTCTTGAAGAACTTAATCTTTCTGCGGTCAACAACCGCGTTTTCTCGTTCTCCAAAGAATCTGAAGAGTTGTTCGCCAAATTCAAGCTCGTGCTTACAGATATCATCAACGGCGCCCCAACTGCCTACAATGATCTCGAAAAGCTCTTCACTGAATATGATACGCAGTTGAAGAAAATGTACGGAAACTTACCTCCATTCTTACAGAACATGGTCAAGAGTCTACCTGCAAAGATGACGGCTACCCTGGGCCCTGAGTTGATGGCGGCGTCTTCCGAGAAGCCAGGGTTCGACGCAAAGCAGGCAAGTGGTGCTGCTGGGAAAGCAAAGTTCAAGATGCCCAAGGTTCCATCATTAAAAAACCTTTTGTCCGCAGAAGGTGCTGTTGCTGCCATGTTGAGGAGCATCCTCAATTTCCTAAAATTGCGGTTCCCGGCGGTGCTAACTGGTACGAATGTTCTGATGAGTTTAGCCGTCTGCTGTAAGTGATCGCTGTCTTCTTGAGTCCAAAACTCGTAATGCTAATAGATCCATAGTGCTACTCTTCGTCTTCTGGTACTGCCACAAACGTGGCCGTGAGACACGCCTAGAAAGAGAACGCGCTGCAGCGGAAGAAGGCGAATCCGGACTCGCCAGTAGTGCAGCATCCATCACAGATGATAACGATTCGATTTTTGGGAGCAAGAAGAAGATCGAAGGAGAAAGCAGCAGCTCGGACTCGCCAGCCAAGGCCTCTACAGTGCAAGAATCAGCAACAAAGATTGAAGATATGCCTAGCGTCAAAGATTTACCCGAACCAGGGAAAGGTAAGGAGAAGGCTTAATCACGAATTGATTTCTGTCAAAGAGATGCGCGAGGTTTGTTTACTTTGGTTTCAGTATAGTATCCCGTTTGTGTATGACTTGTAATACCTTTAGCCATCAGACTGTTACTTTGATTAGAAGGTGTCTGAAGATAATATAATACTGCGCTGATAATGTTATATTCTGTGATTTACTGAAAATACGGCACCTGATATGTGTGAAACTAGGATTGCCTATCAATATGAACCTTTCATACATCAGGGGTGTCTCGGTCGAAAGGGCGGACAAGTCGAATGTTGATGCTCTTAATAATTCTGACGTCCCCACCCAGCCTCGGCTCAAACAACGTCATAGCTTTACCCCGTTGGACTCCTTCCATCTTTAACACTCCATCACGGCAACATCTTTAGCCATCCAGCATCCCCAAAGCCATAATATGGCGAGCAAAATTCTCCCATCAGCGCCAAGCTTGATCAGAAACCCACGACTACGGACTCAATGCCTTCGACAGGTTTCACGACGGACAGCGCCAGCTTTTGTGCAACAGCGATACATTTCCGCATACGGCTATGAACAAGCCAAAGCCCTCACATTCTCTCAATATGGCGAGCCTCCGGAAGTGCTTTCCCTCCACACGCATTCGATCTCCCCACCGCACGGTTCTCTCATGACGATTCGCTTTCTCGCATCGCCTATCAACCCCGCCGACATTAACCAAATCCAGGGTGTTTACCCTTCGAAGCCAACATTTACTACCTCCCTAGGCACTGCGAACCCTATCGCTGTCGCTGGAAATGAAGGAGTCGCTGAAATTATAAGTTTGGGAGAACAGGTCAAAAAGGAAGGTTTCAAGAAGGGTGATTGGGTGTTTATGAAGGCACCTGGTTTTGGAACGTGGAGAACACACGCATCGGCCACGGTAGATCAAGTGGTCAAACTGGACGAGCAGATGCGTGAAGGGATCACCGCGATTCAAGCAGGAACCGTCAGCATCAATCCATGCACAGCGTACCAGATGCTCAAAGGCTTCGCCGAGCTGAAAGAGGGGGATTGGTTCATACAGAACGGCGCAAACTCTGGCGTCGGTCGCGCAGCGATACAATTGGGCAAGAAATGGGGTTACAAGAGCATCAATGTCATTCGAAGTCGCGACGATAAAGCTGCAGAAGAAAAGCTCAAGCAGAGTTTGAAAGACATTGGCGCGGATGTCGTAATCACAGACGCAGAACTTCAATCGCAAGGCATCAAAGACATGAGCAAAGAGTGGACCAATGGCGGTCGTGAGCCCATCCGTCTAGCTTTGAACTGCGTCAATGGCAAAGCTGCAACCGCCATGGCGAAATTGCTTGCTTCTAGCGCCCACTTCGTCACGTATGGCGCCATGTCTAAGCAACCTTTGACCATTCCAGCGTCAATGCTCATCTTCAAGGACGTTCACTTCCACGGGTTCTGGGTCAGCAAATGGGCAGAGAAAAACCCGGAAGATAAGAAGGCTGCAGTAGCTGAAGTACTAGAGATGACAAGGAAGGGAGAGTTCAAGGATATGCCGGTCGATGAAATCAAATGGGAGTGGGAAACGAAAGGCGAGGAGCTCATAAGCAAAGTCAAAGATACCCTAGAGGGATACAGAGAAGGCAAGGGAGTATTTGTATTCGGGAAGACTTAAGCACATTATTTTGATCTATTAATGTAAAAATCAATTTGTAGATAAGAGATATTGATGTTTGTAAGATGTGGATTGTAGATATTTCTATGTGTTGGACGCCAGGAGGAATAAAGAAGCATTACATGCACATACGACTACGCAACGCAAATGACTTGAAGAAACCATACAAGCCCCATCCGGACTTCGATACGAGTGCTCCGCCAATCCTTCGGTCTAGAATAAGCTGTGTATGCAGGTAATACAGATGCATTAGACTCCGCGTCAGCTTCGACTTTACAATGGCGATAAGAATCGTTAACGTTATATTCTGTTGGTTCGCCTCCATATAGGAGCAAGCCCCTGCCAGCCACAAATTTGGAGAGTGATGAATAGGGCGAAGAAGGAAGAGGAGTGCAAGCGAAAACGAGAGACCAACGGCGCAGGAGAGCAAAAGAAAAGACTCTATAAAGAGGAAGAGCACTACAACTCAATTCAATTACCGTCTGTCGTCCATATCCCATCGTTGCCTACCTGACTGTGTTGACATATATGCAACAAATATGATGAACTCGACCTTGCCTCGTCGATTGAATATATCTTCTGCGTTCTCCCTATCCTTCACTCGATTTATCAGCACCAAACAAGGATATGTTCGGCCAAGGTACACCGAGTCGCAAATTGCACAGTATTTTGATCGAATCCGCCTGTCCCGCCCTCAACGCATCTTCTCCGTCACCTCCCTCACACCTGCCGAAAAGTTGACCTACCTCACCCTGCTCAAGAAGCACCATCTTGTCGCCATACCCTACGAAAACATTCAGGCCCACTATTCATGGCATAAGGGTGTCAGTGTCTCACCAACTCGCCTTTTTAGCAAGATCGTTGACCACCACCGAGGTGGTTGGTGTTTCGAATTGAACCAGTTCCTCAACACAGTCCTCTTATCACTAGGATTTGAAGCCATTCTTGCTGCATCCCGAGTTTTTGAGCCCTCAAATAACAGGTATGGCGGGCTTACACACTGCGTCAATATTGTGAACATTAGTGGCGTGCAGTACTTGCTCGACGTAGGATTCGGAGGGCTCGGCCCACCACATCCCATTCCGCTGCCCGAGGAAGCCGAAAACGTGGAAGCAATTGCACCTCCGAGCTATCACCATCTAGGGCCTCGCGCACAGATGCGGGTGAAGAGAGAAGTAATCCCACAGCAAATAAGCCAGAGCAGGCGACTTTGGGTATACGAGTTCCGTGCCGATCCCCATCAGGAATGGAAGCCAATGTGCTGTTTCAATGATGATTTTGAGCTTTTACCTGAAGATATAGCAATTTTGAACACTCAGGGGATGAGCCGCACATGTTTCGTGTCGCGGGAACTGTTGATTCAGCGATTCACGACATCCAGCGAGCAACTGGATGCGACAGGGCTGAAGAACATTCATGAGACTATAGATCGTGAGCTGGACGGCTCCCTCGTGCTCTATGAAAATAGATTGAAGTGGCGAAAAGGAGGCGATTTGAAATTGAACATTGAACTGAAAGATGAAGTGGAACGTGTGGGGGCTCTTAAACATTTTTTTGGGATCGACCTTGACGAGGAAGAATGCGAGAGTATTGTAGGCACTGTTGGCGAGCTCAGAGAGTCTTGGTTTGGAGCGGCATTCAATCAGGAGAAAGTGTAGTTTGGCTACGTAGCAGCAAATCAATAGGATCTAACTTAAGAAAAGGTTGTTTCTAGGGTAAGCATGTCGAGAAAGACTCCCTACCAACAGATACATAACTAATTTTTTGATACAGTCCCGAGAAAGAAATCCAGTTTCGGTTGATACACATGTGAAGGAGCTTGTTCATCTAATTACTTCAAAGTATGCCTCACCAGCTTTGAGCATCAAGACAGCGAAACCCATGAATCTAGCCGCAAAAATCCAATACCTCAGTTGACGTGATCATTGACCTCGAGTTGGGTAAACCCTTTTGGAATCTAAAAGCCGGTCGAGATGTCAATGACTGCTTGAAGCCATGAGAATAGGTCTGCGAATTGGAACTGTGGCCTTTAGTCTCGGAACCGGTTGGTTAATCAATGTCCCCATCACTGGAATCGTTCTCGCACCCTTGGAAAAAAAATCCATCAGGCTTTGAAAAAATTATGGTCGAAGAGTAAATGAGCGGAAAGAGAAATCCGTGAACGAAAATCAGATGATTCTTCCTTCAATAGAATCTATTAACTGTAATAGAAGGAATGATGTTGTAGCATGTCGTCATCGAATATATCAGGTAGATATCACTCACCAATAACATAAGATGCATGCATGATAGAAGTTGTAGTGCTACTGGTCTCAACCGTAAGTACTGTCGCGGTGTGAGCGGGGATTAATTTTTCACTGAAAAGACCAACTTGTGGCTCGAGAACGCTTTGCCACCCCCGTGAAATGTGATACTATTTAGGGTGGTGACCACAGTAGTTATTTTGTTCCTGACGATGTTTTCATATGGATAGCAGCTTCAGTATGAGTAAGCGAAACGCGGGATGTTTAGCGGCAGATCCTCCTTGCTCCTAATCCTCACCGCACACGATACGGAGCGGCATAACACCCAACTATCTCTATCGGGAAATCTTGAATTACGCGCCATGAGACCTACTCTTCCTCCTCATCGTGTCGCGTACCCGCTCCCAAACATCCCACAATATCCTGGATTCCCTACATCACTCAATCAAGTCGAGCCCCCTACACCTGTGAATCATCCTCCGCCTCCACCCGTTAACCACCACCCTCCTCCTCCGCTTCCTCCGCCTATTAACCATCCTCCCCCCGTTAATCACCACGTTCACAGCGCTCCCAATCACGCGGCACCATCGGCTCCAGAACATCATCATTTAGTCCCACCACCCCAACAGAGCTACGTACCGCCCGATCACACTACGTACCTACATTATGGTGCGCCACGGCCAGATCCGAGCCTTCCACCTGAAGTCGGTCCAGGTGCTCCAAAACCAAAACCAACAAGCAAACATTACTTCCCACACATAGAATACACAGCTGAAGCCTTCCCTGAAGCGCCGCCTATACCACCGAATACTGCACCTGCAGGTCACTTTGACATGCTTCCACCTCATAACAGCACCCACTCATCCTGGGAGGCACTGTACAAATATGCTCAAGAGCATGCATCGATCCATGGCTACGCTATGAGTATCAATACCACAGAGAAAAATCGGTGTCGGGTTAAGCTTTGCTGCGTATGTTATGGCAAGACTAAAAACACTCGCAAATTGACCGCCGATGTCCGTGTCCGAAGGAATAGGACCAGTCAGAAAACCGGGTGCAGGATGAATCTCGATTGTAAGAAACATCCAGACGGCAAGTGGACTCTAAGGGTACGGCAGGGTGCTCATAATCATGCTGGACGAGCAAGCGAGGCGTGGTCTCTGCAAAGAAAGCGGACCTGGGGCACCGAGGGTCGCCAAATAGGTACAGGTGGAGTCACTGCGAGATTGGAGAGGAACAACGGCACCGATGACAATGAACAGTCTACGCGCCAGGGACAGGCGGGTCAAACGGAGGATTTAGAACCAATCACTGGGTCTCGCGCAGGGAACCATAATCTCAAAGATGGCAGTCTCGTTTGGAAGATCGTTGAGCAAGAGATGCTGACAAAACTCGGACCTGGTCACGGGCGCGACCGTGGTGTTGGAAGGACCGTACGAATCTTAGAAGAAAAATTGCCGGGTATCAGTATATTCAAACGGGATGTATACAACATCCGGGCACAGATTCGGCGGCTACGAAAAGAAGCAGGGCAGGAGATTGGCCAGGGACTGGACGATAGTGAAGATGAAGGCAGTGAAAGTGACAATGGGGACGCGAACCCTGACCAGAGCTTTGCACAGATCGATCCAGGGCTTATCGCGCAGTGTAACTCTGCGCTCCAACAAATGCCAGAACCGGAAGAAGAAGAGGGAGGAGGAGAAGTGGAACGATTACGAGAAGAGGTGAAAGAGCTGAAGGCCACATTGGATCAATACAAGAGGGATTTAGAAGCGAAGAACAACGAGAATGCAGGTCTGAGGATGCAAGTTGAGCTTGCAAATATGGCTATGTACAATATAAGGGGAACTCCTGCTTAGGTGCCGTTTCGAACAAGAGTAGAATCATTACTCGGACTGATTACATCAATCTTCTCACCTCATTTGATCTTCTATTATTTGTTGTAGTCTTATATCGAGTGGTTTGGTTACACAAGGAGAACTCTCGACCCCTTATTTGGCAACTGAGCTCGGAACAACGCAAAAGGTCTTGTCCTCCGGTCCGTCCCTGGATAGAATCCCGGACTCAGATGTAGCTGGTTGACCGTGAAGTACAAGTAGCCATCACTTGCAACAGACACTGGTGTACAACGTTAGCCACCCATTCCTGGCTTACTGTTGTGATTCAAGACTTACTAGTATCAACCCAATTGATCCTGGGATCCCGTACAAACGTAGTCGTAGTCGAGTTTACCGGGTTGTAAAACAAAATGCCGTTTTGTTCCATATTCCCGGCATAAATGAACCCATTCGTGTCCGTCTCAAACCCATCGCTCACACCTCTCTCCCCACGGTTTCGCACCGCAGCCTGAGCCAGCAACTCCGAATTCAGACTCCTATCCAGCAAGCGCTCAGTCGGAACACTCCACAAGTTCCGTCCACCAACGGGGCCCCAGAACAGCTCGGCTCCATCCGAAGACAAGGCGATGCCGTCCGAGCCCTGGGGAGCATTTATCAGTGGTTGATCGGGCCCAGGAATGAAGTACACCGGCGTGCCCCATACATACGGGACAAATCCTCGCTCAGCTCGCACTTCCTTGATACCGTCCAGGTGCCGCCAGCTCTCGCCGGTGCCTAGATCGACGACGACAATGCCATTCCTCCCTTCAGCGCTGCTGTCCGTGATATATGCAACGCCGCCTCCAGACTCGGTAAGGTCGGACCTGAGATCGAAACGCACATCGTTGAGGTAAGAGTCTGCGTACGCGACTGTAGGCGGGAACACAATCGTTTGAATTACAGTATCATTCGTAAGAGAAACACAAACGAGCTTAGGCCCGCCGTACGAAGCTGGAACAAGCGTGCCATCCTGCGTCAACGCCCGTCCGGTATCGAGGATCCAAAGTCGATCCAGCGGGTCCAGGACAACCGACTGCACGCCGATGAGGTGGTTCTGGTAGTTTGCGCCCGTGGCTGGATACGTCGAGTAGTTGATGGCGCCTCCAGGTGGGTTGTTGAACTCGGCGCTGGGGTACGGGCGTTCGGTGTTGTTGCCGGTGAGTTCTGCAACGGTGTATCTGCCATTGGTGCCGTCGTTCGTGTTATTTGCGTCCAGGCCCGGTGGGTAGTTCGAGAATTTGCGGCCGGTGCGGGACACGGTTATGCCTTTGAGGAGGTGAGTCTCGGGGTTGGATAGAGAGGTATGTTGGCAAAGGGGTTGGTACTTACCTGTTGGCCATTGATCGTTGTAAAGATGGACGAGTTCAATTGGAGGTCCCGCGACTCCAGGGTCTTGTACGAGTTTTTGCCCGACTGAAGGCTTTGCAAGAGATAGACTTGCTACCAGTAATGTTACGAGAAACATTGCGCTTTCTGTATTACCCTCGGAAGAATTGAGTTTGTAGAAACAGATGCCCTTGTTTATCAATCACAAAGAACTTGAGCTGCCCTCCCTTTTTTAAAAGGCATCTCAAAGCTACCCCTCATAAATATCATCATAGCGAACGTCAAGATTGAGCAAAAAGGGCCACGGTATGCGGGTTCTTCACGTCATGATGAAATTCAGAGGAAAAGTGATTGGTACACAAAGGTGTCCTCAAATCCATGCCCCCCCGCGCGTTCGGCGCGCTAACACTAACTAGCTAAAAACGAAGGGGAGAAACCTACATGTACGGATCCAAAAGTTAGAAGCTCAAATTAAGGACGAGGTAGACCAATTCTGCTCCAAACTGGTTGCGGAGGAAGCTCCCGCCCAACCATGCCTCGCAAGCTCGCCAAGTTTAGTGGAACTGTTCTGGTCCCAAAGACTAGGGACCTGCGATCCGCGCCAAATGTGTAATGCCTTCGTCTTCTCGGATAACGACGAGATTGTGGTAATCAAAGAGTCACTTTCGGCGAATATTTAGGGAGTCTTGGTAGTTGAGAACGAAAATGAATTGTTTAATGCTATGTTAGCCACGAATACTCGTCTATGGGGGACCGGCATTTTAACCAATCCAGCTTTTGACCTTGTCTTTTAAAGAAGGCTGTGCCTGTGCACCGTTCCAAGTGTGCGAATCTCTGATTGCCTCGGTATCCGACTGCGCATTCGACGTGATTTTTGCTTTTAGTTCCCCCTTATCAAGTTCGATGACTATTTCGTCTTCTTTGACCCTTCCTTTGCCGCTCCCTTTCGAGAGTATGATCAGTCGTGGATCCTCGCTTCTTTTCGATGATCGCCCAGAGTATTCATTTGCGAGGAAATCATGGGCAACATAGAGTGCAAGAATCCAGTCCAGGTATGATGCGGCATCTCTTGTAGACGAGAATTTGAACTGTCGTGGCTGATCGGGTTCCAGAGTGAGTACTTTGGCAAGTGAAGGTGGGAGTGTCAGCTTATGTTCTGAGCCGAAGACTGGTTGCCCGATATATGTTCGTGTCGCTATGACTATGCTCTCTTGTTGCACTCCAGATAGTGGTAGGGTTATGGATGCAGTGGCATCAAAAGCTTTTACAAAGGCCTGTAGAATCTGATCAGTGGCGGATATATCTGTATTCTCCGAGTTTTTTATGTTGTCGGTGAGTTTGACCCATAGAGATTCGCGAGAAGCTTCGACGGCCACATCTAGCCCAGCGCTATTGAGAGTCTTAACAGCCGCATGTATGTAAGCATGCAATGAATCGACAGCGTCTAAATGGCTGAACATGGCTAACAGCGTACGTAGCAGCCGTGGTGACGACTGTTGCCGCCCATGATCAACCATGGGAGGCGGCACCTGCGATCGTCTGTACAAGCGCATGCGATGTTCATGGGCCAGTAACAATCGCAATACTTCTGCAATGTTTTGAGCCAGCCAATTCTGAGGTTGGTTTGGCTGAAGTCCTAACTGATCGTCCCGGTCAATGCAGTCAATCAGGATCTTCCGTTGGCTAGCTTGTCCAATTACTGTCGGCGTTGCAATGTGGATGGTAGAATCCCTTAACTCTACACCATAACCCAACAGCTGTCGAGTTTCCATAGACATTTCGTAAAACAGCTCCTCCTCGAAGAGCGAGTCACGGGATAATTGGATGGAATGCTCAATGTCGTGTTTGTTCAACTCTTCTTGTGCAGGTAGGTGCGAAGTGCCGACGATCTGTTCATTTTCCATGATCCGGACGCGAAGTGTTTTTGGCTTGAGCCTCAGATTGGGATCCAAGATGATGCCTCCATTTTTGTTCATGCGTAAGGGCGCCAAAGCGCGTGATTTGAATCGGCTATTGGCTGCACACGAGTCAATGATATCAACACTGTAAGAATTACAATACGTACCTTCTGGAAGCCCGTAATGTACGGCATACGGAGCGTTGCGAGTATTTCCCCGGGTACGTTGCAAAGACCACCCCTTTCCGGATATAGATAGAATTTCTTCCCAATATTTTGTCTCTTTCCGAACCTCTTTCTCTAATTCCGTTGCAGCTTTGAGCAAGCTATTGGTGGACCAATCCAAAGCTTCCATTTTAGATCCTTTCACCACCACTTCATGGCGCTTCTGGAGATCTTCATGTAGAGTTATGTCCTCGGCCCTTCCCGATTCCTCCAGGGATATCCCCTTGTCTACGCCGAATGAACCGCGGGGGATGTTGAACCCTTTGAACATAGGAGTGTATGCTGATTCGAGGTTCTTGGTGGGGTCTCTCGAAAGACAGAGGTTTACCAAATTCATAGCATTTCCAGCATGGAAAGCAGCGAACCTGAATTCACTTCAGTACAGCAGTTCATATACGCCGCGAATTCAACGCACTCTAGTTTCTTCAACATCTCTATCCGCGCAAGATGTATTTCCTCAAGCTTTTCCTTCATCAACTGTTCCTCAGGTTTGTCCTTATCCTGCTGCTCAGAATCGTCCGCAATGAGGCCGAGATCATGCTTGCTGGCTTCAATCTCATGTTGGAGCGATTGTTCTGTGACGTCTCGAAGGTGACCTCGTTCGGTGGCAAGCTGCGACACTTGCGCAAGAAGGTCTTGCATAGTAAGGGCTTCTTTGTTTGGTGCAGGCCATGCTCTCAAAGTGACGTCTGTATCTGCATTGGTGGTCGACATTGTGGTTTGGCTGATTTGATCAATGCGGTTGGATGTGTCGCAAGTGAGCTTTGCGATAATGCAGGGATTCAGGTCTCGTTAGAGGAGCCGCGGCTCGCTTCCGTTATCGATTACCGAATCACGTGCAGATACCCCTGCATGCGCTCACTTATGGATGAGCATGGGAGTCTAAACTAGCGGACCTTTACCAAGTATGTCGACGTTTTGGTTGAAGCTAAATCATTATCGTAACTGGAATCTTTGTTCCGGAACTGCGCTGAGGTAACGAGAACGCGTTTTCTGTTGAAACATGCATTGCCTCAAATATGTAGATATACTATATGTACTACGTCATACTCTTCAATCACCTTATACGATGAGACTTGTTCCGGTTAGAACCTCCGGGGTGAAATCCTACTGTAAATCTTACTTTGTGGGCAAAGTTAAAGACTGCAAAAAAAGTTCGGACTAGACTTTGTGAGGTCGAACTTTCCACATCCTTCAACGAAGACCTTTTCAGGCTTCACACCAAAACGAATAGATGAGGCCAGATATTGGGCAAGCTAGCTGTGTAGTCGTATTTTACACTGCGTTTTATGTATGTCTCTTCGAGAAGTGCAGGTAAGCTATGCACATAATTTGGGGACGGATCCTGATCTAAGGATCTAGCGATACTGCGTTATCGATTAAGCTACCCTTGTACGATGTATGTACTATGTTGGTTTGATTTGTACCCTGCAGCCTCCTTGGAATTGATTCACCTGTTTATGCAGGTAGTGCATTTTATGTCCAAAGCAGTATCCATTTGACTTTCAATTATTCTCCATTTGACAGGGGAGTTTGCTGCATGAGCAAGTGACTTGCCCTCCATGTGATGTCGTGTCCACATGCTCCACAATTCCCCATTCGGTATAGCTAGAACTTAGCTTAGTCGTATTCCGATTGACAGTCGTCAACATCTCACAGCTCAACCACACACACCAATTTAACTACTGCGCTTGATTGATTCACGTTCGTACAATGACTGTAAGCCGTGAAGAAGCTAATGCTTCACTGCAATACACGCTGACATTCTACTCGCATACAGACCAGATATCGAGTCGAATGTGAGTGATGTTAACCCATAGGAATTGCAAAAGCAGCTGACGGCTGACTCCGATTGTCATACATACAGATGCTCTCAAGGTATGTTTGTTCTGTTAATGGTCTGAATTTGACTAATCAGACTCGTAGACACACCGCAGAGATCAATTGGTTAGTTGTCATCTTCCAACCGTCACTGAGAGCTAAGACGAATTGCTTGTTAGATTGAATGGATCAAGGTATTCAGCGGACCCCGAGACATAATATAGCCAATGCAACATGAAGTGACCGCGAAACAGGGCCTTCTGGCAGTTCCATTTGTGTTACACTCGAAACCAACTGCGGCATTGGAATCAAATGCGGAGTCGGTGGACCACATGGCGACTCAAACTCAGCGTCGCTACGCTGAGATCATGAGGGACGTGGAGGAGATAATTGGCGACCACGTTGCCTGTCAACTAGAAGGCACCCAAAACCGATCAAAACTCAAACTTCTTGTGCCAACAGTAGCCAACTTCTTCACGCCGTTGGCTCTTCATGATGCATTTATCTGGCAAGACCAACGGCGGTTTATAAGCCACCGTCGTTTTGTGCCTCCATCATTCAACGATATCCGATTAATTTTGAATACAGCTCAGGTTATGAGTCTCGTCCGGAATGGACCTCTAGAGCTAGTTACATTTGATGGAGATGTCACTCTTTACGACGATGGAGAGTCACTCTCGCCCGACAATCCAGTCATCCCTCGGATTTTGAGGCTCATGGAGACTGGATCGAAGATTGGAATCGTGACAGCAGCCGGTTATACAGACGCACATCGCTACTACGAACGACTGTATGGTCTTCTGGACGCCATCTACGCATCGAATCTACCGCCCACAACGAAGCAGAACTTTGTGGTTATAGGTGGAGAGAGCAACTATTGCTTCAAATTTGCCGAGGATAGTCCCGATAGGTTAAAACTAGTGCCCCGTCTAGAATGGCTCTTGAAAGAGATGGTTTTGTGGGAAGAAGCAGACATCACAGCACTGCTAGATATTGCAGAGGCCTCGTTGAAAGACACGGTGAAAAACCTGCGGATGGAAGCGATTGTGGTTCGCAAGGAGAAGGCTGTTGGGATCATACCAAAGCCTGGCTACAAGTTCTGCCGTGAAGTCTTGGAAGAGACGGTCCTGATTGCACAGAAGACTTTGGTTAGTGGCTGTTTGTAACTCTATACTATGCATACTGACACCAACAGGAATTGTCCGAGGTTGGGAATCGCCTTCCTTTCTGCGCGTTCAACGGTAAGATTCTAGTCGCAACGATTGAATGGGTAGTGGGCACTGACGCAAGGGACAGGTGGGAACGATGTTTTTGTGGACATTGGGGACAAATCTTGGGGTGTTTTGGCTTGCCAACGGTTTTTTGGGGGCATTGATGGAGGCAAAACCTTGCACGTGGGCGACCAGTTTTTGTCGGCTGGTGCCAATGACTTCAAAGCGCGACTGGCTTGCACGACGGCATGGATTGCCAACCCTGCAGAGACGGTGACTCTGCTCGACGAGATATCCGAATTGGACGAGATACAGAAGCGCAAGACACGATGAGGCTGAGATGGTTACTACATGTGTACAAAGGGTAATAAGTTACATGTAATGATGTAAGGTACACGGTACACCATGGTGGCTGAGTTGCAGCACGCATGCAGCATGCTGTAACTAGAAGAATGGGCAGATAACTATAGCGGATGGCGGCTGCTTTTGGAGCTATCCATGTTGAAACACGGCTGGACAGGCAAATGCCGAGTGATGCGTAACTTAGTAACTTGGTGCTATTAATGAGACGGATCTATTATGGCCAGTATCCGACGGGCATGGCACGATTGCGACAATGAATGCGGTGCAGAAAGTTAGCGGCTAGCAGGTTGAAGCCCCTTGCGATGGCGACGGCGAACTTACTGGAGTCAATATAGCAGTCCCTGAGTCAGGGAGGTGCCGTGATTGGGCGGGGGCGCAACGCTAGAGACGTTGTGCAAGGGCAAGGGCAACCGCTCAGGCGCAAGTTGGCAACGGTGTTGACGGGCGAAAAAACAGAGAAGAGCAGGAGCAGGCATCGTCGGCCGGACTGTACTGGGCTGGCCAACAGAGCAGAACCAGAGCAGAGGGGGGCATTGGGTTGGGCAATGGGCCATGGGCCATGAATCCATGATCCATCCATATTCCACACGTGTACGATACGATCAATACATCTACCTATCGCTCGGGTCCCGGATTCAACCTTGAACGCTGAGCCTCCAGAGTCACATGTACGCATCACCACGGGCACTTGTCTGCGTGCGATTGTTTCACGAAACAGTTGACTCGTCAAGTTACTAAGAACAGCGTCTCTGGTGGTCGCAGACTCGCCGTGCAGTGCAGTGCAGCGCAGCGCAGCGCAGCAGTAGCAACCTAGCAAGCAGTGCACGCACAAGCACAGCGCACACGCACACGCATCCGCATCCACATCCGCCTTCTCCGTCAAGCCAAACAACCACAACCCTGCAACCCTGCCCTCCCGCCTAAACTCCTGAGCTACTCCACTCGACGGGCGAATCTGGCCTGCAACCCTAGCAGATCGCCTCTTCCCACGCGCCATTGATGCCATTGAATCTTTCATACTCCTCAGTCGCTGCCTTTTTGTCTTCGTCCTCCCATCTCGCTGCCAAAGTAGCTCGACTTCGCAGCCCGACAACGCCATGACTGCCACCAAGTACAAGCCGTTGACCCTGACCCCCATCAACTTCTCCCTGACCGAAGGCACCTCAATTCCCGCGCCGCTCGATTCCCCGCCCGACACTCCACGCCCTCCAACACCTGGCAAGGGTCCATTGTCCTCGCACCCAACTCCCATCTCGGCTTTCTTCCCCCAGCATCGCGATTCGCAGTCCACAAAACCATCCCCTGATGCATCTGTAGAGTCGGGCCTGCAACAGACCACCACCAACGAGAATGCGAGCGTGAAAGCTCCCACAAGCCCAACCGGCAGCAAACGTCCAGGCTCGGTGCGCAAGTTCCTGGGTCTGCGTCCTCTCTCGTCGCACGAGAGCTTCCAGTCGGAACGCCCAGGATCGCCCGCTACCCTCAACAGCCAGCCCGGCCTGACTAGGAAGAAGAGCACCAGCTGGTTCGGCAAGAGAAAGAGTTCCTTCATCAGCGGTCCTATACTTGAAGGAAACGAACGAAAGACGCCCTACACCAATGGTGCTTCTGCCACAAATTCAACCCCACCACAACCCCCTCAGAAAAAAGGGCCGCCGCCGCCCGCGTTGCCAGAGCTCAAGTCATTCGGGGTCAGTGAAGATACCTTCAGTTTGGGTGCGGATGACCTGTTTAAAAACATAAAATAAGGTTTGCCTGGAGCACGGAGGCGTGACGCAAGAGAGGGATTGGGGACGGTTACGATGATTCTGACGGATTAGGTTTTAATGAGATTTGAGGTTCTTTTTTTTATCTTGGTGCATACGCTGGAAACGATTGGAAGTTTGACAGCTATGGACATTTTATTTTGCTTGCATATGCACACGATACCCCAGTCGAGGCACACACACAAGAAAACGGCAGACGATGCTTGGTGGGTGGAGATGACAACATGTTCCGTGCTAAAGGGGGGGAGAGCGGGAGAAGGGGAAGCGTCCAAGGGATTTGTTTCATTGTTACAGCATGGCTAGCATTCCATCATCTCCATTGATGTATATTCACTTTTTACTTTCTTTGCCGTCGCGCTCCACCCATTTACGGAGCGGGCGTAGCTACTTGATTTCTTTTGTTCAAATTATTACTTTTCCCCCTTACCTCCCTGGTCGACTTTTTCTGTCCCGTGTGCTTTGCCGTGAAAATGCAGGTTGCCTCATACAGCAATGTCGTCCGGGACAACTAGCTAGCTTATCGTGATGTGTCATTCTTGCAATGGCTGTGAAAGTGACGCGCAGTATACTCAAGAGCGCTACCCAAATTAAGCTAGTGGGGAGGACGCGTTGCTATGGCTTCACTGCGGGCTACACCGCGCGCTAGTCCCAATATAGCCTACAACAAACAAGTCCGCCCTCCTAACAAGCGCATCCTCGAGTGATTCAACAACACTTCATACTGCTGTCTAGCGCCCCATCATTCCCGTCGCACTTCTCAACCTGCTTGTATACCAGCTATTCCATCCAGGGTATATACTCTTCTTTGCAGTACAAGTTCGCAAAGTAGCATCATTCTCCCTACTACTATGGCCCAGGAGCCAGGCCTTTTCTCGGTCCGCCGCCAGGTGAGTCGCAATCGCGCCCTTCTTTCGTCGCATAACAGAAAAACCTCTAACTCATGATGCTGTTGTTATTCAGACACTGGCACCCACAAGTAGCAACATTTCATCGATTCCCATGCCGTCCTCCGCCATGAAGCGCCAGAGTATCAATTTCAACCCCCAGCAGTCACACCATGGCCGCTCGCAATCCGGTTCACGCATGTCTCTTGCCCCAGGCCGCCCCAACCAGCCCGTCTTTCAGCGCTCCTCGTCCGGAACGAACCTCGCTGAGCAAGGCTTCCAGTCCATCCATCGCAATTCCACAAGCAACATGTTTGGTACGAGCAGTGCAGGCGGCGCGAGGAAGAGTTTTGCGCCTAGCGCTTCCATTTTCCAGACTCCAGCACCCGCCCCCAACTTTGAGCAGAATACCCAGCGACGTAGTAGTGTGTTTAAGCCGCGCATGTCTCATGGAGCTGGCCAGGGTGGTGTCAGACAGTCCTTCTTCCAAACAGCTCCGCTCCCGTCAAGCGCCCCGACCGATCCACGTCGCCTCAAGGACGCAAGCACTCGCTCGCAAATGGGGCAGGAGCTCTTGGAATATCTTACACAGAACAACTTCGAGATGGATTCCAAACATGTCCTCTCAGCCAAATGCATGACTTCACCAACCCAGAAAGACTTCAACTGCATGTTTCAATGGCTGTACAAGCGCATTGACCCCGCCTATCGTTTCCAAAAATCAATGGATCAAGAGGTCCCGGTCCTTTTGAAGCAGATGCGCTATCCTTTTGAAAAATCAATCACCAAGTCAGCAATTGCTGCAGTGGGATCGGCCAACACTTGGTCCATGTTTCTCGGCCTGCTCCACTGGATGATGCAACTTGCCAAAATGATGTATACCTACGAGAATGGCAATTATGACGAGGCATGCATGGAGGCGGGCTACGATGTGTCTGGTGATCGCATCATCTTCGACTTTCTGTCCGACGCGTATAGTACCTGGCTATCGGCGGAAGACGAGGATGATGAAAATGACCCTGATGGTGAACTGGCAATGGCAAGGTCAATGCAACCTCACGTGCAGGCCATGGCCAGGCGCTTTGATGAAGCCAACGCTCACCATCTCGAGCAAGTTCAGCTGTTAGAGGCTGAATACAAAGCTCTACAGGATCAGATTGACGAGCTCTCCAAATCAGGACCCCGACTTCACAAACTGGAGGAGCAGATCAAAATTCTGGAAGAAGACCATGTCAAGTTCGAGGCATACAACAACACCATCAATGCCAGGATGAACAAATACACCGACAGGTGCGGTCTCTTCGAGAAAGAGATCGAGAAGACAGAAGCAGAGCTAGAGGCAGCAGAGAAGGAAAGGCAGGAGCTCCAGTCCATTATTGATGGACGCGGAATGACAATTGCGGACATTGACCGCATGTCCACTGAAAAAGAGCGCCTTGACTCTTCCCTACAAGCAGCATCCGCTCGCGTCGAAGAATCAAAAAAGCGTGTGGCAGAAAGAGAATTGGCCGCGTCTCGTAAGCTCGACGAGCTTGAGCAGACGATTGAGCGCTTTAACAATCTTGGTTATCAGGTTGGCGTTATACCTACCACGGCAGTTAACGCAAAAGGTCAGGAGTATGAGTTAGTCCTCACCATCAACGACAGTCCCAACTTCTCAGGATCACAAATGGGAGCCTCTTCCCAAGAAGCATCAGATCGCCTACTCGCCGATTCTGGGACCGGATACTCTCCTCACACCCTTCTCAACCTTGATCTCCGAGGAACTGTGAAATCCAACATCCTCGCACTACGAAAGGAAATCGCAGAACGTCGTAACGCCGCACTGGAAGCAGACATGAACAACCACGACCTCCTTGACCAGGTCAAGCAGGCCATGGACGACAAGCAGGCTGAGGTCGAGGCCTTAGGGCACAGAGTCGCACAAGCCGAAGAAGAGTTGGAGAAGCTGAGGGAAATCACCGGTACGCAGAAGACGGCGTCAGATGCGCAGATTGAGAAGATGGAGAAGGAGCTCGGTCGCATGCGCAGCAACCTCGGTGAATCGGTGCAGCTCATGGTGCAACGCGAGATGGCGGTCAATATTGAGTACGCACTTCGCCCTTTCTTCATCCCTTACACACTACAAACCCCATAGAGAGAGAGAGAGACCAGTATAGCTAACATAGATGCAGATATGAACAACTCCAACTCCGCGCCAACACACTCCGCGAGGAGCTCCACACGGAGATTGAACGCATGCTCGACGACATTGTGCGCTTCAAGCTGCACGTCCAGAAATCCCTCGAGGAGTACGAGCAATTCATCGCCGATGAGGTAGAGCGCAGTTGCCAGGAGGAGGAAGCCATGGGCGATGTCGAGGACGATGTTATGGCGGAATAAGTGTGAGTTGGGTGGTATAAAGGGATTTGTTTTGCGTTTGTCGTGATGAGGTAGTTGGTTTGTGGCCTTTTTTGTTGTTCTTTTTGGTATACCCATGGCAATTTTTGAACGACTTGAATGATTGTTGATGATGATGGGGGAGTGGCGTTGGGGATGGGGATGGGGATGGGAGTTTAGAGTAAACTTTTTTTTTGTGGTTATTTTCTTTTATTGATCGTTTTGTTTCAAATGATACCAATGTTGCTTGTTCTGGTGTTATCTCTTGTGTGCTTAAAGTCAGTACCTAGTGTTATTTTGGCATGGTAGATGTGAGTGAGCGAGCAACCAATAAGTCCGAGATTCTTCAAACAGCTACATAATCTCCACTTACTCACCTCCACAGCACAGAAGACAAAGAGAAAAAGGACAAGGAAGCGTGCTCATGCAAAGCCTCACCTCCTAGTCGCATGGAAAGATGGGTTAAAAAAGGAATGTTTCCCCCCATCCCTAGACTCTCCGCAGGCTGCGACCGCCTTCACAATATATTGATGTAATGCTTCAAGGTCTGATCTATGTCTTGGTCTTCAGTATGCCCATGATCTTTTCATGGTGTGAATAATGTTGATGGTGATGGTTTAGGGTATTAGGGGATGTGTGTTTAAAGTAACATTGATTTCTCAAGTTTCCGTTTCTATCACAAACATGAATCACGCCTAGATGTAGGGAAATGCTTGTCACGTGTCAAGGTATTAATACACATTCATAAATTCATATCAATAAGGTCTACATCATCAATTCTAAGCCGCACTCGAAGGTCGTCCACTCAATATGTTGACGTATTGCTTGAGATCCATCCAGAACTCATTTTTGGGGCGGCGGCGGTGCCAGTCGGTTTCCTATAGTTACGTTAGCTCTACTCGGAATAGTAAAAGCTATTGTGAACCAAAACAATCGTCCTATTTAGCAGGGTCGTTGGTTTGAACATACCTTCTTCTCAATATTTTCCATGGGAGAAAAGAGCACCTTGGCACCCTTGATACCAATGACAGCAGTACTCAACGCATCATCGTCAATTTCATCGGGCTCTTTGCCAGCGTATGATTCTATGTGTTCGAGAGATCGGAATGCGAACCGTACAGCTCGGACTCGATCCATTGGTGAAGGCTACATAGTATGTCAGAATCCTTTGTTGACCTAAAGAGTGAATGAAGATGAACCAGGGGTGACTTACGGTGGTTCCTTGCTGGAAATGTCCCTGAGAGATATTATGTCAGCCATGAGTCTATCACAGCGAGGGGAGAGGACTTACAGGTACGCCATGTCTACTCTCAAACTTTCCTTTGCCGGCCTCGGCAATCATGTCCGCGATTATTTGAACATTGTATGTCTTGCTAGATTTCTCGTTCACAAGAATGACCTTTCCTGCGCGGTTCTGACCCTTGTCTTTGAGGAAAACGTCGCGAAGAGTGTCGATATCACGGTCGAGCATCTTGAGGTTGATTCCGTCCTCAGGTGTGTATACTGCATAGGCGCCTATGGATAGACCGGCTACTGTGGCAATGTAACCGGATTCTCCACCTTGAGTTTCAATAACAAAGACACGTCGGCGTGAAGCAGAAGCAGATTGTCGGCAAGCATCGCAGTATTGGATCAAGGCATTGAGACAAGTATCGGACCCAATGGAATATCTATATATCAGGGTGGATAATTAGCAAGTATCTCAGGGAGATCTGATTCGCAGGAAAATACTAACTCAGTTCCGGGAACATTGTTGGAGATGGTTGCTGGCAAGATAACCTATAGTTTTGTCAGTGAAAAAAATACTTTGTGTTGACCTACAATTCGTGCTTACCATTGGAATTTTGAATGCTTTGTAGTGCTCACGGCCCTTGCGCAGCTCACTGACAGCAGTAAACGCCTCGAAACCTCCAACAACAAACAAAGCCTGAATGTTGTATTTCTTGAACACAAATGCAACAGTTTCCAGATCCTCGCTTGGCAGTCCACGGTTCGTTCCAATTTCTGAGCCGCCCTTGTTGGCCCAACTGTCGGCGTCAAGCCAATCTATCTCTCGTACAGCTCCTTTGGGCTCATCGGAGTGGTGTCGGATGAGTCCTGGGAAACCGTTGTGAAGGGCAAGAGGCGTATGGCCTCGTGCTAAACAGTAGGCCACCACAGCACGAGTAGCAGCATTCATGCCACCGGCTGGAGCACCAACGTGAATAATTCCGATGCGCATTTGCTTCTCTGCGGGCAGTTTGAGCTCGGGTTGATCAGCTGATGTTGTAATCTGGTATGAGCGATAGTATTCGGCGAATTCGGCGTCCCGTAAGCGCATAGCCTTATCAAAATCCTTGCTCTCAATTGCTTTCGCAACCTCTTTTGTCTGAGCCACGGCTTCGAGCAGTGGACGACGCACAATCTTGTTCTCGATCATACATATCACGGGCGACGGGGTCTCGGGGGTTGCCTCCAGGACAGCTTTGACGGCTTCTACACCCTGAAGTGTGGACAGCATTCTGTCATAAGCTGCGGGTTGTCCTCCCCTCTGGACGTGTCCAAGAGTTGTGATTCTTGTGTCCAAACCGGCCTTGGAGAGAATATCCTTGATTTGTGTGGGGGTGATTTTGTTGAGGTGAACATCGATGGCGCCTTCGGCGACAATCACAATGGTTTTGCGCTTGCCTAGCGCGCGGTGCTTTCTGATGATGGAAAGCATGTTTTCCTCCCATCCATCCTCGACTGGTTTCTCTGGGATGAATATGAAGTCGCTTCCAGTAGCTACACCAGCCATGAGAGTAAGCCAACCACAGTGCCTGCCCATGGTTTCTACAACAAAAGCACGTTGGTGGCTCGTGGCGGTGGTATCGACGGAATCGATGGCCTCGCAGATCCTGGCCAGTGAACTGTAGCATCCGATGGTAGCATCCGTCATACTCAGGTCGTTGTCTATCGATCCAACAAGGCCGACGATGTTTAGATGCTTGAAAGGCGCAACTTGCTCAGGCGTGAGCTCTTTCCTCTCTACCAGCTCTTCGAGAAGACTCGGCCATTCAGCTCGAAATCTGTCGGCACCCGTGAGACTTCCGTCTCCACCGCAAATGACCAGAGCATCGATGCCTTTCAGAATCATGTTTTTGGCGGCAGTTCTCCGACCGTCTCGTTGCATGAACGACATGCATCGTGCAGTTCCGATGATTGTACCTCCTTCAGCTAGAAAGCCTCTGACATCTTCCCAATGCATTTCTTGAATCATGTTTCCGCCTTGCACGAGGCCCTCGTAGCCCTCGTAGATAGCGAACGCTTCGCAATTGCTGAAGAGGGCCATACGGACGACAGCTCGCACAGCGCCGTTCATGCCTGGCGCGTCACCGCCAGACGTCATGACGCCAATTCTGCGTTTCTTGCCCTCGAGGGGCGGTGGGACCTCAGTAGGCGCCATGTTTCGTGGAAGAGAGATTCGGCGACAGAGAGGCTGGATAGGTTAAAAAGTGAGTTCTGGAGATTGGAGTTGGAGAGTGGTGGTTTTTTCCAGGTCTAGAGGGAATCAGAATAAGTGGGTAAGAGGGTGGATAGGTGATATCACAGTTGGAAGCGGGTCTCGGCGAAGGGGGAGGAGGGACGATTTACTGTTGAGGCTTGGGCGGTGGGGACTAGGAACAGAGTTATGGTTCAACTTGTTTAAATTGGTGGTGGTTGAGGAATTGGATGAGTGAAAAAAAGGGTGAGGAGCAAGAGCAAGAGTCAAGACGTCTCAGGTGGCATAAATAAGAGGTGAGAGACGATAAGGTGATTGATGGCGGAGAGTTGCGCCCATCATCAGGTGGCCGACGCCATGAACTAATGACGTGGGGTCGAGTGGACGCTGAAAAAAGAAACGACGAAAGGCCGTGAGAGGTGGGTCAGAGGCTAACTGCAGTGAAGCTCCCCCGGTCGGCGAGGGGCACAGATTACAGCTATCCCACTCGAACCACCACTCAGTTAACGTTACCACCGCCAATGACCACACCTCAACACTCACACCACCCAATTTCTCACGTTATTCACACCCCACGCGTCCTACCTAGGTACATACATATACGCATAGTAATACCATGACCGCCTTCTTTCGCATGTGCAGCAGCGTGACCACCGGGAAGGAATTTTGTGCACCGACTCGTGGCGCGACAACCATGCATATTCCAAACCATGATTGCAGATGCCTCACACTCCCACATTACATATACCCATCTCACATTACACTGCGAGTTTGCTAACGGGATTTTGGAGTCAAATTCCGCATACTCGGCCGGGGAATTGCGAGTCTTACTTATGCGGGGGCTAAACACACTCCGGTAACTAACTTACCATGATCATAATGATTACCTTTCCGTTGCTCTACGTTACCATCGGCGCTTTCCTCAAGGCATGGATTCCTGCTTCCTTGCGCCACAATGTTTCGTACTCAGGCGTCCAATTACTCAAACGCACATGAGAGCAATACTCCTCTTTTCCGAATCTTCAAGTGCATGAGAATTCACATTCCACAGTCTTTCAATTGGCTCAATGTCACGCCCAGAAAAACCCAAGTCGCACACGAGTTGTGAAAAATTGACCATTTCTTGTCCGCCTGTTTTTGTTCTAGCGCCCTGTAGACACCTCATGATTTCGTGAAGGTGATGTGCCGGCAACAAATCCTGCAGAATCAAAACTCGAGATTGAATTTACACTTGATTTCGCTGTTTTACTCTACGGTTGCCATTCATATCCCTGTAAAGAAGGCTTCACGGTAGAATCTAGCTTCTGCTATGCTCTCTAATATATCAGCACGAGCTTCATGCAGGTTTTTCTTTCTGGGTATCCTCTCGATCGTGTCTTGCGATGCCCAGCGGCGAGCAGCTTCCTTGATGCTGCTGACATCAAAGATGCGATAATGCAGGTGATCGATAACGACGTTATACGGCGATTTTACGAGGAAAGATTTATCGGCATGCACCGAGTTGCCGGCAAGTAGAGCCTTCCGTGGCTTGGGTACATGCTTTTTGATGTATTGCAAAAGACCTTGAGCCGCTTCCTCTGGTGTTGTAGTAGAATCGATACAAGCTTGGGTCAGACCGGATTCACCGTGATGTTTCGTGCACCACTCTCCCATCTGATCCAACTGCTCTTTGCTGTGGCCGATCACCACTTCGAATCCGTCTTCGTCCAGAACATTCAAATTGTAATCAGTGACGAAGCAAGCAATTGACATGATGGTTTCATTTTCAGAGTCAAGGCCCGTCATCTATTCGATTCAGCAAATATTATAGGAAATTAGAAAGCATCGCATACTTCGCAGTCTATCCACACGAGAGGGTCTTTGGACGCCATACTGATGCTCGCGTCGGACACGCACAAGGTACGTATGGGGATAACCGAGCGGTGGTTGGCAAATTGGGCGAGGGGTGATGATGAGTATTGTTATTCGCGCTAGCATCGAAAAGTGGCCCCAGCGTCCACTTAACGCGTCGGTGCATCCATCCATCTCTCTTTCCCCCTCCACTCCATCTAAACTCCAAACTCACCACAACGCGCCTACCAACATTTTTGTTCTTTTGTACCTTTGTTCTATGCCCGATTTTATTTACACGTTGACATAATGTCTCGTGCAGCCAAACTAGCAGAACTGCGTGCGCTACGCGCTTCTGGTAAGACGCGTCTATCAACATACGAAGTGGAAGAGGAAGAGCAATTGTACGACGAGGTCGACGAAGAAGGCTACAAAAAGTTGGTGAGGGGTCGTCTAGAGGAGGACGATTTTATTGTGGACGATAATGGCGAGGGATACGTAGACGACGGCAGAGAAGAATGGGATGGTCACCAAAATGGATATCGATACGCTTCCGAGAGCGAAGACGACGCCCGCCCATCCAAGGGCAAAGCTGGTACGTGATGCACTCCCGTAACGCGTCAATACTCTGTTCTAATGTGCCACAGCGAAGAGAAAACGCGAAGAAGATAAGGAACAACGGGACAAACAGAATCGGAAAATCAACTCCTTTTTCTCAGCGAAGAATGCTGCCGCTGCACCGAAGCCGGTTGCCACCGCCGAAGAAAATGATTTCATGGAGGATTTACTCGGCGAGATTAACACCAATGTTCCCCGTGCTGCACCTCGCATGCGTCCTGTCAAGACCGAATCACGACGAAAAACCCGCGTTCTGTCTCCACCTGTGTCGGAAAACCGAGCACACGCGGCCAAGAAACAAGCTGCCGACTCGGACAATTTCATGCCTGAAACACCCCCGGCCGAGAATACGTACGATGACGACCCCCTCCCGACCCTGGGCGACGACGATGATATACCGATGAGTGACCCTGTCCCACAATCTTCACCAGTTGCCAAAGCGGTAGAACGTAAATCCCAGCCCATGGTCAAGATTGAAGAGGAGAATGACGACGATGGCATGGAAGTAGAGCAAGTAGTTGGCCACAGCGGTGTGGCTTCTGCTAGTGTCAATATCTCGGGAAAGAGACCGGTCCCCAGAATCAAGAAAGCTGAATATCCCACGCCGGCAAGCTCATCACCAGTTGGACCAACAGTTGCCCCGGCAGTCGACGCGTCTTCGTGGAACAATGTAACCAGCAAACTCAATGTCGTCAGTAGTCCGGCACCAAACATCAACAATAACGCCGGCATGGGGAAATTGAACCCTGAATCTGCTGTCGAGAACGACGGAAGTCTGCACATGTTTTGGATAGACTACACTGAAATCAACGGAAGCTTGTGTCTATTCGGAAAAGTAAAGGATCGTACCACTGGTAAATACGTCAGCTGTTTTGTCAAAGTGGACAACATCCTTCGTAAACTTTACTTCCTTCCCCGAGAATACCGCGTAAGAAGAGGACATCAGACTGATGAAGAGGTGGAGATGGGAGATGTGTCCGACGAAATCGACGATATCATGAGCAAGCATCGCGTTACTATGCACAAGATCAAGCCCAGCAGCAGAAAGTATGCGTTTGAGTTGCCGAATATTCCAAGAGAAGCAGACTACATCAAATTGCTTTACGGATATGATAAGATGCCTTTGTCTGCGGATATACAAGGAGAGACGTTCTCTCATGTCTTCGGCACCAACACATCGCTTTTCGAGCAATTTGTGCTATGGAAAAATATCATGGGCCCATGTTGGCTCAAGATTGAAGATGCCAATTTCAACGCAGTCACCAATGCCTCCTGGTGCAAACTTGAACTCGCCGTTACGAAGCCTAATAGCATCACTGTGCTTCCCAACACAGAGAACATAGATGCTCCACCGCTCACTCTGATGAGCATATCTTTGCGTACAACATTCAACGCCAAGGACAACAAACAGGAGATACTTATGGCAAGTGCTATGGTATACGACAACTTTTCCCTCACCGATCCTACGCCAGCTGAACAATTGCCCTGTAAAAGCTTCACAATAATGCGTCCGCATGGCGAAGCTTACCCTACAGGTTTCAAAATGGAGACCGAGAAGCAAAAGAGTACGATAATGCTTAGGAAAACTGAGCAAGACCTACTCAGCTACTTCATGGCCATGTTTCAGCGTCACGACCCTGATGTCCTCATTGGCCACCGACTGGATGATATTGACTTTAGTGTGCTTCTAAATCGCATGCGTGAGAAGAAAACCCCTGGGTGGCATCGTATTGGACGCCTCAGGAGGAGCGAATGGCCTAAGAATATGGGCAAGGGTGGAGGCAGCTTTTTTGCCGAAAGGCAGCTAGCGTCTGGCCGTTTGCTTTGCGATCTAGCGAACGATCTTGGAAAGTCCCTCATGACGAAATGCCAATCTTGGAGTCTAGAGGAGATGTGCCAGCTTGTGCTTGACAAGCGCAGAGACGAGTTGGATAATGAAGCAGCACTGAAAACTTGGGCTACGACCAAGGAAGGCCTTATGAATTATGTTAAGCATTGCCAGGCCGATGCTTTCTTCATTGCCGCCATTTCTATCAAGGTCCAGATGCTTTCACTCTCAAAAGTTCTGACCAATCTTGCCGGCAATTCTTGGGCTCGTACGCTTAGTGGAACTCGTGCGGAGCGAAACGAGTACATTCTACTTCATGAATTCTACAAGAACAAGTATATTTGCCCAGACAAGCAATGGGGTAAAGGCAAAGCCAAAGTCGAGGATGTTGCGGGTGAAGGCGAAGAAGGAGTTGATGCAAAGAAGAAGGACAAGTTTAAAGGTGGTCTAGTGTTTGAGCCGGAGAAGGGTCTTTACGACAAGTTTATACTGGTCATGGACTTCAATTCGCTATATCCTAGTATCATTCAGGAGTTCAACATTTGCTTCACTACAGTGGAGCGCTCGGATCTCGTAAGTCTACTTGTGCGGCCAATTGAAAGTATGCTAATCTTGGGTAGACCGAAGACGACGACAAAGTTCCGGAGGTCCCGGGCGAGGAACAAGAGAAAGGCATTCTGCCCAGGTTGATTGCGAATCTTGTTCACCGTCGTCGGGAGGTGAAGAAGCTTATGAAAAGCCCGACCGCCACACCGGATCAGATCACCACCTGGGACATCAAGCAGCTCGCCCTGAAGCTCACCGCCAACTCTATGTATGGTTGTCTCGGATACTCAAAGTCCCGGTTCTATGCCCGGCCTCTCGCTATGCTCACAACCTACAAAGGGCGTGAGATTCTCCGTCGAACCAAAGATATGGCCGAGGAAAAGATGCTCCGTGTCATTTATGGTGATACTGATTCAGTCATGATCAACACGAATGTCGACAATATTCAAGAGGCGCTTAAACTGGGCGAAGATTTCAAGAAGCAAGTCAACGGCAGCTATAAACTGCTGGAGATCGACATAGACAATGTTTTCCGACGCATCTTACTTCATGCCAAAAAGAAGTACGCCGCTATCAACATGATTCGCGTTGAAGACAAATACATTGAAAAACTGGAAGTCAAAGGTCTTGATATGAGGCGCAGAGAGTATTGTGCTCTATCTAAGAACACTTCAGAGTACGTTTATTGTTGCACAGTACTTTTTTGTATAATGATACTGACAATCACATAGGGAATTGTTACGCTTCCTACTCTCTGGTGAAGATCCAGAAACTGTTGTCGAAAAGATTCACGAGCATTTACGTACCCTTGCCGAGAATATGCGTTCTTTTACAATCCCAACTTGGAAATATACGATCTATACGCAGCTCGGCAAGCATCCCAAGGACTACCCCAACGGGAATTCTATGCCTTCAGTGCAGGTGGCGAATCGTCTCATTGCGAAGGGGAAGCATGTCAAAGCCAAAGATGTCATGAGCTTCATCATCACGGGCGACAGCAGTGGTAGCGCCGAGAATGCAGCAAAGAATGCTTATCCAGTCGATGAAGTACTAAAGGCCGATTCTGGACTAAAGCCAGATATTGACTATTACCTCCACAAACAAATCCTCCCTCCAGTTGAACGTTTATGCGCGCCTATCAGCGGGACCAATATTACAATGCTTGCTGCATGCCTCGGCTTAGATACTACCAAGTATCGCGTCACCACTGTATCTGGAAGCAACACCCAGGATATTGAGATACAACCCCTCGAGTCTCAGATTCCTGACTCAGTACGCTTCCAGGAATGTGTACCGCTTTTCCTACGATGCCGATCTTGCCACACCGCATTCCCCTTCAACGGTATCTCTTCTGTCCACACCACCACAGTCACGCACGATGGCTTGCAATGCCCCAATGCATCCTGTCGTGCGATTCTCTCCAACTTGAGCGTAGTAGCACAACTTGAATCTGCCATTCGCCAAACAATCTCATCCTACTACACGGGCACAGTGGTGTGCAACGATCCCGCCTGCGCTTCCCGCACCCGCCAGATCAGCGTTTACGGGCACCGCTGCCTGGGTCCCAAGGGCCTCGCGAAAGACTGCCTTGGCAGAATGTCGTACACTTACTCAGACAAGGACGTTTGGAACCAGCTGTTGTACTTTGCGTCATTGTTCGATGTGGAGAGAGCGGGCAAAGAGCCCGATGGCATCAACGGCGTCAAGGTCGAGGGTGCGAGCGAGAAGAGGGAAAAGTTGAAGATCCTTGCTGAGGTCAACAGGGAGAGGTTCAACACATTGAAGGGTGTCGTGGATCGGTGGTTGGAGAAGAATGGAAGACAGTGGGTACAGATGGACAGTCTGTTTGCTTTTGCGTTAAAATAAAGGTTCAAGGTTTGTTGGTAAATAATGCATGACACGGGATATTTTGGAGTACCAGGGTGTTTTTGGGTTGGTTCGGGTTTTACTACCGCTGTAGCGACGCAATTGGGGCAGGGATTGTGTATTTTACGACTTCACACGTTTAGTACATAATGTTGTTCGATTTCTTGTCCATTCAAGGCGGTGTCGTCGGCGTCATTAGACACATGTCCATTAATTATACAACTTCTATTTATACATGATCATAAATGTGATATCCCGAGTTCTATATTCCAGCTAGATCCGCCCGTGATCTTTGTGGAGGGTCAAATAAATACACTAATGTGTTGGAGGTATATGCAATCTGCCTTGCCCAAGTCTGCGTCGGACGTACGATATTAATATAAATACATTTCCACCCCAAGCCATGCGAGCCCGTCTTTCCACCTCTCATATTTTGATATCAAAACTTGTCCCGCAGCCGCAGCTACTGGTCGCCCCCGGTATGCCCGTAACCACGAATTGGCTCCCAATCAACTCCATGGTGTAATCCACGGTACTCCCATTCAGCAGCTCTAAACTCGACTCATCAATAACGACCTTCGCGCCCTTCTCGCCCTCGAAGATGGTGTCCTCCTCTGTCGCAGGCTCGGCGCCGAGATCGACAAGGGACATGACGTATTGGAAGCCGTGACACCCGCCGCTCTCGATGAGGATCCGGAGGGCGGTGTTGGGGTTTGAATCTTTTGTTGCGATGGCGGCGAGGCGGTTGGTGGCGCGGGGGGAGAGGAATACACGCATGGGGTTGCCGGACTCGTCAGTTCTAGGGTGGAGGATGGCGCGGGCGGGTTGTGGGTTGGAGGGTGCGGAGGTTGGTGTTGCGGTGGCTGTTGTCGCCAGTGTTCGGTGTGTGGTTGCCGGAGTACTTATATAGCTTTTGGGAATAGCTTGATATATTGAGGGGTGAGATATTTGGCGAGTGGATGCATGTGGCGTTGTGATGGAAGTGTAGTATGTTCGGCGGGACAAATTCGATGGTTTGCTGAACGTGCTTGGGGTTATTCTTGCTGCTTGCTGCGCTGCGCGGAAACATGAACGACACATTGTGCGTGGAGAAGCCATCTTAGCGCAACAAAAATGTCGGTGCTTGTGTTGGAAGCGTGATGGAGTGGAGTGGGCAATGACGAAGAGAGTGGTGAATGTCAAATGTCAAATGGCTGCTGACCAACCAGAGCTCTCTCTGCGGACGTCTGAATCTGGAACGCTTAGTCAGGTCTCCCGCGACACTACCCCACTTGTTCCTGGCCTCGAACAGAAGAGCAACCATGCCCTTTTGACTTATAAAAAGCTCCGCTGAACACCCCACTAGACCTCCAGGCAGCTTCGAGCGGCGACCATGTCCAGGTATCCGAATCCCTTCGGATCGATTGCAGACGACGAGCTTTGCTCAGAGCAATTTGCCAGAGGTGAAGATGAAAAGGATACTCTAAGCCATTTCAGGCACGAGTTTATCATTCCGACAAAGGGCGACTTGCGCAACAAACGATATGGACCCTATCGAAAGCAAGAGGTAGAGTTGGGACATGATGTGATAGAAGACGACAACGATGAAGAATCCATCTATCTTTGCGGAAATTCACTTGGTCTCCAACCGCGCCGGACGCGGGAGTACATCAATCGTTATCTCGATACTTGGGCCTCCAAGGGCGTTTTTGGTCACTTCAAAAACTTGGAGGGGGGTCATCCGCCGTGGCTGCATATAGACGATGCATTGAAGGAACAGACATCCAAGCTTGTAGGATCACTGCCCAGTGAGGTAGTGGTAATGGAAACGTTGACGGCGAATCTACATCTGCTCATGGCGAGCTTCTATCGCCCAACTGCCGATAGGTACAAGATCATCATTGAAGGAAAAGCATTTCCCAGCGATCACGTAAGTATGATCTGAAACATGATCTTCTTAGGACACATGAGTGGCTGATGCATGACCAGTATGCTGCGCAATCTCAACTTGCTCATCATAATATTCCCCCATCAGCCCTCATCACTATTGAACCTCCTTCATCATCTTCACCATATCTCTCAACAGAACACATCTTGTCTATCATCTCCCAACATGCCGCATCGACTGCTCTGGTATTACTGCCTGGAATTCAATACTACTCCGGTCAGTTGTTCGATATTGAACTGATTACCCGACACTGCCACTCGTTGGGGATAATGGTAGGGTGGGACCTAGCCCACGCTGTTGGTAACGTACCGCTCAAGTTGCATGACTGGAATGTAGATTTTGCGGCGTGGTGCAACTACAAATACATGAACGGCGGTCCGGGAGTCATCGGAGGACTTTTCGTTCACGACAGTCACAGCAAGGTCGAAGCAGCCGGAGTATCTGCCGTGGACTACGCAACGAACAATGGTACCCGACAACTCGTCTATCGCCCCCGATTAAGTGGCTGGTGGGGAAGTGACAAGAGCAGCCGCTTCTACATGGAGAATCAGTTTGTCCCCATTCCAGGAGCGAGTGGATTCCAACTCAGTAACCCCAGCGCTCTTGATATGACATCTGTCCAAGCAAGTCTGGATGTATTTTCAATGACCAACATGGACGCCCTTCGACGACGCAGCATACGCTTGACTGCCTATCTCGAAGCTCGACTTCTACATTACCGCAAGGGCACACCCCCGTATAAGATCATTACACCTTTAAATCCCACGGAGCGAGGTGCGCAATTGAGTATATTACTAAACCCTGGGTTATTGGATGATGTTCTGGCCTATATAGAAGAAAGAGGTGTCATTGTCGACGAACGAAAGCCGAACGTACTGAGGGTTGCGCCGGCTCCGCTATACAATTCTTTCTGGGACATTCACCGCTTCATCACAATCTTTCACGAGGCGTGTGAGGCAGTAGTTTCTCAGACTCAAAGCAATGGGGGACATTTTTAAGACGGTCCCTTTTCTTGTCAATTCTTTTTGCCTCTCAACCAAGCGTTATCCTGAGTTCGGCTCTTTTCTGGTTCGCGCCGTTTATTCGTTACATTTCCGGTTACCTTCCTGTATCCGATATTCATGTTGTCCACCTTCTCTATCCTCCCCTTCTTCTATACCCAAGCAACAATAGCGTGTACGAAACATTGACATGAACTAATAATGTAATTATTTTAGAAGAGAATGGTCCGGACTTGTGGGACAAAATCAGTTTTGAGGTTTGGTTCTACGAACCTGAACCTTAATCCGTTTGACAGATATCGACAATCAGACAAATTGGGTTCAACACATTCTGCAGTCTCGTTCACTTAAAGTATACAGTTAAGCAGCGTATATATATGCCTACACACGTGGATCAGTTGTTTCAAGTGGAGCTTTGAAAGTACATTATGTGTTAGTGTCATCATACCGTAAAGTGGTAAAATTTCCAGCATAGTTGACCTTTGCAAAAGATTGTGAGGAGATTCACCTAATTTAACGACGATTCAGAGGAAAAGAGCCATAGTCTTCCACCAAAATTCACTTCTCGAAGAACAATGTTAAATACCAAGATGATTGAGCTGCATAAACATTTGGAGAGGTATACGCGCTAGTCCCTTTCTGTAAAGCTAGGCGCACGTGACAACGTTTGCGAAATCTCGAGACCCCATACATGCCCATCTCCATCCCACACGAATTGAACGCCAACCCCATCCCGCCATGAACTTTTCGACGTTCCGGTCAGTCTTCCGACCCGTCGGCAGTATAACACGATTCGGACAAGCCACAGTCCCCAGGCAAAATGCTCCTTCAATACGCCCATCGACGACGCCCATAACCGGCACCTCTTCATTTTCCAGCACCGCGAACCTCCAAAAGCGCAAGAGAGGCGGTGCTCCAACAGATCCCCGCATCAGTACGTTATTCCCATTTCATACCTTTTTAAATATCGCTCTCGGTACACTCTGTGAAGAAGAGGACACTTCCTAGCATCACCCCCGATTTCCTAAAACCCGCGCGACAGAATATTTCTAACATGAATTGCCTTGTACAGAAGCAATCCGCTACTTTCTCTACCACCCTCTAACCCCCCGTCCCCTCCACTTCTCCCGCCTCCGTTACCTCCGACACTGGACCATCCACCGCGCGTGGATGCTCTTTCTCCGCAAGCGTCGGCGCGCCGAAGAGCTCGAGCTCGAGCGCCAATACAACAGCATGCGCGCCGCGTGCGAGCACCTGCGTCTGATGGATAGCAATGGGATGTTGGTCAGCGAGGCCGAGGCCGGCGGACAGGGCCCCGATGCCATGAGATTGGGAGTCAAGGGCAGGGAGGTCGGTAGGCTTTATCGAGCTGCGATGATCAAGAGAGGTGTTTATGGGAGTGTGCCGATTGAGTATGCGAGGTGTCAGACGGATTTCCCGAGTCGGGATGGGTGGAACCATGAGTGGACGAGGGAGTGAGTGGAGATGAGCTGAGGTTTGCGTTGTTGGGGTTTTGGTTTGGTAAGAGGGAGAGGGAGTTTGCTGTAAGATATTGTGTATGGACAAACAAGAGAAGAAAATTTACATATTCGGGCTGCATTTGTAGAGATACGTGTTTGGCATTGAATCAAAGGAAGAGATAGAGGCGAAATCCAGGAAGCGTACATTATACTATCCCAATATCCACATCCATTAAACGCCCTTGCGTACCAACACACAACTTACACATGCTATGTCTGCTCTTGTGCTACATATGTCCTCGGTCAGCCCATCGCTTCGCAGAAACGGAGTCCAGGAAAGGAAAAGAAAAGAAACGAGAGGAATGAAAGAGGAGGAAAAATTACAAAAAGACCAAGAATAAAAAAGGAGCGTAAGATGACAACAATCATCAATCATTAGACCCTCATCCAAGGCGAATATCGTACTCTTCCCCAAATCACAACATACACACACTCACACACACACACTCACTCATCCAGACACACACCATAGCAACCCTAGAGGAAAGATATGTCCATGTTAGAATTCCACCTCGAAAAAGAAAACCCTCTCAGGCATCGAGGATTCCTACCACCTTTTTTCCTACCCTAGAATAGACGTAGAATATGGCTATGCCGGAAAAAAAGCTAACGCTAGCAATGCCCCGGCAATATGAAAGACTTTGATAGTGAACCCAAATGGATAAGTGAACCAGAGAACACCGCCCAATGCATAAAGAAATAAGTGTACGCGCACATGTACGCAGACGGAAAGATAAGAGAAAGGGGGGAAACTGAGGCACCATCATCATCACATGATGTTGCAGCAGCCACCACTGCTCTCCTTCTTGTCTTGTGAGAGCAGCGCAGCACGTGTAGCGGCCTCGAAAACGTCGTCTACGCCGTCGCCGGTGAGGGAAGAGCACTCGAGGTATTTTCTCGCTCCAATGACCTCCTTCATGTCGCTTCCTGCCTTTGAGGTGGTGAATTTGAGGGATTTCTTCCGCATCTCCTCCTGAGCTAGCGGATCGTCACGCAAATCTTTCTTGAGACCGACTAATATAATGGGAACACCTGGGCATCGTTCCCGAGCCTCTTCGGCCCACTTGTGTTTAACATTCTCGAGCGAATCCGGAGAATCGACCGAGAAACCTATCAGGATAACGTGGGCCTTGGAGTAGGCGAGTGGCCGTAGTCGCTCGTAATCTTCTTGACCGGCCGTGTCCCATAACGCTAGTTGCACTGATTTACCATCCACTCTGCAATCTGTGACGTAATTTTCGAATACGGTGGGAACGTAACGCTTGAATAGGAGTCAGCTCGGATGTTACAGTCAAGATTATGCCTGAGGCGTCGGAGGACCCACTGTGGGAAAGTAACCAAGCGTGAAGACGCTCAAAAGACTCGTTTTGCCGCAAGCTCCGTCACCAATGATGACCAGTTTTCTGTCAACATGATTGCGTTAGCAGGGAGTGGGGAAGCTGAAACTGTTTCAATAGAACGGACGTCGGACGAGCAATAGACCAAAAAGTATAAGAAGTGCTGGAAAAGGTACAAAAAATGGGCAATACTGCGAAACAATAAAAATGCTGACATGGGAGCCATGCACGGCCGCCCTATTTTTAGAGGGGTGTGTCGAATCGGGAACACCAATGCACGTTATCGGGTCAGGGTCGCTGCATCCCAATAACTGCACGCCGATCTCTGGGGAAGTGGATGGAAGGAATATTGAGAAAACACGATGAATAGAGAGAAAAAAAAAAAGCGAGCGTGAGAGAAACATGAAAGGGAAATAGCAAGCCACAGCAAGGAAAAAGGAGCGGCAGTAGAGAAATAGGGACTGAGGGGTAGGGTAGCGCGATTGATATGGGCAAGTCTGGCGGCCAAATTGAAGGATTGAAGAAACCAAACAAACATACCTGCGCATCACGGGTTCGCCGCCATTTTGAGCCATCGTGACTTTGTAAATGTGTGGTTACGAGCGGCAGCGAGCGAGTGTATGGAGCGGAATGGAGGTTTGCGCAAGTGCGGCGGAGGTCGCAAAAGTCCGTAAAAGCGTGCAGGTGGTGTGTGAAGAGTCGGTCGTAGGCCGTGGGTGACTTTTTTGGCGATGGCCCAAAGGTTATCGCAGGTGAATCTGCCAGCGATTGACAAGAGCTCAGGCCTGTTGGTTTGTAGGTGAAGCGGACGGTCTGCGGGCGATTGATGCGAATACGTTTCACGGTCACTGTCACGGTCACGAATGACGATAACGAGGGTAGAGGCGGAGGCGGAGGCGAGCGCTGGGTGGAGGGTGTGACAAGTAGGCGAAGGGACGAGACTCGAGGTCGGATTCGGATGACGACTGTGGTGGGCGAGGTGAATGGATAGCACAGCACAACACACAGTGAGGGTGACGGGCAGGACGGGCGACAGCTATATATGTAGTAATGGCGGATACAAGTCAAGTTTAGTCGGGGTCACAGCACCTGAGCTGCACGTACGCACGCACGGGCAGGCGGGCAGGCAGGCAGGCAAGCAGGCAGGCGACTGATGGACACTAGCGGGCTGCGGGCGGAGCGATGCTGCTTCGGGGGAGCGCGGAGTGAGCGACGAGGGAGGAGCGTAAGGATAGGTAAGGTAGGGTCGTGGGTATGAGATGACAGAGCAGGAGGAGACGGGATGGATGAGACGGAGCAGGCAATGAGATGGGGATGGGGATGTGATACGTTATGTAGGCAGTTATGTACCGACTATTTGTGTTGGTTGGGCAATGTTGGGGTGGATTAAGGGAAAAAAACGTGACGGGACAGGCGATGGGCTGAGGCTGAGCAGCGAGCGAGGCAGAGGCACAGCAGCAAGCGTGCGATGGTTACTAACGTTAGCACGTACTATACTGTAGTTAACCACCGGAGGGAGGCACAGTACCGTACCGTACCGTACCATACCGTACATACATTATTAAGTTAAGTAGACATGGCCTTGCCTCGCAAAGTAAGCAGTCAGTCAGTCATGACTGTCACTCAGTCACGCAAAGTCGCCGCCGTGCTGGCTTCTACATAGCACAGCGACAACTGGGGTGTACGTAGTGCAAATGGTTATACAATCACCACTAGACAGGCCGTGATGAGCAAGCAGTCAGCTGGCTGGGGATGAAAGGGTCGCATTGACAGATGGGTTCCGAGATGATGCCAATTAACTTGCCACCAAACAACCCAAGTATCGACCAGCGTCTGTTGCCAAAGACAGAGTTGTTGCATTCATGGTGGAACAGACAACTTGGCCAAAGTCACTTGGTTGAGGTACCTACATACATACATAGGCAGGTAGGTACGTACTCGGTACTCCCTCTGCAGTGTGCACTGCGACTGCGGCATGTGTGCCTGCTCTGCCAAGACTATTACAGAGAACGAGAGCGCTAGTGAACTAACGATACAGACATACCTAGCCCTTCAACACCACCGACAACCCCGCGCAAGTGCCTTCCACCCCGTCCGATCGAGCCCTCGCTGTCTGCTGCTCTATCCAGTGTGGCCTCTGCCTCCAGAGCGCAGAGATTGCTGCTATACCCGCTCCCATGTACGTACCCCAACGCGGGGACATTCCTCCTCTGCACTCCCCCAACGCCGCATCATCTTCAATCCATCCCAGCCCGCTGCCTGCACCCGTGCCTCCAGTCACTCTCCTCCACTCTACCCCTTTGCGTTTCTGACATCACCTTCCAGTATCCCCTCCTATCCCATCTCTCCTCGATCTATGGCTCAAGGCACCAAAACCACGCCCGCGCCCACGGCACCTCCGAACGGCGTCGCGGGCTCCCCACACCCGCCGCCCGTGAACCGGAAGAAACAGAAGCGGAGAGAGAAGGAGGCTGCAAAGAAGGCCGCCGGCCAGCAGAAGCAGAACCAAGTACAGGTACCTGCAAAGCATGGTGTTCCCTTGCAGCAACACCCATCTCACGCGCAACACCAACCTCCCCGTCCGCAAGCTCCCCAATACCAAGACCCCGAGTATGACGATCCTCCATATGACGACGATGGTGAATATTACTCCGAAGACGAAGCCGGTGAACACTATGTGCAGCAGTACCAGAGCAATGGCCACTATCAACAAGCATATGCGCCCGCACCCACGCCCGCGCCCGCTGGTAATTCGACCAAGAAGAAAAAGAAAGGCCAAACCTCGCTATCCCAACAATCTTCACACAACTACCACCATATGGCACCCCGCTCGACAACCGTTTCACACATGGCTAACGATGGCGATCACAAAAACGGCTCCGACAAAGACCGAATATGGAACACTAGTACTGTCGAGGAGCGCGAGCGCATACGCGAGTTCTGGCTATCCTTGGGCGAGGATGAGCGCAAGTCGCTGGTCAAAATCGAGAAGGAAGCCGTTCTCCGTAAAATGAAGGAGCAGCAGAAGCATTCGTGCAGTTGCTCGGTGTGTGGACGGAAACGCACAGCAATTGAGGAGGAACTAGAGGTTCTATATGATGCCTACTATGAAGAGCTCGAGCAGTATGTGTACCGCTGCTATCAGGATTGCTACCACCATCTGTCGTCTATATCTGTTCTCAAACTAACGGTTACTTAACCTACAGGGCCCCTCTTACACGTCCCATGATAACCTCCCATACCGCCCCCGGTCACTATGATGATACCGACGAGATGTCTGGTGACGAAGACGAAGACGAGGATTTCTCCAATAGCGAAATCACTTCCGACGAAGAGTATAGCGAGGAAGACCGTATGCCACACCCGGATACAGACTTCCTCCGGTTTGGCAATAGCCTACAAGTTCAAGGTACTACGTCTGTTTTCAATGGTCTTGGCAGGAGAGACTGATTTGTTCGTCAGGCGGAATTCTAACAGTCGCAGACGACCTGCTGAAGAACGACGGAAAAAAGTTCATTGAAATGATGGAACAACTTGCCGAACGTCGGATGCAACGCGAGGAAGAAGCACAGTACCATGGCCAGTCGGGAATGGCATACCGATCCCACAACGCCCACAACCATGCACCTCCGCCCGAAGATGATGAATTCGACGATGAAGACGACGACGAGGAAGCTTATGAGGACGGTGATTACGAGGAGGATGATGAGGATGAAGATGTGCGTATTGTGTTACACATGTGCCAATGGTCAACTAATTCCGTATAGGATGCTATGACGGAGGAGCAGCGGATGGAAGAAGGCCGACGGATGTTCCAAATATTCGCCGCGCGGATGTTCGAACAGAGAGTGCTTCAAGCATACAAAGAAAAAGTGGCTGCTGAACGACAAGCACGATTGCTCGAGGAATTAGCCGAAGAGGATGATGAAAAGAAGCAGCTGGAGGCCAAGAAGGCAAAGGAGGCCCAAAAGCGAAAGGAGAAGAAAGAGAAGTCCAGGTTAGCGAAGGCTGCAGAAAAGGAGCGGAAAGAAGCGGAGCTGGCCGCCAAGGAAGAGGAGGCGCGAGCGGCCGAAGCTGCACGACTAGAAGAACAGAGGAGGAAAAGGGAGGAGCAGAGAAAGAAGAAGGAAGCAGGCCGAAAGGCTCAAGAGGAAGAACGGCAGAGAAAGGAAGCCGAACGGGCTAAGCGCCAACAGGAAGAACGTGAGCGACAGCAAGAAGCTGAGCGCAAAGCTCGAGAGCAAAAGGCCCTGGAGAAGAAAGTGAGGGATGATGCAAAGCGGAAGGAGCGTGAAGAGCGTGAAGCCAAAGAGAAGGAAGCCCGCGAGAAAAAGGCCCACGATGAGAAACTGCGGAAAGAGCGTGAAGTTGCCAAAGCCAAAGCGGAAAAGGAGCGCATCGAGAAGGAAAAGCAATCTGCAACAACCACCCAGAACGCTGTTCCATCTACGAAAAGGTCATCACAGCCAGTTGCTCCAGCCCTACCTCCTCAACTTCTGAAGCAAAATTCGTCAACTGGATATCCTTCCCCCCATGTTACACCAGCTGTCCCCAAAGCTCCCACTCCCAATAGGCCTCGCCAAGGTTCACAGCCAGGATCCCACGGATCTTCGCCCAAGGCCCAGCATACTGCCCCGGGAACAAGCAGCAAGTCAATGTCTCCGTCGTCACAGGCCCAGATTCCTGTGATTCCGAAGTCTATCCTCACCAAGCCGCCTATTTCCCAGCAGTCAACACCAGCGCCACACACCCAGCCAGCATCGCCTTTACCGCCGATGGGACTGCCACCCGGAATGCCAGTGCCTCCTGGAATGGGAATGGGAATGGCCAATATGCCACCAGGCCTGAACGGTTTTCCTGGTCAAGGTATGATACCCGGTATGATGGGTCCCGGCCGAAATATGCCAATGTTTCCACCTCAGCCTGGAGCTCAAGCTTTCCGCCCATTCCCTCCACCAGGTATGCCAGGACCAAGCCCCATGCAGATGGGACGCGGATTTCCAGTCATTGACGGTCCCCCTCCTGGATTCGGCCCAATGCCCGGTTTCCCTGGACCTAATAGTGTGCCGCAGTTTGGTATGGGAATGCCCGGCCATTCGCGACAGACTTCCGGGTCGTATGACAAGCCTGCCACGGAGAGCCCGATTGCTGCGCCCCAAGCCCAGCCCATTCAACGACCTGCGCCTATCCAGCGACCCTCGAGTGTCAAACCCCACGAGGAAGGAAAGGCTATGGGTAGCGATGTTGATGATCTTGCAAAGCATCTGGGTAGCAAAGCCCTTTTGGATGATGAGGACGATATGCCCGAGTTCCCAGAGGCGGCGCGTCGTACTAGTCAGCAGTTGCATGGCTCTCTGAGAGGTGCTCCTCTTGGTTTCGGCTTCACAGACGCACCAGGACAAGCTAGGCCGGACTTGCACGCTCCTTTTACCGGATCAGCTGGTGGTAGCGTTTGGGGGACGCCGCCGATGCCTTTCCCGATACCTGGTAGCACAGGGTGGGGAAATTCGCCAACATCGAGCATGTTCAACAACCCTTTCTCCGTGATGGGCGTTCCCCGAAACAACGAGCAGCGAGGCTCTACCGAACCGCGTTTGGCATGGCTTCGCCGTATTGTATGCTCAACATGCAAGATGCTAGCGATGCGACAACCTGGCACAGATGGGTATGCAGATGCCAACGAGGTCAACAGCCAGATCAATGCCTCGCGTGCCCCTGGTGAACCTCCCGTGTCACTGCAGGAGATCAAGGACGCATGCGACGTTATTGGTGACCACAACAATGGCGGTGGCAACTTGGATTACAAGGAGCTTCCACCGGGTCAGCTTTCCCACATCAAGTTCGTGGAAGCTGACGGTCCACCTCCTACGCTCGGCGAGATCGGTAGTCCTGTTCCCAGCCATAGCATACCCGTTGGAGGTTTCGGGGCAGGAAGGCCATTCCCTGGTTTGGGTCCTCAGGGTTTCTGAGCACTCACAGCTGAAGAAGGCCATGCCTGCAGAGGTGCAGATATATCCCTTTTTCATTTCTTTACTCACAGCATGGCTCTACTAGGTTAGGTGGTGCATGGTTTCTGGAGTCTATAGCCTCTATTATTGTAGGTAATAACTTTTGCCTCGGCCAGGAGCTTGTAGCTCCAATTCAAGTCTACTCCTCTTGAAAACAGTACATGAAAATTACGCATGATTATGTGATTGTTCTACTCATGAAAGATAACCACTAGCGGCTGTGCAATCGTTGAGAACCTCTAGAATAAAAGCAAGCAAAGCTGAATCTCCAGGTGACAAATCTTAGCTGACTGCAGCTACGTCAACCTATGTGGCGTCGCCTAATATGCGGTCAGCCCTGCGTTAGCGCCGATGGAGGGGTGCCCAGATACAATACAATACGCCGCTGCAAGCACCACCCCTCAGTTTCACTTTCCCTCATAACGTTATACACATTGAACTCGTCTCTCTTCTGCTTGGACACGTATACAACAATCAATTCCTCCTCGTCGGCTTTTAGGCTACGCAATACTGCTTTCAATCCTCTTATAGCACCAAGGCGGGGCATCTCTAAACATGTCTGACGCTATTGTGGAGGCTGTGAAGAAGCACCCGGCGCCTGAGGGGCTGGTCTACACGTACGGCACTGCTGGAGTATGTATCTTTGATGTCACGACGGGGACAAACATGCTAAAAAAATGAGTATAGTTTCGTACCAAAGCGTAAGCTTCCACTCCCGTATGGTTGCACGCCTCGCACCGAGCCTGAACTAACCGGCGGCAAGTGAGGTCCTCGATTCCGTCCTGACCCGTGTCGGTCTCGTCGCTGCCCTTCGATCTCGCTCGCTCAAGGGGAAATGGATTGGCGTAATGATCACTGCGTCACACAACCCGCCTGAAGACAATGGAGTCAAGCTTGTAGAGCCGCTGGTGCGTCCCAGATAATCCGCATCCTTATATCAAGCAATAGGCTGATTTTCCCAAGGGAAACATGTTGCAGGAAGATTGGGAGGTCATCAGTACCGAAATCGCAAACAAAGCCAGCCCGGAGGATGTCTCCAAGTACTACCACGACATCGCTACGCAGCACAAAGCCGACCTCGACACCCCCGCCCGCGTAGTCGTTGCCCGCGATACGAGAGCATCAGGCAGCAGACTTTTGGGCTGCCTCCAGGATGGATTGAAAGCTGCTGGGGCCGAAGTAAAGGAGTACGGTTTTTTGACGACCCCACAATTGCATTACATGGTCAGATGCTTGAATACCGAAGGCACAAAAGATGCATATGGTACCCCGACTGAGAAGGGGTACTATGAGAAGTTTGGTGCTGCTTTCAAAACGGCATTGAAGGGGAAGAAGCCCAGCGGCAGCTTGACTGTTGACTGCGCGAATGGAGTTGGTGGACCCAAGCTGACTGAATTGATCAAGCACCTACCACCAAAGGAGGAGGGTCTTGAGATTTTTGTCATCAATGACAACGTTATCAAGCCAGAGAGCTTGAACGTAGACGTACGGTAAACCCTATTCTTCGAAAGCCTCCCACTGATTTTCTTCTAGTGCGGCGCAGACTTCGTCAAAACCAACCAGCGTGCTCCACCATCATCAAAAGCCGGTCCTGGCGATCGATGCTGCTCGCTGGATGGCGATGCTGATCGTGTTGTGTACTATTTCAAAGATGCCAACAACGTTTTCCGCCTACTTGATGGCGACAGAATCGCTACGCTAGTGGCCTCATTCCTGGGAGACCAGGTTCGTCTTGCTGGCTTGGCAGATTCCCTAAAGATTGGCGTTGTGCAGACGGCATATGCAAATGGAGCAGCAACACAATATGTTGAACAGCACTTGAAGTTGAAGGTCGATTGCACCCCTACGGGAGTGAAGTATCTCCACCACGCGGCTGAGAAGCTCGATATCGGAGTGTACTTCGAGGCCAACGGCCATGGCACTGTTATCTTCTCACCTGATACCTTAGACACGATCGCTAAACACGAGCCCAAATCACCTGGCCAAAAGGAGGCTCTTGACGTGATCCGGGCTTGCATCGACCTTATCAATCAATCTGTTGGAGACGCGCTCTCTGACTTTCTCCTTGTCGAGGTGGTGCTTGCTCACAAGAACTGGGGACCTCAAGAATGGCTCTCTACCTACACGGATCTCCCCAACCGCCTTCTCAAGGTCGTTGTCAGTGACCGTAAGATCTTTAAGACGACCGATGCAGAGCGTCGCCTCGTTGCGCCCGAAGGTCTGCAAGCGCAGATCGATAAGGAGGTGCAAAAGGTGCGCCAGGGCCGTTCCTTTGCTCGTGCCAGTGGCACTGAGGATGCGGTTCGCGTGTACGCAGAAGCAGCGACCAAGGCTGAGGCTGAGGACCTGGCAAGGAAGGTTAGTGAGCTTGTCAAGCACGCCGGTGGCCAGTAGAAATGCTCCGTGGGGTTCTTGGGGTCACGAAGGATCCAACCTGCTCAGCTCTTGGTGGAAAATCTGCTTGTGCAGTTACCCCGGACTGGCATAGAAAAGCGCGATGATACAAAGTAGAGAAACACCATGCTATGAAACAATGACAAAAGTTTTGTTTTTCCAACGCTATCTCATTGCATGCGGAGAACGCGTTAGCTGTCACACGTCAAATAATTACTGACACACGACACTGTCAATGCATTGCAAAGCATGCCACACTTTCTTTACAACACCACTCCAATGCAGGCGCGTAAAGATGTGGAGGAACGAAAAGGAGACGCCGCGCTTGCCCCGCTAGCTTGGACATGTTTCGATAGCGTGGAAGACTGTCAACAGCAATAGCGCATCCGTTCATGTGATGTTCGGTCCCATGTCAACCATGGACTGCCCTGGAAGAGTTCAACAAAGTATCCGTGATGTCGCACCCTCGGTCTATGAATAAACGAGCACATGGGTGTACGGTGGTATCTCCCACGGGCATCATTGTAGACCGTTATATCAGATAGGGAGGTGTCACAGATGACCTACATCACGCACACAACGCAACTAGCAACAACAACAACACACACGTACATCGGAACAAAAAGGGTCACCCAGCACCACCATACATAGCACACAGCACGAGGCGCGACGTTTTATGCTGGTGACCTGAGGCTCGTTACTCTTCTCTCTTTTCTCCCTCCCCCCCCTTCCTTCCGAAAGAGAAGCGGCCCGTTTCGCATGAAAAACTACTGTAAAAAGTCACCGAGCCCGTTTTTTTTTTTGTGTGTGTATGCGTTGTTGAGCATTTGAAGAAGGGGGGGGGAGGTTAAGGACACGGGCGGGAGGGCTAGGTAAGTTAGTTTAGGGGTCAGCTGAAAGTGTGGAGTTGGTCGGTTCAGTCAGGGCAGGGCAAGGTACGGTTCGTTTGTGATTGGGTGGTTTGTGCAGTCGTGTTCGACGACGCTTTTAGTGTACTGTAAAGAATTGTAACCAAGTACCTACATAGGTATGTTTATGTGTATGTTACGTACATGTAGAGTTACGGAATTACTATTTTACAGGTTTTTAGGGGATTTGAAAGGGTTCGAAATTTGATGCTGACGTTTTTTAGAGTTGTGGAAAGAAACCCTTTAACTACAAAAGGATCTAAAGGATTGCCCGCCGCGTCGTTTAACCGGATCGTATATGTCCGAAAGAAGGAATCGTAGAGGTATCTGTGCACTGATTGAAGGCTGATTCAAGAAATCGAGGTGGTTGCTCGTGCACTGGTTTGAATTAAAAAAAAAATCTCGAGGCTTGGGCAACGAGTGTATGGTATCTGGTATATTCGTTGATGTTTTTTTAGAGGGCAAAGAATGGGAAAACAGCGATGCAAATTGGATATTGATCCCATCGGGCAATATTCTCATGTACATGTACGGCGCAGATCAACTCCAATGCATGTACGGCATTTTGACGCCACCTTTGTATATTCTGAATTGTATATGGAAATAGACTCCTTTCTCCACTCATATTCACTCAGAGTTCTGCAATTGGTTCAAAGGTGAAAAAGGAGAGGGATTCAGCGTCTGTCGAAAGAAATACATACAGCCGCACGGGAATGATCCGGTACAAACTCTAATCAGTAAAAAAAAACGTCACCGTATTTTTACACACATGTGCATCATGTACCCTGTGCCCGTATTGGTCGAGGTCTCGACCAGGCACCGCGTCAGCTGAATTGTGGAACCACATACAAGGCGCATCGCTGACGATTCGCTTCTGATTGGCGTGCAGCGCGCGCGCATAAGGGGAAATGTCCAGGGACCCGATAGGGCTCCCATGGACTTGCGTCAGCTAAAGGAGATGGTAAAAGCGAAACGCGGCGATTTTGAGGTTGCGGCGATGTTTTTTAATGAGTGTTTCATGTAGACATGTAGGCACGCCGGATGCTGCGTGTTTAAGTGGAGGAGCTTGTTGGTTTGTGAGGCGGTAGTCTTGAACGACAGGTTAGATATACCGGAAGATGAGATACGCGAAGATTACAAGGCGGTAGTTGTTTGCAGGAACTGTTTTATTTTCATTCGCTTTCCTTTCTTTTCCCCCCCTCCGCCCTAGAAATCTCGAGCGATTCGGCCGAAGAATGTTACATCTGACTAGCCATATGGGAGAGTAGCTCCCGGTGGTGAACCAGCTCCAGACCACGTGAAGCCTTAGCACATGCAGACGTGGCCAGCGAGATCAGCAATACAGATGCCAGAATGGGGTGTCAATGTTACTGTGGTTAAGGAAAAATGGAAGCTTCAATACTCTTGATGGACCGTTCTGGTTAATGACGTTAGACTTTTTTTATGGGCGGGTGGCAACGAGTGAGACCGGGCCAAAAATAGCGCCACGACGACCACGAAGGGCAGGCCGGGCCAGCATGAAGTTAACTACTGTGTATTGCAGCATGCCAGTAAGTTAGCATGCATTTGATTCTGAACCGCAACCCGCCGCCACGGGGCCACTAAACACTAAATGACTAAAGATTTCAGGATTTTGTCCCAATCCTTCCCTTTGCGAAGAAGCATCCAACGGCGGCTTGCAGGGCTCAGTGTCTAAGCGCGGCCAATCCACGCTCCAGACGCCCATCCCCAAATCCTCGGTGGGCAAGGGTCCCGGCACGGCGGCCGTCATCGTTCCCAACACCTCGAGACCATTCACTGACCACTCTTTCTTTTCCCTCCTTCTGCCCTGCAGTCCTGGTGCACTTTTGCTTTGTATCTTTGACTCGCCCTTGTCCCTCGCTCACCCACCTCTCCGTCTTTCTTTGTTCATTTGTCTGATTGTTTACCTATTGTCCTTGTAATTTTTCTTTTTTTTCCCACGCCTGGCCGCCGGTGGAGACTATCCACACATCCGTGTGCTCATCGACTCAGCGGGCCGCACGAGGGAGAACAAGTGATCAACCTTTTCCCGCCTCTTATCGCCCTTGCGTCTCATACCTGCATCCCTCCCTCGCTACAAACCACTACATCACACCGTACCACACCATATCCCACACATTACACTTCTCCTTCATTCTCCCACCTTATCTTGAGTAACGACCGCATACATACGTACTCGGCCCTTTTCTTATACACCTCCATACTCAACATGGCTTCCGCATCATCGGGGCCTGGCATAATGGCCAGAGACGAGAGCACCGAAGACAAGCTAATAAGGCTGATGTCTGATCCTTTCGCGACAAAGGTTTGTAGTTCATATCCATTGGTACTTCCACTGGTGTTGGCACTGACAGAATCAATAGGTTGCTGGCGATGCCATTATCGCTGCCCTGGTCACCTCGCTTTCCGTCATGGGCGTCGTTTTCCTCGTCTTCTGCATTCTCCGTCCTTTCAACCAGATCGTGTATGCTCCTCGACTTCGCCATGCCGACGACAAACACCGACCGCCTCCCATGGACAAATCTCTCTTCGCCTGGTATAAGCCTGTGTTCAAAACGGCCGAGGAACAGTACATGCACATCATAGGCTTGGACGCTACCATATTCCTACGCATTGCTCGCATGTGCAGAAACATGTTCGGCGTTCTGGCCATAGTAGGATGCGGCATTATCATCCCCACAACCGTGATAAAATCCACCACATACGCCAATGAGAACAGGAAAGACAAAAGCGCACTCTTTCTCATGACCCCCAAAGATCTTTTCAACGGAGGCTATTGGGCTTTTGTTGTAGTGGCTTATCTTTTCGATATCATTATATGCGGCTTCCTGTGGATGACCTATCGCGCCATCCATAGATTACGCAGAAAGTTTATGGACAGTCCCGAGTACCAGAACAGCTTGTTTTCCAGGACGTTGATGGTTACAGATATTCGACGCGACCTGCGGAGCGACCAAGGCATTCTAGATATCACCGATAGCTTAAGAACCGTTCCGGAAGTTCCGCGTGCAGCAATCGGCAGAAATGTGAAGGATATTCCCGAGCTCATTGAGGAGCACGAACAAGCTGTCATAGAGCTAGAGCAGGTGCTAGCGAAGTATCTGAAAAATCCTAACAGCCTACCTGCTCAACGGCCATTGTGCAGGCCTTCAAAGAAAGATCCGGAATTCGGCAACAAAAGCCAGAAAGTGGATGCCATCGACTATTTGACAGCTAGAATTCAGCGCCTAGAATCACAAATCAAGGCAGTTCGAGAGTCGGTGGACAAGCGAGACGCAATGCCTTACGGATTTGCAAGTTACGAGACGATTGAATCCGCCCACACTGTTGCTTTTGCAGCCCGCAGCAAGCACCCGAAAGGTGCCACAGTGCAACTTGCTGCGAAGCCCAAAGACATCGTTTGGAAAAATCTGAGCTTGACTCCACAGACACGACGATGGAGACGATTCGTCAATCGGATGTGGGTTACTCTTCTCACGGCTTTATACTTCATTCCCAACATCTTGATTGCTGTTTTCCTTGCTCAGCTGAGCAACATTGCCCAACTGTGGGATAAGTTCGGCGTAGAGATGAGAAAGAATCCAAACGCATGGGCTGTCGTTCAAGGTATTGCAGCACCTGCACTCACCTCACTATTCTACTACTTCCTTCCCATTATTTTCCGCAGGCTATCGATAAAAGCGGGTGACATCACGAAAACTTCGCGCGAGAGGCACGTTGTGTCTGGACTATATTCCTTCTTTCTATTCAACAACTTAATCATCTTCTCGCTCTTCAGCTCCCTTTTCAAGATGATCAGCGCGGCTGTCGTAATCGCCAGAGAGGCCCACTTACCATGGTACAAAATTCTCGAGGAGATACATCCACTGCAAACAATTATGGTCGCGCTTTGTCAAATTTCACCCTTCTGGGTCACTTGGCTGCTGCAACGCAATCTGGGTGCGGCTATTGATCTATCGCAACTTGTCAATCTAGCTTGGGGATCTTTTTCTCGTAAATTCTTGAACCCAACACCAAGAGAACTTATCAAGCGTACAGCACCCCCGCCTTTCGATTATGCCAGCTATTACAACTATTTCCTATTCTACTCAACTGTGGCCCTTATCTTCGGAGTTTTGCAGCCTCTTACATTGGTTGTCACGGCATTCTACTTCACTATGGACTCGTGGATGAAGAAGTATCTGCTAATGTACGTATTTTCCTTGTACTTTTCCGGCTTCACAAAATACATGTTAACAGTAGACAGGTACGTGTTTTGCACGAAGAACGAATCAGGAGGTCTGTATTGGCGAGCTGTTTTCAATCGTTTCCTTGTCGGTACCTTCCTATCGAACTTGGTCGTTGCACTCTGTGTCGTTGCACGAGGTGATCAGAAGTGGATGATGCTCGGCTCCCTTGCCCCGCTTCCGGTCTTACTTCTCGGCTTCAAATTTTATTGCAAGAACGCATTCGATTACTCCATGAAATACTATACCAAGGGTGAGACGGCAAAAGGTGCGGAAGCTGCTACACCAATCGACAAGGAATCTCGCAGACGAGATCGCGTGGCAGTTCGTTTCGGCCATCCAGCCCTTTACCAGAAATTGACTGTGCCGATGGTGCACGAAAAGAGCAAACACATGCTTGCCGAAGTGTATCGGGGTCGTTTGGACGATGATGTTGGAGGAACTGCGGGCTACAGCGATGTATACTCGATGAAGCGCATGAGCAAAGAAAACCCTGGGAAAGCCGCCGCAGCTACCGGTCCCTTCGAATTCGTCTCCGAGAACAACATGGATTTCGAGAATTTTAAGAACCGCGCTGAATTCAGTGACGAGCACGGTGGTGAAGGCTCCATCTATGGCCATAATAATAGCCGCCCTGGAACACCTACGTCGGTCATGGGTGGCACCGAACGTGGCCGCTCCGTGTCGCGGGATTCGGAACGTACAATCTCGCACGACGACAATGGCGTTACGTACCCCGCCGGATACCACACAACACCGTCGAACCTGCGTGAATATAGCCCGAGTCCTGATCGAACAGGATTTGGCCGTGTCGAAAGCAACCGATCGCAAATTCCTCTGAACGACAATGTCAACTTGCTAGGCCAAGCGGCTCCCATGGGTCAGCATACACCTAATCAAGCTTTCACTCCGTACTCTCCAAACCGGGACGGAGATAGAACGGACTATTTCCGAGGGTAAACAAAGAAAAGAGGAGGTGGCCATACATACATACGCATATCCAACGAATTTCTTATCTTGTGTCACCATTTCCCTGGGATCATCTCGGCTAGACACCTTTACTTTGTTTCCTTCAATCTGAATCGAGCAAAGAAAAAGATGTGCATTTCTCTCCTATGTTTTCCTTTTGTAAAGCATATTTGTACCACACATTGGTGGTCGCCTGGGGCATTTACATGGCGTTTTGTTCTACAGCGTGTGGACGCTTCATTGATAGCTAAACGGGTAGGGAGAGAGTAGAGGAAGCGGGTCGTAAGCTGGCGTTAGATACCATGGTGTTGCATTACACTGTTCACTGTCTTCCCCGGAAAGGGTGAAATGACGGGTTTGAGAACCTTGACTGGTCAAGGTGTGCGATTAGCTAAAGCTTGCGAAGAACAGTTTCTTCGCAGCCCTTTGCAAACATTGAGTCTTGCACATTACAGTAATAGGAAAATCTCATCAAAATAATCACCCACCTTCACATGTCTTTTTTCGTTGCTCATGCAGTATCAATATCTAGGCGATGCAAGTGACTAGGGGTTCACCACACATCACCTTCGAGGAATATATGAACTAGACACAACGTGAGTTGGACTACAATTACTTCTATGATGTTCAAGGGCGAATGCTACTGGATGAACACGAGGCACGGTATCATGATGCTCGGTTAGCCAGTATGGTTGAATAGTAGACGAGCAGGTACTGCCGGATTTCGATGCATCAAATTGTATGTTGCCTTTCCGTTTGATACTCAGTTTGGTTTTTCCGTTTGAGGCCATGCGGTTGACACAACCAACACCCCATATTGACTCATCGCTCTCCTGACTGCTATCTTCACAACCACTTTGATCTACATAAATTTGCTTAGCGTGTGGATAGACCCAGTGGCGGGCTGTCTTCTGCGTTTGTTGTCACCTGGTTCACCAATAGTCACTCGTTTGCAATCACGTCACCCCCGCTATGGGTCGACTTCTCTCACTTTGTTTTGTCCTACCCCCAAGGTAAGTGAACGTGGTCCCCCTCAAGGTAAAGGTGGTTGCCTTTACTTGATCACCCCGATTACAATATATAAAGGTCCTCGCCCACCTTTTTAGATTTTGGTTACCTGCTCCTTCATACAACTCAACCCATAGCCTGTATCTAAGGCACAGCGGATTTGCTTGATTGAGTGAAACGGCTTCTTGCACACACAGTATATACAACCGTCAAACATCACCCGGCTTGACAAACATGGAGGACAAGTTCGTGGAGCTGTAAGTTGTTACCAATATCACCTTGGTAATAATAGCGCATGAGCAGCACAAATGGCTAATCCTCAAATACAGTCTTTCGGGGCCTCCGGTCAAGATCATTGTAGGCTGTGGGTTATCGTATGCACCTACCCAAGAATACTCTTTGCCTTGCAAGCTCGTAGCGTATTACTCCAGTAAGTGTGAATGAAAAGCCACTTAGACTTATAGCTTCTATGCTAATCTTTCATTACAGAAGTCTTGCGGGATGAAATCGACAAACGGATGCAACTTCTCGTACAAGTCAACAACGAGCTTGAAGTACGACGAATGAATCCCAACTATCCTCCCCAAACCAATAACATCGAGGCGAAGAAGGCGGCCGCACATTCACCCATTGTTATGCCTTCCCTCGAACCGTGCATCTTTGGTCTTTTCCTCCGCTTCATATACCAGGGCACGTACCCATTGAGCTCGGTATATTCGAAACCATTCGGCCCTGGATCTAGTGTTGATGACGCGAAGGAACGATCCGTGCCTTCGCACATCCGTGCCTGGATTCTCGGTGGATGTCTCTCAGCCCCTGTTTTCCAGAACGCGGCGATCGAGTTCGTCTACCACACAACTGGAAAGCAATACAACCTGTCACCGGGTCTTGTGCGGTGGGTCTGGGAGAACACCGAATACTTCACCACTCCGTGCAACACTGACAACGAGAACGGTCCCAACGCTACCAAGGGAAACACGTTGCGATTTCGAGAGTGCAAACTGCGCACTCTAATCGTTGACCTACTGATCTCCAACTGGAGCAGCAAGAACAGCGTCGTTTTGCGCCACCCAAACCTGGAGTCTGCTTGGGACCACCTGTTCAACACACAGAAATCACTGCAGGAGGACTTTAACTGGGGAATGAGGAAATCGCGCAAGCTGTTGCCTGTGAACTGCTACTTCATCCATGGAGAGACCGGGTACGAGCCTCGGGAAGTGAGCAAGTTCCCTCCGCAGGACAGCAACCAGGCTTCTTCTGCCGCTCAAGCTCGAGGCGATACGCAAAATCCGTCGGCACCCCAAGAGCCTCCTAACAACACTGCAGCTGGAGCGAAAGCCCTGCACACGTCGGCCGTCCCCAACCGCGAAGGAGAGGCAGCAGTGGCAACGACTGCCAATAAGGCAGGAACAGTTCGCTCTACCCCTTCCACCCCCTTCCCTTCCGGGTCTACCCAACCCCCTCAACAATCTTCCCCTGCGAATCTTCCCCCTCCAACGACTCAGTCCCTCACACAAAACCGCTCTCCACACCCCGAACGCCCTGCGGCGCCGTCCCAACACCGCCATCCCTCTCACTTGTCAGCCATCTCCCCCAATGTACGGAGTCAGCCTCCAGCTCAGGCTCAACCTCCTCCTGTTGGCGAGTACACCGTGCCCAAGACTCCCGCCAGGCAGCAGAAGAACCCCAAGAAGCGCACGCAGCCGGTGTCTTCTCCATCTGATGCGTTGACCCACGGCGTGTTCCAGAAACAGCCGCAGCCGTCGAGCGGGAAGCATCGGAGGCTTGGATCCATCAGCGGCAATGCCGGTATCACGCGAGATGTTGACATGACCGCCATGGGTAAGGCAATTGAGGAGGTGGGCAGCAACGACAAGGAGCTTCCACACCGCGGCGGGGGTGCCATGGATATTGGAAACGGGGAGAACGCGAATGGAGGTCACTGAACAGAGGTGACTGGACGGCTTCGGTGGATTGTCTCTTTCCTTGCGGTGCAATGCAATGCGATGTGATTTGTCTCATCGAATTGGAGTGGTTCCGCTCTGCTGTGTTCGTTGATGGGCAAGTTGTTCATTTGGACCCTGACGTTCATGGTATACTGACGGGGATTTAGGGAAACGTTTTCTGGATCCTGCAAGGTTTTGGTTTTTCTGCATTTCGCTGGCATTCCAGTCGTGAGCCCTCCTTGTGTGGAGATGGAGGGGTTGTGTTCGAAGGGATGCAACTGCGCATGAACATGGGAGGTCTTTATTCGGGTTTGGGTTTTAATCATCGGTCTGCCTTTTTTTTAAAAAAAAAAAAAAATCATCGTCGCTTGGCATGAAAGTCGACGCTCTGAGCCAAACGAGCCAGAGGTTCAACAAAAGAGGAAGAAACTACTCAGTTTGGACCCTCCTTTTGTTTTCTTTCCTTCTTTCGAGATCACGTTTTGTTCATAACAACAAACGGATCTACACATACACACTTTTTTTTTTTCTTTTTTTCTTCGTCTTTTGTCACGTTTGTTCATTCGACGGATCGACAAGATCACTTTTTTGTTCTGTTTTTCTTCCTTTCCTATCTCTGCCTCTGACGCCTGATGGCTGGCTGGTCGAGGAGAGAGGTTCAATACTTTGCTTCATCGTGTATTAAAAGTAACTTTTCGAGTATCATAATACAAATATGCGTCGTGAAACTTTGCCTCCCTTCCTTCCACGCATCAGTTGCTATTCATATTCTTCGCATCTTACCCACATTGATTCAGCCAGGGAAGAAGATGTAGGTACGTACGTGCAACTCATTCATACACACGCATGGCTACTTAGCCCCGTTTCGACACAAGAATCGGAAACGCACATCTGACGGCGCAAAATCATAGTCTTATTTCCCTTTCTCATACCCTCTTTTTATAATATATATATATTTATGATACGATACAGTGTAAGCGTAACTATAGTTTCTACAGAGGGGTTTTGGGTGGGGTATACAGCAAAGCACGTTATCGAACAGGACAAACAAACAAACGAACATCATGTATACATATAAGTGGGGAACAAGGACGTTAAGTAACACGTGCGGGGTGAACATTTGTAGACGGGTTTATTTCGAAAAGAACCGGCCCCCTCCTTCCAACGACTCGAAGAAAGGGGGATGGGAATTGATAAGTGGTAATGTAACGCAACGATGACCGAGATCCATATCCGATGGCATCATCCATCACAGGAGCAACAAGGAACAAGTCTAGTAGACTGCTGAACGAGAGAAGATGCTGTTACTGTCAAGATTGAAACGACGTTAAAAACGATCTAAAAGGACAAAACAAAAATCGGTGCCTTGGGATACGGGTATATACACATATACGTTGGGTTGCTCCTTTTTTCTTCTTTCGTCTTCGTATTTATTCAATGATTCCAATGTTTTCCGATTATAGCTTTTAATAATCTTGTTTTGGAATACGATCGGTCCCTTTTTTATGAAATCCAATCTCGTCGTTTTTAGCTATCACGATGCTGCTGCTGTTCCTGCGCGTGCATAGCCATCCTAGCGACTTGCTCCGACACCCTCCCGCTCCCGCTCCTATCGCGTCCCTCGTTGGCAGCCGACGACGACGACGGCGACGAAACGTCAAACGAGGACCGCAGACCCACGCCGCTGAGGTTCGTCGAAGTCCGGTTCGGGGTGTGCGGAGGGCTGCTCGCTGTTGCCGATGCTGATGCGTTCTTGCCCTTGTTGCTGCTGCTGGCGCCGAAGTGGTGGGGTCCGCCCATAGATTCCAGCGAGTCTGGCTCGCGGGTTGACGGAGCGCGCGCGGATGGTGAAGCGGGGGAGGCGCCTATGCCGCGGTGCATTTCCATGGGTTGCGCGGGGCGGGAGTGGGATGAGGGGGTGAGGAAGTCGGCAATGTCGGCGTCGCTGGTGCCTTTGGCGCTGCCATCGCTGCTGTGGCTTCTATTGAATTTTGGGGATGTGGGTCCTCCCGAGGAGAGTTTACGGTGTGGCTGAGGGAGTTGAAGGAACCGTTGGAGCGCGTTGCGTTCGTCGTACTCTTCTTCGTCCTCGTCTGATGTTCCTTCAAAGTATAAATCGTCCCACACGGCCGAGTCTTTGCTTCGGAGGGATCTTGGGCGATGAAGCGGCCGCCCTTGCTGGCTATCGCTCTGCAATGGCGCGAGCTCGTCTGCAACCTCTCGCATCTCGCTTTCGGAACGATCCAGGGGCGGTTGAATATCTTCCTGGCCTTTGACATGTTCTCCGTCTTCCCTGACGGGAGCATTCACACTCTTGGCCCTGTCGAAAGCAGGCTCTTTCTCGTCGCGAGTTTCGGCGGCAAATGTATCTCCAAAGTGAGTGTCGCAAAGATGTTTGATTACAGGCCAACCATAGGCGTTGGCAAACATTCGTCGCACCACAATGTTGTTGTGCGCGTCGGGCTCCAGCCGAACCAACACCTTTCGCCAGGAGAGATCCCTATGGTATGCTCGAGCAATCTTTTCTTCCACACGCATTCCTCCGTCATCATTGACTTGTGTGGACTCTGAAGAAACAGTACTGTCACCTGAGAACGAACGGGTGCTGCTGCTCTTCTTCTTAGTACTGGGCGGGGGTGGTATATCGTCAGGATGATAAATCCGGTCGTGGAAGATGGCACGCGCTCGCGTCGATGGGTCTATTATCCACGATTCCGGGGGTGTTGGTGGACTAAGTAGATCACCAGCCGATTCGAATATGGTTGTTTTGGGTGGTGCTCCCGGATTGTTCGGATCTTTAGAAAGAGAATCCCCCCTCGTGGCTCGAGGTCTTTTATTCTGAGAGTCCACGATGTCTGGAACACGTGTTTCCTCCTCTGTGGCCGCTTCGACTTGCTCAACGTCAAGTGTCTGACTTCTTTTGAACATCTTCTTATCTTTTGAAGTGTGCTTACCCGATGGTCGAATATAGTTCCACAGCGTGCTGAGTGCTGACTGATTGTTCGTTGGAGATGTGGGTGGATCGTTCGAACTGCGTCGTTGCCCCCCCAACCATTGATTGACGTTCGGTCCTGCAGCCGCTTGGGCTTCGTCGTCTTCATTGGTAGTATCCGCACTGGGTTGGGGTACAGTGGTGTCATCTCTACTGAATGATGGTGATTGCGTCCGGTCTTGTGAAGAAGGTGTGAGTTCGTGCGAAGGCGTTCGGTCGTTGCCACTTTCTGGGAGCCCTACTCGAGAAGGATTAGGTGATGCGTTTTGGCCAGTGAGTTGACTAAATCCCCATGTAGCCACGGTGCCGATCAAGCCATTTTCTCTTCTTGCTTTCTCGACTTTATCCAGCCCTCTCCAGTCAAGAAAAAGTAAACAGCTCGTGCGAAGAGGTACAATTCCGTCGTTGACAACGTTCGAGTACACCGTTCGATTTCTAAACATCCGTAACACGAAATGTGCGGGGCCAGCTGGGAGAATTCTGAGAAGAGGTTTGGATCCGGGGTCTTCGCCTTTCTGCTGGCTGCTTGACTGACCACCAAACCCGTTAACCATTGCAGTCCACCCGCTCCTAGCAAGCGTAGGAGCTCGCCATGTCAAACCCAGATCTTGCCCAGTTCTTCCCACTAAACCAAAGTCGAGAGCAAACTTGACATACATTGGATTTTCATTGCTCATACCAAGGAATGGCGAAGCCAAGGCGATGAAATTGACTGGCTTTATCTTTTCGAAAAACTCCGGGGAGTGTTTATGGATATAGGCAACGGCATAAGTTTGCACAAGTCCACCCAGGGAATGCCCGATGAAGCTGATACTCGTGAACTTGTACGCCCTCTTCTCTTTTGGCGGATGGTTTTCTTTGTGAATATTGCTACCAGGATGTGACGGTATGCCGGAATCCTTTTTGTCGGAAACCGGCGAGAATGACGAGAATTTTGGTTTTTTGACCGGTAGATACGGCTGATCGGGGTATGTCATCTCCAACACATGTTTCGCTAGTCTCTTTCCTAGATACTGAATCCCGCGTTCTGTTCTTACTACATTCTTGTCGAAACCGCGAACCACTACTTGTTCCTCATCATCGTCCGCATCCTCGTCGTCGATAATTTGATCTTGGCCACCTGAAAGCGGGGCAGTGGAAGCATCGTTTGAGGGTTGATTCTGTGAGCCATTCTGGCGTTTTTGATCCCTCCGCCTCCTGCGGTTTTCTTGCGCTTGTTTCACGGAGGCATCGATACTCTCTTTTAGATACAGCATATCAGCCCCCAGGTTGCTGTGCAGACCATGCGTTAAAATCACCAAATGTATCTTCTTTTGCTTCCGCTCTGGTATTGCCTCCGATTCGTTGTTTGCTGGGCCATTGGAGTTGTGGGTTGATGCTTCATTTTCGTTTGGCTTCCATACCGGCAATTCCGGTTTGTTCCATAGACTTGTCGTATCGTCGACAACAAGTTTTATCGCCTTAGAATATACACCGCGAGGATTAGCCGAGTGCTTCCGGGTATGTTTGGCTTTGCCCTGTTGGTGATCCTCGACCTGGCCTGGTACCCCACTGGTGTTGCCGGTAACGGCAGTAAGGCCCAGATCAAGAGACCGCTCGTCCCTTGCAACCAGAACCTCGTAGCTCACAGAAGCAGACTGGGAGAATATAATTTGCGACGCAATCTCGACTATCCAGGTTGCGCTTTTTGGCAGCTGCTCGTTCTGTTCTCGACCGTCTCCAACTTCGCGGATATGCTCGGGCACTTTCAGCCTCGCACTCCATGAGCCGCCGGCTTTGAGATCTGGCTCAAACTCGGGCACCCCTTCTTTCCCGGGGGCTTCGACTTTTTTATTCGGATTGAAGCTGGAAGGATATGCGGCGACATGGAGACTATAGGGACCATGTAGGTAGGCTGCGCGCAGCGGCATAGCCGCGGTATTCCGTATGCGAACATGGAGGTAGGAAGGACTCGGTAGAATTCTGTCTTCGGACGGGGTATATGTGACGGTATACCTAGAAGAAAGTTAATTATGAGATTGAAGGCGTGGGGGTGTGCTTTGGTGGCTACCAACCTGACCACCTCGCCCACCTTGACGGAGCCGGTCTGATGGAGGAGCAGCATCCTGCGCGCGCGCTGTTCTTCTTTGCGCTGCTCTTTGCGTGAGGATGAAATTAAAAAATATGAAGACGAAGGCTTTGAGGAACCGGCGTCCGGAATTTGGGCGAGGGAATAGGTCCGAGGAGTGAGTAGCATTAGCGGAATGCTAGCTGTGTTGATTGGTACGTTTTTTTGGTGGAGTTTGTGGTAGTTAGAGCGGTGGACCGTCGTTAGAACAGTGCATCATATCTCTGTCTATTTCGGGACGCGGTGCATACGAGCAGTTACAGGGAGTGAGCGGAAGGAGATTTAGTTGTATAAAGGAGCTGTGAGAGATGTTGGTCACGCCGAAGAGTCGGGATGGAGCAACGTCATGCGCTCGCGTGGCTCTCTCGACATGCGTGGAGTAAGATGTAACAACCTTGAAAGGAGACTGCCATGAGAAATGACCAACGACAAGACGACCACAAGGCACAAGCCACAGGGCAGGGTTAACAGAGGCGCGGGAGCCCTGGAAAAAAAGGTGCGATGGAAATGTGTCACCGAGGCATGCGCTGTGCAGATGATATGACATGCACGTGTGTACAAGTGTGTACCTATGTATCAATGCGCAGTCAACTTACAGCACAAGCAGCGGGTGAGATGCAGTAACATGAGCTTGAGGCTTACTTCCCCTCCCACACCCACGTCGACGCGTGTGCTAAACTAACCCAACCTGTGTGTGCCGTCTTCTATCCTGGTCATGGATACCGAGTGCACGGTTCAATCTTGTCGCCGGCCCGCATCTTGTTCCGCTTCCGAACAACCTCATCTGCCCATCTCACTGGAACAAGGTCATGAATATTAATAGATAATCTTGTACATTGTACAGTCGTAATGTCGACTTTCAACTCAAACCTAGTTAATACATGTTCAGAACATCTCGTCTTCGTAACAGCTGATAGACCCATCACTCCGTCATTATCATCACGAATGTGTGAACATTTGTACATGTACGCCGGAACCCTCTGGTACAGACAGTCCACACGAACCCCAAAAAACAAACACCCAATCAAGCCATTACCCTCACGTGGTATCCATCTCATCTCCGCTTCCATCACCACCATCTGCCTTGTCTTCCGCAGCCGCATTACTCGCATCATCTGCCTCTTCCGTCTTTGTTGATTGGTCCTTTTTGTGGGCCATCAGATTTGGGAAAAGCGTTGGTCTGGCAATCACAGGCGGTGTCCCTGCAATGTTGGCCAATTCCTGCACTTCGTCTTCGCCCAGCTCGCTCAACTCACTCTCATCGTCGGCGTCTTCGTCAATAGAGCTTGGTGTGCTGTTCATCCTCACACTTGCCGCGGCAGTGGCCGTACCACTCGTGGCCCCCGGACCTTGCTCATTCGCACTCGTGTTCGCACTCGACTCGTTCAATGGTTTATCAAGTCGTTGTTGACTTTCATGAGTAGAAAGCATAGCGTGTGTTGTCGGTGGAGAGCGAATTGGTATTGTCATGGATGTGGCAGCTTTCTGCACGCAAGCCTCGGCCCGTCTCTGAATCTCTCTGCGACCGACCGTCTTCACTCTCGATTTTACAACAGTGTCAGTCTGCGGCGGCTGTGCCTGATTTGGTCCTTGTCCTTGGTTAACTTGATACATATCGTTCAAGTTCTCGTTGTTTCCATCCACATGTAGTGAAACAGTAGACGATGCGTGCTCTTCGCTCTTTTTCTCTTCTAGCTCCGACGCCGAGGGTTGCAGCGTTGGACCAATAGTATTGTACAACAAAGCGTAGGTGTCTCCCTGGAGATCATCGATGAGCGCAGCCTTCATGAGACCATTGTTGAGACGTTTAAGCTCGTTGACATCACGGAGGACGTCGAGAATCTCGTTTTGAGTCGTGGGAAGGTGGCACCAGGCTTCCAGGCGCGCAGCTGTTGGGGTAAACTCGTCCATGTCTAGGGTTCTCAAAACGGTGTCTTCGTGATTTTCTGGTACCTTGCCTATTCGCCGCAATAGCCCGATATAGCAGAGACAGAGCTCTTGCCACAGTTTCGAGTGTTCGAAGAAATCGGTTTGTTTCCGCCGCACGCGTTTCGCTAGAAGCTCCAAGTTGGTTTTGTCTCCAGTCTTGTCCAGCAGATGAATCAAAAACTTCGTGTAGCGAGAAGTATACACGAAATGTCTGCCTGGTCGTTCATTCTCTGGTTTCCATACTTGCGGAGCCATCGTCTTTGTGAACATTTGTGTAAGCTCATGCTTAGCCCCATGGATTACCACCATCTCATTTGATTCCTCGTAAATTACATGAGCAGCGCGAGCAATGATACGGTGATGCCAACTCGACTTGTCAGTAGTTCGGAGAGCTTTGAGCACAGAGAGTACATATCGCTCCCAGTCATCAGCGCCATCCGAGCTCAAGTTGTGCGCAAATGTGGTCTGTTGCAAGATCTCTGTGCCTTCAGTGTGATCGATGACTTTACGCTGGAACAACTTATGAGTTATGGAGACCAGTTTGTAGTGTGGTTCAAGTATTGGTTCGCGACCGCGTTCCTTCTTCTCGGGTAGAGTTTCGATTGCGTTGACAATAGCTTGAATTACACTTTGCCAACTCGGACCTGATACGCTGGGGGGATCGGGGGCGTCGGCATTGGCGCAGTACATTTTCCAAAGGCATTTTGCGAGCATGTAATGATTCCACCACTTATCCGGATCACCTTTAATAGCACGCTTGAACAGGACACTGGCAAACTTCCAAGCTGTATAAGTCGATAACGGCTTGAACGGTACATCTTGGTATACCTTCTGGGTGACGGCTCCACTGTAAAACTTGTGCTCCGTATCCTTGATGGCGTAAGCATTCATACCAAAAGGCGCTCTGGATGAAGCATATATCCGATTGCCAAAATCCGTGTACATCCGTGCTACTTTGGCCCTAGTCTGTGGAGAAGGTTCTGCGTCACGGACAGCGCATGCTACTGCCATGGCATAACAGTGGATTGCCGTTCGTTGGTAGTTCAACAGCTCAACGCTATTGTTGTTCATCTTATCGGCAGTCCAGGATACAGCTTCTTCCAATTGATAATCGTTGGTCAGGGCGAGCCGATACCATGTTTCCCACCGCTCAGTTGAAAATTCCAAGTCTTGTATAAAGAACACTTGAGCGAAATTGAGATCCTCAGTCGGTCCTTGTCCCTGTCTTTTCTGAGAGCTAAATTTATTGAGCGCAATGTTGCCCATGAGAAAATACCAGCCGTAGGACGCGGGCAGCGCGATGCTACGAGATATATCCTTCATAACAAGTGAGCCAACACCCTTGAGGCAATTGAATAAAGCGACCGGATTGATAGGTGATCTGAAATATGTCGTGAGGACTTTGCGATTAGTAGAGATTTCTTCGTACGACTTTTGTCGGCCAAGAGCTCCATGAATCTTGTCGATGGTGACCTTGAGATCATGCTTCGGCAGGTCTTTGATGCTGATCTTATCTGCTTGAGACATAATGAACGGCAGGAGTGCTGTAGCTGTTTTTTTGTCGAGTACCTCGACCACAGATCCGTAATCTTGACACTCAAGTGGATCACTGAAAGTCTTTAGTCCATATAGGTCGTGCAGGATTTGACAAAGCTCCAGGTCACGGTTTGCAGGCTCGGCAACGTTCTCCAAACGAAGTATTTCATCCTTCGCTAATCTTAAGAATAACCGTCCAGCTGAATGGCAGAACCCACGCACCCCAGTTGCGTGATGAACATGTCGCAGAAATTCAAAAGCTTCGTCGGAGGGAGCTGGGAAACCGTCGCGATTTTGCGACATGCCTTCTTTGAGCAGATGATACTGAAGCATCCAGAGCCTTACTTGTGTGTCATTGAGTCTATTGATCATGTTTGTAAAAGTTGATGACGGAAGGCCTTCAATTCTCGGCGGGTTGAGCTGACCAGCCCGTATTGAGTCCTGAACAAAATTCACCCCAGACATGATCCGCAGCAGGTGAAAAATGGCTGACATTGAAGACTGCATGTGTTCGTACGTCAAGCACGCAAAAGATTGCTCCTCGTTCTTGATAACTTGGAGGATTTTGACAACGATCTCGTCGATGATGCGTAGTCGACTTATAAGCTTCGTAATCCGATCTAAGAGAGCGCATTCCTTGTAAGACGCGGTTTTGAATTCGCCCACTAACGTTTCAATGCTTCGCAGATAACAAGACAGCACTTTGGGTGGATACTCGATTCCTTCATATGCTTCCCGTAGGCGTTGCCATAATGACAATCGAAGATTGACTGAGGCTGAATCCAAGAATTTCCTCATTTCATGTGACGGGGATGATTGATACAGTGTTACATCCTGAGCAGGATCAGTAGGCCCGACGGTCGGCGTGCTTCCAGAGTCAGATCGATTTTCATCGGTAGAAGTAGGTTCGGGCTCCATTGAAGGAGTGAGCGGTGGAGTGGGCTCTAATATAGGTTCGAGGCTCTCAATAACAGCTACTGGATCCTTTTCGTCCGTATCGAAAACTTTTAGGAAAAAATCTTTCATGCTGATGCGAACAAGCTCGCGATCTACAGCAGCAACAGATAACTCCGGCATGACGGCGTTGTTTTGCACTGGAATTGCCTGCCCATCTAGGACCTCGAATGTGGACTTCAGCTCCTGCATAGCGTACAAAATATGTTCTGGTAGAATGTCGTCGCTAACATTCATCTGAAAAACGGAGGCCCAAACATGCCGTAATCCGAGTTTATCCAGACGAATAGCCGGCTCACAGTCTGATCGTAACTGCAGTGCTTCTCGACTTAATGCAGACCATCGTTCCAAACTATCGTTCTCGAGGGTTTTCCTACCATCATCAACACCACTGTTAGGGTGTTTGATGAGAGAGTAGACGTCGAGGTGAAGCTCAAAGAGGGTTTCGACAATTTCCACTTGTGCATTATCGAAATCTGTGAAGCGATATATTCGTGATTTCTCGCAGCTGTTCAGGATCCTGCTGTTTAGCCGGTCGATACGGTCGCACATGACCTCATATATATAATCGTCAAGGTTGACGATGATCTGAACGAGATGTCGCTTCAGATCATCAGTCCACCTGTATTGCATATAGCTCGATTCGCCATCATGTATAGGGCTATTCGAGGTGGAGAGACGACCGGGTGACAGCAGCATCTCAAGCCAAGAGAATGCGACCTCTTTAGTGGAAAGCCATGAATCGTTGACTTTGTGAATAAACGTAGCAAGGCTTTCGTTGTGTAAAGTAGGCTTGATACTTGCTTGGCTGTTCGTAGACTTCGAGTGCCCCAGGAAGGCGTTTAATCCAGCTTCTCTTGATGCTCCACCCAAGTCAACCGGTTCTGTGCTCAGCAAGAGCTGGGCAGTACTAGACCCAGGGTTGCGTAGAGCTGTATATAGATCACAGACAGCCCTATCTATACCGCAACTGATGGGAGTATCAGAGGATGATTCGGTGACCACAGCGCGAAGTTCTTTAGGTGCTTTCAACGGAGCAATACCCAACCTCATACACATGTCGTTTAATACCTCAAACAAACATTCATCAGCATGACTTCGGGCCCAAGTGTGATCCTCCTGTTGCTTAGTGATATCCTGGCTGACTACATCTGTGCCAGAGGCTGTCTCAGTAGTCTCCCGGGCTCTGAGGCGTTTGCTACGTAAACGACCACCATCAGCAGTCTCTGGCAGGCCGGCGGAATCCGTTGATCGCTTTCGAGATAAGGGAACTGACGTTTCTGTTGTTGTTACCAGGCTATTTTCGTCCGCGGGCATTTGGGTCACTGTCTCTTGGTCGTCCAGCGCAATCCTATTGCCCTCTTTATTGACTAGCTCTGTGTCATTTGGGCGAGCGGGCGAATCTTCAGCAGCTAGTTTAGGGGTATCTCCGGAATCCTCAACAGCCATTTCCTCCACAGCAGGTGCGGCGTTGGTGCCATTTGACTCTTCGAAATGCGCATCAGGGGGTACATCAAACTTCAGACAAGAGCCAGGAGGGATACCATCCGCAAGCCCGGTTTGCTCAGCCATGTAGTGGCGTAAAATCGCCTCGCCCACACTTGCCCAATCCCAGGTGGCACAATTGAGAACGACATGCTCAGGTGGCCTCGCGGACGCCAGCAACGAGGAAGTGGCCGCGATGTCAGCCGGTAAAGGCGCGAATGGGTAGGGATTAAGACGATCCTTCATAGCCTTGGACAGTTTCTTCTGCTTCATACCTGAGAGAGGAGCTTGCATAAGCGACAAATTATCCTCTAGCTTAGCAACGAGCTGGCGCAATTGCTGGCCAGCAAAACCCTCTTCCAAGCCAGGCATGGCAAGTAGATTGTCGTACAGTTCGTCATTTCCATCGAGGACAGCCTCGAGGCAAAACCTGGTAATGCGCTGACTGCCAAGCATGGCTGCCACAGAAGCTGTCCGCAACCACAAATCTAAATCGGTGTCCTCTTTATCCAATGCTTCGGCGAAGTATGTCAAGGCGCCACTGATCTGACTTGCAACCTGTTGCTGCGTGATTGGGCCGTGCTCTCGGATCCAATGCTGCATCATTTCGAGTAGGAATTGGCCGTGATTCTTGTATGAGAGGTGAAGTATTTGGGGCAGGGTATTGGGAGCGCTTTCATTGCCGCCCGTCGACTGCACAGGGTCCGGGTCGTCATCATCTTGGAGGATAGTATCGAAGACCAAGCTGTCTGCGTAGAGCTCATGACGTTTGTATTCCGAGAGCGATTCGGCGTATTTGAAGATTTCGGAATTGAAGAGCTCCTTGTAAGCCTGGGCGGCTTTCTCGAACGATGGAGGGCCTTCTGAGTGATATTTTAGGGCGGTCTGGTAGAGTTTCAAAGCTTCCTCGATCTGTATTTCTTTGGTATCATCGACATCATCCTCCTCCTCGTGGTCTGATTCGACGTTGAGCGCATTCCAGGTCGACTATGAGATTGTAAGCTATCGATATTTGGGGAAATGGGAATATAAATAGAGATGGATATTGAAATGGGGTTGAAATGGCAAAGCGGAGGGCAAAATATCCTATTGCTGACGAATCATGGAACATACCATTATATGCGACGGCGGGTTGGGGCCTGATGTCCTGATGGCGAGGACGTGTCGGTGGGTGGAAGTTGCTTAGTATAGAGTACAACAGCGGGTGTACATTTTATTTGGGGGTATCAGCGATCTTGTAGTCGTCCGTCGTGACAGTAGAGGATGGATGTGCAGAAAATGCAGAGGTGTGGCCCGGCGGCGCGCGCGTGCGTAGGTAGTGTATGTATCATGCGTGGGTGGTGTACAAGAGCAGGTATGGTGTTGACGGTAGTTATTGACGGTATACAGAGAAGTGGTTAGCGGGCGTGTCGCGTCGGCGGAGAGGTGGAGCTACTACAAGTACGTACAGCCATCGGGCGGGCGGGCCTTGGCAGGCAGTCGCGAACCCAGCTGGCCACTCCCGCGACAGGGCGACAGGGGTCCGGCCGCCGCAGTCCACAGTCTAGCATGCCCATGCAAGCACAGAGAGCACTGAGCCGTTTGCTGTACAGCATCCATCCATCCAAGTATCCAGCTTGCAAGCTTGAGGCCACACTTCCTTAATCGTCACCGCGAGCCCCTCCACCACCCGACAGCCTTGCATCTCCGCCTACTCGCAGCCAACGACACCAGCTTGCCAACCTCCTCCTGAAGTCTTTTCTTCGCGCCGTGCGGCATTGCCTGAGCCATGGTGACGGCCCCTGCTGTTCCAGAGTATGTCCTGGGAACCACCATCCCCCACCACCTGGACGAGAGAAAATCATGCGGCGCATCTGTACATGTCATGTATATATGTAGCCTCCGATGGCCCTCTAATCGCCCCTATCCACCTCGGCTATTCAATTGCCCTCCACAGTCACAATCAACATCAATACTAACCATCATTACCCAGGATCTACGAAGAGGAACTTCACTCTGCCATCGAGGCGCGTTCCGAATCACTCCAAGCGCTGCGTGAATTGGGCCCTCCAGATCTGGTTCATATCATAAAACAGCCCATTAAATCTACGTCGAAGCAGGTGCGGATACGTTGACCCCTCCTCCACGACACACAGTCCCAACGGATATTGATTCGACTGACTTCCCTTTAGGTTGGTGTGTACCATCATGTTACTGGCATAGATGCATCATCATCGGCAAGCTTGGCTGCCTATATAAACACCCTTACACATTCTCCCCATGACAAGCAGAACAAGGTGGTTTCTGGTCTCTATTGGTACGCCCTCCGGAACAACGTGGTTTGGATTGCTCTGACGCTTGCGTAGCTGCTACAATGCCTTTTCACGATTAGATATGCGCGTGCAGGTCTATATTCCCGGTACTGTGGAAAGTTACTGTATCGATGAACGAGGCGATAAACGCGTTGCGACCGACGAGTTGTGGCTGGAAACGTACCTTTGCAGTGTCCTGCGCGCATACTCGTACGCCGATGATGGATCCGGGGACACAATCAAGAAAATCGTTGGCGTACGACGTTTCAATCCCGTAACAAGCACCGAGAATGAACACAAATTCCTGGATGCTGCCGAACGTCTCTTCTTCAATGGTTGGCAATTAGGCTCTGACCCTGAAATCCAGGTCCCTAACCTGGTATCTAATCACCTCACTACTGGCTTGCTCGACTATATCCACACCACGGGACGATACGCATCCGGTATCAACTTGTTCGAGAAACTGCGAACGCGAGACCCCGAGATCTCCTCCTTGTTGGCCCGCGTGTACATTGAGGCAGACGAGGAAGTGAAAGCGGTGCAGCTACTGCACGACGCTATTCAAGAACTGCCGATGGACTATTCATTGCTCGACTGCCAAGCTGACTTCTGCAACAAGAAAGGACGAAGTGACCTCGCTCTGGACATTGCGAGGAGAAGTGTTGTGTCGGCACCGAGCGAGTTTGGTACGTGGGCAAGGCTAGCGGAGGTTTATGTTAGTCAGGAGCAGTGGGATCTTGCGCTTTTGACACTCAACTCATGTCCCATGTTCACATATCAGGACAAGGATGCACCAAGGATGCCAGAACCACAGCGTGTTTTCCTTCCCATTCTTCAAGAGGCTATCTGCGACGAAATCGAGGACAGTAATGTCGATGACATTGAGATGGTACACCCTACTTTGCGGAAACTACATGCTGCTGGTTTCAAAGGAACGTTCCTTAAAGCCTATATGCTGCTCACCGAAATAACCAAGAAAATCGGCTGGGACCAGCTCCTTCGGATAAGAAGTCAGGTATTCGTCATGGAAGAAGAATACCGTCACGAAAAGCAGAATTTCACTCAACATCATTCACAAAATGCCAGCACCACTGCTCTTCGATCACCAAGTCCAGGCTCCAAACCCAACGGTGACACCAACGGCGATACCCATGGTGAACCGGTAGAGACATCCGATTCAGAAGATCCCGCAAACGGGGAATCCTCATCCACAGCAGCTGCAGAAGACGCCATAGAAAAACCACCCCACACCGTTGCTTCCGAGGTGGTGAAGGCCGGCTCTGAGGACCCAAACAGCGCCACTAATGACCCATCTGATCCTTCTCAACAAAATTATACTCACTTCCAGAACAAGCGTCTCTGTGAGCGATGGCTTGATAATCTCTTCATGGTACTGTACGAGGATTTGCGCGTATACACTATCTGGCAAACCGAAATGGCGCAATATCGCTCACAACAACTCCTTTACAAAAAGAGCGCCGAAGAGTGGGAAATTTTGGGTGAATTGGCAGAAAGATTACACCACCAGGATCAGGCTGCCGTTGCATATGAAAATTGTTTGAAAATGAAGTTCAGTCCCAAAGCGATGAGGGGCGTGCTCAAGTTAGGAGACAAGGCGGATGTAAGAGACATTTGTGGAGCACTCATAAGGTTGGTAACGTGGCAGTATCGGTGGTATTCAGAGGTAAGCCATGCAATTCGCTTCGAGAACATCGCAGAGCGTTCTACTAATCAACAACAGTTCTCGCCATCGCTCCTTTACACAATCCGCAAACTCATTGAAGAAGAGGGTGCTGTCAAGATTCGGAGCATTATCCAGGGAACAAGTCTGCCGCAACATGTGCTGGACTTGACACATCAGTATGCAGCTCTTTGCGCTGCTTTCAGAAGCAGCGGTAGTGATGGTTAGACACGGTTAGAAGGCATGGATTACCAAGTTGAAGCCATCATTCAGTGTGTTAGAATGCTCACTTGGCGAAACCTTCATGGTACAGCAGTGATGTTTTTCGAGGTTTCGACATTAAGCAAATACGCGCCAGCGGCCGACTTAATGGCGGTGTTGACCATGCGGTTGGCCATGCGATTGGCCATGCGCGGTAGGAATGGATATGCAGATAGCTTGAGAATCGTGCAAACGAAAACATTTGACCTTCCATGTATATCATCACATGTTGTGCACAGCTTTTGGTCTCGTCACAAGCATATCATTCGTTGCTTGCAACTAATTCATTCATTTTTATCGTCACAAGATCCGAGTCCCTTCCGGTCGCCCTTGACACGCCGTCACAGAATCTCATCCCTTGCCATACGAAGACCCATGAACCATAAAGTAAAAGAGCCCCACGATGAACACCGGCACAATGCCATCCATCCACGCGTATCCTCTCCAATCCTTTCTTTTCCCATCCCCAAACACCATCGCTTAACGGTACGATTTCTGGTACCTTGCACGGGCACCGGGACCACCGAATTTCTTGGGCTCGCACCGCCTGTTGTCGGCGACGAGGAGTGTGCGGTCGTACTGGACGAGGGCCTGCTTGAGCTGGTTCTTGGAGTGCTCATCGACGAATTTCTGGTAGTAGGCAATGATGGATTTGGCGATGGCTTGACGGATGGCGTAGACCTGGGAAGTGTGACCACCACCGGAAACGCGGACACGGATATCGACATCGGCTAAAGAAAATCCTCCATATCAGCACTCAGATCCTCTTGGGAGGGTTGTGGAAAGTGTGGGTGGCCATACCGAACTTGTCAGCACCGATGATCAGGATAGGCTCGTAGACCTTGAATCGCAGCATCTCGGGCTGGACGAGGTTGAGGGGCTTGCCGTTGACCTTGACGAGTCCTTTACCGGCCTGTATATCTCGAATCAATATTGTGTCCTGCGCATTTATTTACAATCTTCGTGGAGACGAGCGTACCTTGCAGTGGGCGACAGCTAATAATTCGTCAGTCATCGTCCATGGGTATAGAGGTTGGAAAAGATGGGGGGCATACCGGTCGCGGTCTTCTTCTTGCCGAAGCATTGCACGCTCTGGGAGGCCATGTTGGGCGACTGTGGGATTGCGTGCGGTGGGAGAGGTGGTCGTCGGTATCTTCGTTGTCGAGAATTGGCGTCGTTCTTGTTAGAGGTATTCGGATGCGAAATTCAATGTGTGGGCATACTGCGCTTAACCCTTTCGGGGCGATCGAAGCGTGGTCCAAGCGTTTCGCCGCTTCTCACTGGGGGGATTATGTCAGCAATCATCTCCAAGAAGGCTACCTATCTCACTGCCTTCCTTCAAACATCCACGAAACTAACAAATTGTATTGAAAAAGAATCTTGCCATGCCGTACAAACTGTTCGTTTTTGGAAGCAATGGTGAAGGCCAACTCGGTGTTCCTAAGCAGGACATCATCCAGAAGCCAGTTGTAGCATCATCCTGGCCGTGCGAGCACACTATTGCAACGGTTCGCAGTGGCGACAATCATACACTTTTTCTGACTTCCTCTGGAAAAATATTTGGAGCAGGAGATAACCGAAAAGGTCAGCTTGGAACTCTGCCGAACGAAAGTCCTGAACAGAAAAGGATCGAACGCATCGTAGAGCTTTACGGTAGCCTTCATTTTTGTGCAGCGACTTGTGAATCATCTGCATACATCACAAACATAAGCAGATTTGGGAGCCCTCAAGAGGGCGTTTTGACCACGGAGGGTACAAGCCATTGGGGCGAACTCGGCATTCCAAGTATCGCCAGTACAGCAGGATGCTCTAGAGAAGAATTCCAACAAACACTTCCCAATTCAGTCATAGACTTTGCAGCAGGAGGATGGCACTATGCCGCCATTTTGTCTAGTGGGGAAGTATGGGGTTGGGGGAAATCACGGCTTGATCAATTAGGACCAGCGCTTTCGTCCCAGCAGAAAGTCTTGAAACCAACACGTATAGAAGAGAATATTCCCTTCAAACCCATAAAAGTAATTTGTGGCAAAGAATTCACATACCTCGCTTCTACGCCTGAAAATGGAGAGCACTATCTACTCGGCCGCGACAAATCTGGTCTTCGTACCTCTATGCCTCCCCATATCAAGGGTTGGAAGACGATAGGTGCAACATGGCATGCCATTTTCGTTCTTTTTGAAGATGGTCGAGTAGTCGCTTGGGGAAAAGATAATCTTTGGAAATTAATACCGGATAATCTGCCATCAATCGAACAGATGGCGGTTGGAAGTGAGCATGTCCTTGCGCTTACACAGGAGGGAAAGCTGATTAGTTGGGGTTGGGGTAAACACGGAAATTGTGGTGATTTGTCAACGTTGACTGTCGAAGTCAAAAACGATATGGTGTCGGGGGTTTGGAACAACATCGAGATGCCCGGTAAGATTGCGTTTATCGGGGCAGGATTTTGTACAAGCTATGTCCTTGTTGAAACTTCGTGAAGCGTCAATATTGCTCTCACGCTATTACTGTGTAATTCATAAGAACGTTATTGTCAGATTTACAAAAATACATCTTTCCGCGAGCAGCTGCCTACACAACATCACCAAAGCCCTTGGACCTGAGATACTGTCTGGCTGGCAGCGATGCCTTCCATCTTTTCGTCTGGTCCGGTTCCAGCATCATCCACTTTCGAAAAACTCCCCGTGTCTCTAAATGTTGGGAAATTGCCAGCGTCTTGATTCGCAGAGGCATCCCATCCAAGCATTTCTTCCTCATTGCTGTAGTCTGCCGGTTCCCACCGCGCTTCCTCATCATCGTCTTGACCCACAAATAAACTTTCCGGATCCGGATCCGGCTGTGGCTTCGGTGACGCTGCCTTGTTAGCAGATCCAGGTTGTATACGAGAAGACCGTCTCGATGCTGGCTCCGTCGGTGGAGGCATACTTCGACTGTCATTTGTCCTTGCAGATTGAGCTCGTGAATTTGGTCTGCTGGAAAGTTGGGGGGCGGGAGTAGGTATCGCAGTAGCAGAGTTGTAGTCGCCAGATGTCATGAGTGTAAATTCACAGAGGAGGCCGTCGGCCCCATAGCTGAACTGAAGAGGGCGAGTAGGTAGAGAGTAGTACGCTTTCAAGCTCGTTTTTAACGTATCGGCATGAATAACAATCGCCTTGAAGTCCTTGACACTGATGATGATGTGCAATCCCGGTTGTACGTTAAAATCATCAAAGTCTGATGTGTTGACTGCAATGGCAGTGACAAGAGGGTGTTTTAAAACTTCCCTCCCGTTTGATATCTTTTCCGTGTAGCTTTTGAAGACAGCACGGCGGTCATCCCCGGCGAAGATATCAAGCATCTCCGTCCTTGTTCCAAAATGTTCAATGTACTCTTTTATGGTGCCTGATTGCATACTCCACCTGTTGTTCGCTGCGTTGCGATCAAAAAGCGCATGCATGACATCAACAGCTTCGTATGTCAACTTGTAAGTCTTGATAACGCCTTGATTGCAGACCATTTTGATGATGAAACGGCATTGTGTCTCCTCGGCTCGATCCTGCACGCTGACTTCGCAGCGACTAATTGCTCCTGCTCTTCCCGAAGGGTCGTAAAGCCGACCTTTGAAAACCGAGAGAAGAGCTTTGGTGTACATGCTACACGTAAAACGGCCGTCCGACCCGCCATGGCTCGGTACACACTCATAATTGGTAAAGAACGCCTTACCATCGAGCGTCAAAGCTGCGTAAGTCGATTTCGAAGAATTAAGGGCTGTGAATGTAAACTAGAATATCGTGAGATGAAAGTTGGACCCCTGCATATGTAGGAGGATAGTGCCTACTTTGTCATGACGCGCTTCGATGGCGACGGTATCGCTGAATTTTCCAAGGCATATCAGCAAGTCATGTACTTTTGAGGCTGCCTCGGGGGTTAGGGTAAAGTTGAGAACGACCATTTTCGATCATTTTGCGTTTAAACCACGTGTTACTTGTTCCTAGGGCTCCTGTGTCCAGAGCTGGATTAGGTCAAAGAATGGACAGTCGCGAACAACGCGTGTGCCAAATACAAATACAGTTTAGCGTAACGGTCTACGTCAAGTCGGACAAGCACGAAGCTGCACCGCGTCAACATTCACAACAACGCCTCTACATTCAATATGGCACCGTCACTTCCAGATGATATTTTACATCTTCTTTGCGAGCAACTTGCAGAGCTTGAGCATTTTGACACGTTGTTCAACTGTGCTTGCGCAAGTCGAGCTTTAGCTGTCCCCGCACTGAGTTGCCTTTATCGGTATGTACTGATGAAACATATACGCACCTTATCATGCGTTGAATTACTCCATACTATAATTTTTTGGTGTATCAGCACGACTGACACGTTATTTAGAGCTCATCACAAATCTCCAGTGCGTGGTGGTGGAGAAGATGAGGCGTTCGCCACGAAATTGTTGATAGTCCAAAAATGGTCCATCCTCTGGCGTTCGATAATCGCATCGAGCTTAGATGCCACCTTATTCCCTTACTGTAGATATATCAAAACCCTAGACTTCCGTGATCTCGAAAATCTCCTCGACGAAGATAATTTCAAGGCTAAGATTTCCAAGTTGGTGACTTTCAATAGACACTAAAGTAGATTTGCTAACGGATCCGTCAAGGCAATTCTTCACTACTCCACTGGCGTCCTTCTACAAAGCACAACCAACCAAAACTGCTAGAGGTCGGAAGTTTGAAAGAATGAATATCAAGGCTATTGTTGAAGCCATTGGCGAAGTAGTCACGCAGCATACACCAATGCTTGAGATGATCAGCGGACACCGTAGGCAAACCGCAAGCTTGGCTTCCTGCATGCGATGAACTAATTCTTGAAGTTACTGCACCATCTCTCATACTTTGGATTCCCCGTCTTCCCCGTCTACAATCTTTGGAGCTATTTGACGGAAGTGCTCTTGAAGACGCTCTGGTCCCAGAATGTATTCGTCAGCACTGCCCTAACTTCAATTCGCTCATGATATATTCGTGGGTTGGGCAAGACCGCGACCAGAAGTTCTCCCAGTTCATCTCAGCAATGAAACCAAATTGTCTAAGAGACATATCTACTATCAGTAGGTCAAATCCCGGGCAAGGAGCATCGCAACGCCACGTAGCGTAGCGTTCTAAAATTGTGGTATGTCGTGAAAATGTTAAAACCTTACTAACCTGGGATCTACAATTTAGACGATGTTGGCGCTGCAGCAGAAACATTTCTTGCATTGTAAGTCATGCCCCAGATATGAAATAATATCCAGATACCGCCCAGTGTAGCATTCGCAGACTTTGGTGTACCGTTGAACCACCATTTATGTCTGCCTGCACCCTACTGACTTCATGCGTGCCATTTAGGAACGCACACGGCTCATCCCTCAAAGAACTAAGGCTTTGTATATCGGATGATTCCATTCCACATTTATCGTTACTTGCTGGATGCACGGCACTCGAAAAACTGAAGATCGAAGACACACATGGGCTTGTGGTGCTTGAAGAAACCCAAAATGATGTGTTTCTTGAAACCATTGATTGGCTACGAAAATGCGAACATCTCCAGAGCTTGAGCTTCAGCAGATTTCTGTCCGCTGCCACGCTTGTCACTCCTTTACTACTCGAACATGGAATCAGGTTGCATTCGCTTGAGATAGACTCCTATGTGCTCAAAGACAGCCGACAGTTCCATCAGGCTCTCGTCCACCAAAGAGACTCGCTCAAACTTCTGTCATTGAGTGGAGAAACCCACGATATGTTCCGAGACGATGTGGACGTCATCGTTGATTCCTTGAAACAGTTGAACAACATAACTACTCTTCGGCTACTCTTACAAGAGTTGTTTCACGAGGAGCATCTGATTGAAGTCATTGCTAATCTACAGCAGCTTGAAGAGCTGTATGTAAGTGGTTTGGAATTAAACGACCGCATGCTCGAATATGTTGGGACCCTTGGCAGTTTGAGAAGGCTAACTCTGGCTGGAATATCAAAATTCACCGTGAACGGATTGCTCGAATTCATTTCACGCCTTGGACCAAACAATCGAGGAATTCGAGTCATGATAGATATGGCGGATCCTGACACCATACTTCCAGATGAGCAGATTGCGTTGATCAAGGAAGCGCTGGATGAAAAAGTCAGCGGCACGCTCGAATATACGCCCTGGCGAGGTAACTCATTCTTCAAAATACAAAATCGACGGCTCGTGGCTGACTGCTTGTAGACCCAAACATTTCAGAATTTGAAGGGGACTCGGATTGAGTCCCAGTCTGTACCACATCCATCCGAGCCGCCTCTAGATCATGGCTCGCTGTGGTTGAGTCAATTTGCGCAAGAATTGTGCATTTTGAAGCGAAGACTCACAGCTTTCCATCTTTGGATATCTCCCATTCATTCCTTCGGGGAATGGTTAAAACTTCAGTGTCAGCAGAGGGATGACCTACCGGGTTGTTGCATGCTATCTCTAAATCCTAACGCTTTCAAACTTATCAATTACTCGGGGACATGCGAGAGGCGAATTCGGGAAAATGTCATCGCACTTCGAAAAGATGTTTGCAAGTTTCATTTTGGTAGCGGCCCTGTTGTTGTGGGTGTATAAGTGTAGCTGCTGTGGCCTTTCCCTGTTCGGCTTATATCCTATAAAGCTCACATCGATTCGATCACCAAGCATATGTCAAATTCATCATGGTACTTCTTTTGGCACTCGCCAGTTTTACGGTAGCCGGATTTACTCAAAGCCTGGGCTTGCTACCGCCCAGCGGCCCGTACAATACTGGTTCGAAAGAACTTGTACTACATCACATTACACTTAATGAACCTGCAGCTTCAAATAGCAAACCTGCCCTAACATTTGGTTGTGCCCGAATCATGAACAATTGTATCGCGTATGTCCATCGCTTCGACTGTAGATAACATACATGTAGTCGCCACAATCGAGGGGATTCAATTGACTACCACTGAATGTAGGCAATGTATATAGAATTAATGATATGGAGAATCTGTCGATTCGGTAACCAATACTTCCTTGTGTCGCTGTAAATTTGAGGCGTTCATAAGAGCCGATACATTTTGTCCATTTGCGGTACGGTGATGACGTTAGCGTCGTGCGCCGCCACCCCGCCTGGTAGAGCAAATTCCTGTAGTTTTCATAATCGATACCACTTCAACGAGTGACAATCCCGCGGATCGTTCTTATGTGTGTAAAACGAATTCTTGTCATCGCCGGCTCTGACAGCTCGGGTGGAGCGTATGAATTCCTTAACACTCCAGCGTTATCTCCTACTTTTTGCTAAACATACTGCAGGGGACTGGAGGCAGACCAGAAAGTCATTGCTGCGCATGGCCATTATGCTATGACAGCAACGACCGCTTTGACAGCACAGAATACATTAGGCGTACATGATATTCATCATATACCACCTTCATTTCTTCGCAAGCAGATCGATGTGTGTCTCGATGATATTGGCGCCGATGTTGTCAAAACAGGTTGTGCAACACCCTTACATTTTCAACAATATATGTTCACATGTCGAAGGTATGCTCGCGTCTGTAGAAACAGTAGGTATTGTTGCAGATGCGTTCCGAGAACATGGAATTAGCAACTCGGTGGTAGATCCAGTGCGTCATCCCTAGTAAAAATGCGCTGATACAATATGTTAATGGCCAGGTTATGGTTTCTACAAGTGGCTCACAACTGCTTCCCGAAGAAGCCGTGGATACGCTTATCAAACGGCTTCTTCCAATTACGAAAATCCTCACTCCGAACTTGCCCGAAGCGAAATTACTGCTTCGAGTAGCTAGGATCGATTTCAAGGATCCAGATACGATTGATGATATAGTTGATATTGCTCAAAAACTGCAGTCTCTTGGTCCAAAATATGTGCTGCTCAAAGGAGGGCATCTTCCCTTGACAAAGGGTCGGCTTGTATCGAAGAATGAAGCAGATCAAGACATTGTGCTCAACGTACTGTGTGGAGAGAATGCTTTGACACTGATAGAAGCGCCATATCAAAAGTCGAGGAATACACATGGCACCGGCTGCTCATTGGCTTGTAGGTTGTACACTCCATCTGGTCATGGAAACTAGCTGACTTCCGACCAAACAGCTGCTATCGCATGCAACTTAGCATCCGGGATGAACATGCTCAGTGCCGTCAAAAAAGCCAATCTGTATGTTGAAGCAGGGATCCGGACCAGCGAAGATCTTGGGAAAGGGAGTGGTCCGATCAATCATTTCCATTCCACCTATACCTTACCATTCACGCCGTAAGATCTCCCTATTTACACTTCCATTGAATATCGCTTACATATGAGAGTGGCGGTTTCATCGACTATCTTCTGCAAAGAGACGATATACAGGATCCTTGGAAACAATACACGCATCATGAATTTGTTGCACGGATGGGCGACGGGACCCTGCCGATAGACAACTTCAAACACTATTTGATCCAAGATTACAGGTTTCTTGTAAGTCATAAGGCGGTATCTAACAACATAAATTTGATTCAATTGCTAGATTCACTTTGCTCGCGCAAACGCATTAGCTTCGTACAAGTCCAAATCAATGGCTGATATCGGGAGGGTACGTATTCCTGGACTTGAGTTGGGCATGCTAACATCTGGCAGTCGGCTCAGCAGGTGTTGCATCTTCAGGAGGAGATCAAGCTGCATATTGATTTCTGTAAAGATTATGGGTTGTCAACTGGTGACCTAGAGAACCAGGAAGAAGATCAAGGTAATTCGAAGTGAGAATCTGTCTTTCGCCACTAACAGTTCAACCAGCATGTACTGCATACACACGGTAACATACCCAATCTAGATAGAACATACGAGAATCTAACATGGGAAGATATGTTCTCGACATTGGCCAATCCGAGGACTGGTTGGCTCTCCAGATTGCTCTACTTCCCTGCCTTATCGGATATGGCATCATCGCTCGCCGTCTACTTGATGACCCCAAAACAGTGCGAGAAGGTAACCAATACTGGAAATGGATTGAGACGTATGTGGCTGAAGATTATTGTGAAGCAATGGAGACTGGGAAAGGTACGTTGGCTTGGCAGTGGGGACTTTGTTGGTGAAGTAACTAATATATGTAATAGATCTCATTGAGAAACATGCTACAAAACAGTCTTTATCAAGAGTAGATGAGTTGGCCAAGATTTTTGTACATGCGACAAACGTACGTAGTGTCTTGAAAATATTTACTTCTACGCAAATCAGGCTAACGCAGCTAGATGGAGCGAGGCTTTTGGGATATGGGACTGCAGGCTGGATCACAGAAGTAATGGCGCGGAAGAGAGTGCGGTGTTGGTATATATGTATGGAGGTAAAGGTAGGAAAGAATATGCAATTGATTCGACATACATATGTAATTTCTGATTTCGGCGGGCTCGGTGAGCATTGCTTCACGTGCACGTGCATGACATTTCGCCCCTTCTCACTTATCAGTCACGGATAAGGACTAGCGTCTTGGCAAATTAAAAATTGCAAGCGCGACGAGCGACGCCAAAGGCGAAAGTACTGCCTATTTCTTTCTTCACTCCCTCCTTCACCCTCCAACACGCAAACACTCCTCTCCTCGCTTTCTAATTGTTTGCCGCTCTATCAGCGACAACTCTCAGTCGCTCACGATAGTTTTTTCAACGGCCTAATAACGCAACCTAACCCGCTCCTTCACGTGTCTGGTTTCTTTCAAATCGGTCCCTACCAAACTCAGCCAAATACCATGTCTTACGGTGGTGGATACGGCGGTGGCCGCAACGGCGGAGGCGGCTATTCGAACGGGTACGACACCACAAGCGGAGGATACGGCGCCTATAACTATGACTACACGGGCCAATATGCTACTTATGGGTATGAGGATACATCCCCATGGTACAGGCATCGACGTCTTGGTTTTCAGCGACCATATACCCTCTACATCTCTTTCTCACTCCCTTCTGCGCAGGACGGGTATAATGCGAATGATGGACCAGGCGAATGCCACGGTCCCTTATCACCATTACCCTGCCTTTGCGTAGAGACCCTTCCTGTCACCTTTGGAGATCATGGCGGCTAACTTGTAAATAGATACGGCGGTGGCAACGGTCACTCTAATGGATACGGCGGCGACCGCGGTGGTCACGGCGGAGGCGGTTATGGCGGAGACCGTGGAGGCGGCGGTGGCTACGGAGGTGGTGGTTACGGCGGCGGCGGCGGTGACAGAATGTCTGCTCTCGGTCAAGGTCTGAAGACGCAGAACTGGGGTATGTATACTTTGCCACTATTGTTATTGTTTCTTCGACTGACAAAACCGCAGATCTCGACAGCCTGCCCAAATTCGAAAAGTCTTTCTACAAGGAAGATCCTGCGGTTTCGGCTCGATCTGAGGCCGAGGTTGCTGCATTCCGCAAAGAAAACCAGATGACCACTCAGGGCAAAAACGTTCCTAAGCCTGTCACTACTTTCGACGAAGCTGGATTCCCCTCCTACGTGATGAACGAAGTGAAAGCACAAGGATTTGCAAAGCCTACTGCTATCCAATCGCAGGGCTGGCCCATGGCCTTGTCTGGACGCGATGTTGTCGGTGTTGCTGAGACCGGTTCTGGAAAGACGCTTACATACTGTCTTCCAGCAATCGTCCATATCAATGCACAGCCTTTACTGGCGCCTGGCGATGGCCCCATTGTGTTGATCCTCGCCCCGACCCGTGAGTTGGCTGTTCAAATTCAACAGGAAATCAGCAAATTTGGTAAATCCTCTCGCATTCGAAACACCTGTGTCTATGGCGGTGTTCCCAAGGGCCCTCAAATTCGCGATCTTGCCCGTGGTGTTGAGGTCGTTATCGCTACACCCGGTCGTCTCATCGATATGCTGGAGGCTGGCAAGACTAATCTGCGCCGTGTCACCTACCTAGTGCTCGATGAAGCCGACCGCATGCTTGACATGGGTTTCGAGCCCCAAATTCGCAAGATTATTGGTCAGATTCGCCCTGATCGACAAACTTGCATGTGGTCGGCTACATGGCCCAAGGAAGTCCGCCAGCTTGCCGCTGACTACCAGAATGATTGGATTCAGGTTAACATTGGCTCGATGGAGCTCTCTGCGAACCACCGTATTCAACAAATTGTTGAAGTTGTCACCGACTTTGAGAAGCGTGACCGTATGAGCAAGCACCTCGAGACAATCATGAGTGACAAGGACAACAAAGTTTTGGTCTTCACAGGTACCAAACGCGTCGCAGACGAAATTACTCGATTCCTTCGTCAAGACGGATGGCCAGCACTTTGTACGTAAACCATTTGCACATTGCACGACATTGCTAACATGTACTAGCTATTCACGGCGACAAACAGCAGAACGAGCGCGATTGGGTGTTGAACGAATTCAAGACCGGCAAGAGCCCCATCATGGTTGCTACTGACGTGGCTTCCCGTGGTATTGGTATGATTACAAACCCCCTGCATCCTCTTTCCCCTATCACCCCAGTCCCCTTTAATATTATTATGCGTGATCTGTTAGATGCTCTGCTTAGGTCGTCTCGTGCGCTTGCCGCTATTGCTCCCATGACATCGTCAAGGACTTTTCGTCTCTCGAATCTGACTACCGGACCTCCTTGGTTATGTCGGTGAAGTTTCTCTTCATCGATTTTGTTTCGAGTGCCATCGTGGTGCTTCAGAGGCAAGTAGAGATGTGCAGACTTACCCAAGTCACAGTCTCTTTAGTAATCCCAAGGTTTTCCGGCCAGGAGATATTCGCAGCTTTTTCCGCTGGGTCCAAATGCCATGATCACGTAGCGCACAGAGACGGTTGCATGCAACAT